>CM041778.1:352003108-352441974 GCA_023374045.1 Limonium bicolor | reverse complement strand
TCGGTAACAAGGTAATTCGACAGAACTTGAAGAGCTTGATGATAGATTAGGATCCCGACCGAGGAATTACGTGAGAAGGCTGCTTAGGAGCCTAGGGATTTATACCATTTCACTAACCTAATGTTGTTTAATGCCTTAGGAGAAATGAGCTTATAATGCTTGTTAAAACTACCTAAAGAGCAAATGGTGAATGACCTAGTAAATTTTCTCAAGGAGACTAGTAAAAGAACATATGTCTTGTTGTATGTATTTCCAGGTCAAAGGCATATATATTGTGGAAATTCAGTGTTTATGATTTAAGCACTTTAAGGGCCTAAGTGCCATGCAATTTAAAGTTATACATTATATTTTAATGTAGTGAGATTTGAGTGAAGTTTTGTGTATGAGAGTGTTCTTGGTGTTCTTAGTGTTCTTGGGTGTTTAAAGGTGAAAACAATGTGCTTTGGTGTAACAAAATGCTAGGAAAACCTATGTCGAAATTTAGGAAATGCATAAGGGGTTCAAGATGTTTTAAAGGAATTTTTGATGAACTAGGAAGTGTTCTAGAGTGTAATAAGGACTTAGGCATGATCTTGAGGTTTAGTATGTACCAAAGTCATTTTGGACTTAGGTAAAGACTTAGGCAAACTTTGGTAAAATAAGGAGAAAGTGTGAACTTGAAAAAAGATTTCAAGAAATGACATAAGGAGTTGATGGTAGGAAATGATGCTTGAAAGATGATGTTAAAATGAAGAGAAAGTATTTTGAGATAGTAGTTATCATAGGTATGAAACACCACTTGGAGACTAGGAGAAAACATTGTAAGTGTTAGGAATTTTGTGAAGATATAAGTAAAGGCTTAAGGAATTAGAAAATGAGTTTTATGAGTGTTTAAGGATGTCTTAAGGTGTGTTTGAAGTGCCCAAATGAGGTTAGGGTGTACTAGGATATATGGGGTGAAGTTTGGAGTTGAATGAGAAAAGGAAAACAAAGGTCTGGGGCAGACCGAACTTGCGACTGAACTTGCAAGTTCGGTCGAGCCCAGTTTACCCTGCGAGAATTGGCTTCTAGAATGGACCGACCTTGGGGACCGGACTTGCAAGGTCGGTCGGGCTTGTATTTTGTGTACGGATTGAGTTACTGGAATCGGCCGAACATGGGACCGGACTTGACAAGTTCGGTCGGGCTAAATTTTCAAAGGGAAGAAACTCTCGGGAATAGACCGAACTTACAAGGTCGGTCGGAGTAGAAAATTTTGACGGAAATGTGTTCTGGAATCGACCGAACTTGGGTAAGTTCGGTCGGTAAGGTCGGTCGGACCTAAACTTGTAAAAAAAAACAGAAAAGAATGTGACTTATGTAGTTAACCCTAGGGTGTATAATGAAGGTAACCTAGGGTAAGATAGACATTAAAACATGTCATACAATCATGTTAAATACTTAGTAAGTTTGAAGTTAAATAAATAATTAACCGACGTTATTAACTATGTATAGGAGTGACCTACGGAGGAAACCAATCGAGGCAAGGACCAAGGTATGGTTTTCTTGCAGTCTGTTGTCTACCAGTTTACACCGGCTTGGGTGTTGTGTGCTTTTCTGTGTGTTACGACCTTATAAGATTAAGGCATGAAAAGAGTTTACGGTTGTTATATATTATAATGTTGATTATTGTGACCCTTCCCTTGGTGTGTCTAACAAGACCTAAACACTTGCTTGTGTGTGACTTAACAATATATTGTGTGATCACTAACAAGTGCTAACCGGGGGAGTGAGGAGTCCGGTCATGTTCCGGCCACGCGTGTGAGGACGGGAGTCGATGTCATATCCGGTTCGGCTCTCTTGGTGTATGTATAGGTTGTATTCCAATTTGGTCTCTACCTTCCCTTAGCTTATCCAAAGCTAGTTTACTGACTCACGTCGGGCCATAGGGGCATACAAATGTTATTTCGGTGTGCTTGGGATTACCATATCCGACACACCTTGGGTATAAGTTAACCGTTCGATATAACTGGACGGTAACGAGGTTGGTAACGAGCTTAGCGTGAGATTGGCAATAATCTCTAGGCTCACTATGTATACTAACTATGGTGGAAGGTTCCTTGTGAGAACCAATTTTATGGTGTTTTGTATTGTTGTTGTGCTATGCAATTTCCCTTGCTATGCTATGGTGTATATATGTTGGATGTTTAAAATGAATGTCATGTTATCATGACAATTGGTTGTGCGTATCCCGGTAGCCGATGGGCTGCGCATTAACCATACCAGCAAAGGTTGCTGACCCCCTCGGGGGCTCCATATTTTACTGCAGGATGAGGATCGAAGAAGCGGAGTGGCTCTAGATCCTAGGTCGTTGATGTACTTTTGGTTATTTTGGTTGTTGAGCCCGGGATGCGCCTGTGCTCCCGAGGCGTTACATTTTGGTACCGTTCGTTAAACAGTGGTGGATGTTTACAGTTGGTAGTTGTGATGTAAATTAAATACTCGGAATTGTGGGCTATATATATATATATGTGGATGTTAGGATCTATGCTCGGGAGTCTGATCATCAGACCGATACACTTGTATTTATTCTGCTTAGTTAACCACGTGGGTGGTTAACGGCGTTGTAACACCAAAGCGTTAAATTATTGTTGGTTGGTTATTTCCGCTGCGATTTCAGTAGTTGGTAGGGGAGTTGTAGGGGTGTTACAGCTGGTTACTTCGCTCTCATGGAGTCCTCTAACTCCCATGTAGCCTCCTCTACCTCATGGTTCAACCTGAGAACCTTGACCATGCTAACGGTCTTGTTCCTAGTCTGCCTCGTCTTCGTATCGAGAATGCAAAGTGGTACTTCCTCATATCGTAGAGCGGGGTCCAACTCTAAGTCTCTGGCTGCAAAATGTGCGATGGGTGGGCACATACCTTCTTTAACTGTGAAACGTGAAAGACGTCGTGCACCCTCCCAAGTTCTGCTGGTAAATCCAAGTGATAGGCTAATGGGCCCACTCGCTCCCTAATCGCATAAGGACCAACAGACATCGGGCTCAATTTGCCCTTCTGCCCGAACGGATATCCCTTCATGGGTGACACTCTAAGGATACCATATCGTCCGTAGTGAACTCAATGTCCCTCCTTCTGGTGTCTGCATATGATTTTGCCGGTCCTGAGCTGCCCTCATGTTCTTGTGAATCTTAGGACATCCTCCTTAATCTGCTCTAGGTACTCTGTCCTAGAAGCGTAGTCTCGCTGGCCTCATCCCAGCATAAAGGAGTCCTACACGGTCTCATAAAGTGCCTGAAATGGTGGCATCTGTATCGAGGAGTGGTAGCTATTGTTGTAGGAAAACTCTATCAAGTTTAGACGCTAACCAGCTCCCTTGAAAACTAAGGCACATGCTCTCAACATGTCCTCTAGTGTCTGGATGCGTCCTCTCACTCTGACCGTCGGTCTGTGGATGGAATGTCGTACTAAGCTTCAACTTTGTACCCAAGGCTTCCTGAACCTGTCCCAGAATCGGACAAAGCGATCGTGGGTCCCTATCTGAAACAATAGTCTTCAGCACACCATGGTGCCGGGACCTCCTTCTGAACAAGTCCGCTAACTTCGGGACCTTCCAGGTACTTCATAGCAAGAAACTTCGCCACCTTCGTCAGACGGTCCACAATGACCCAAATCGTGTTCAGTCCTCCCTTAGTCGGTGGGAGACCGACAACGAAATCCATCGAGATGTCCTCGAACTTCTAACAAGGAATAGGCATAGACTGCACTAAACCTCCGGGTCTCCTATGCTCAAACTTAACCTTCTGACAGGTCAAGCATCTAGCCACGTACTCAGTTACATCCTTCTTCATCTCGCTCCACCAGAAATGAACTTTAAAATCCTTATACATCTTCGAAGAACCAGGGTGGACGGATAAGGACGAGCGATGAGCCTCCTGGAGTATCTTCTCCTTCAAGTCAGGGGAAGACTCCGGAATACACAAACGGCCATTCAGTCGAATCATGCCATCATTACATAGTTCGAAATCATACTTCTGTCTCTCAAAACAGCCCTCTAACATCTTCTGTCTGATACTGCATATACTGATCACTCTCCTGTGCAGCTCGTATCTCATCGATCATACTGTGTTCGCTAATAGTGTAAACAATGAATGAGCTCTGCGGCTCAGGGCGTCGGCAACTACATTTGCTTTGCCCTCTTTGTACCTCAGGTCTATGTCGTAGTCCTTCAAGAACTCGACCCATCTTCTCTGCCGCATGTTCAGCTCCTTCTGAGAGAAGAGATGCTGTAGACTCATGTGATCAGAGTAGATAGTGACTGTCACACCGTATAGATAATGTCGCCAGATCTTTAAAGCGAAGACTACTGCGCCTAACTCAAGGTCATGTGTGGGGTAATTCACTTCATGCTTCTTCAGTTGTCGGGATGCGTAAGCAACTACCTTCCCGTGCTGCATAAGCACACATCCTAGACCGGTTCCAGAGGCATCACAATATACCTCGAACCCATCGGTGCCCTCAAGGATAGTAAGAACGGGCGCCGATGTCAGGAGATCCATCAGCGTCTGAAAGGACTGCTCACATTCTGCAGACCATAAGAACTGGGATTCCTTCTTCATTAGATTTGTCATCGGTTTGGCCACCTTGGAGAAGTCCTTCACGAACCTTCGATAATAACCGGCCAAACCCAGAAAGCTACGGACGTCTGTGACTGTCTTCGGCCTCGGCCAACTCTTCACTGCCTCAATCTTAGCAGGATCTACAGATATGCCGCTAGCTGATATTGTGTGTCCTAGAAATGACACGCAGTCCAACCAGAACTCACACTTAGAGAGTTTGGCATACAGCTTGTTCTCTCTCATAATATTCAACACCTATCTCAAATGTAACTCATGATCTTCCTTGGTCTTTGAATAGATTAGAGTATCGTCGATGAAGACTACAACTGAACTATCAAGATGCTCTCTAAAAAGGTGGTTCATCAAATCCATGAATATGGCTGGCGCATTCGTCTATCCGAATGGCATAACGGTGAACTCGTAGTGTCCATACCGTGTCCTGAAAGCTGTCTTCTCAATGTCACCCTCTGCAATCCTAATCTGATGGTAGCTAGATCTGAGATCTATCTTCGAGAACACACTGGCTCCTCTCAGCTGATCAAATAAATCATCTATCAGTGGTAACGGGTACTTGTTCTTGACTGTGACCGCATTAAGCTCGCGGTAGTCAATGCAGAGTCGCATACTGCCGTCCTTTTTCTTGACGAACAGTACTGGAGCACCCCAAGGAGAAACACTAGGTCGAATGAATCCCTTGTCGAGGAGGTCCTCCAGTTGTAGCTTCAGCTCCCTCATCTCAGCCGGTGCCATACGGTAGGGTGCCTTAGCAATGGGGCCCGTACCTGGCAACAAGTCGACGGCGAACTTAACCTCGCGCACAGGCGGCATGCCTGGCAGCTCATCAGGAAATAAGTCGGGAAAATCTACCACGACTGGAATGTCTACGTCCATCACGTCGCTCTGTCTCGTGTCCTGTACATAACAGAGGAAGGCTTGTCGGCCCTTCCTAACATCCTTCATCAGGGACAATGCTGACACGATCTTGACAGTCGGCTCTCTCCTCACACTGCGGTATGACACTGTCTTGCCGCTCGGCCCCTTCAGTAGTAGTCGATGCTCTGCACAATGAAGGCGGCCCCTATGCTTCTGTAGGCAATCCATGCCCACTATAATGTCAAAACCCAAGTTCCTGAACTCAATCAGATCGATGGGGAAGATCTCAGTCATAATGCTGATCTCTAACCCTGTATACTGTCTGGTGCAACCTACTTTCTCCTTCGAAGGAAGGGTGACTGAAAAGTCTGAAAGCTGTTCGGGGGTGGCCCCCAGCTTCTTAGCAAATGTCGAGGAAATAAAAGAATGCGAAGCCCCTGAGTCGAACAATACGGAAGCACTAACACCATCAACAGGAAAGGTACCTGAGATCACCTCTCGTATTAGCATCGAGTCCCAATAAATCAGTAATTTACTGTTGTTTGTAATTGTCATACCTGTGATGACATTACCAGACTCCTTGGCTTGCGCCATATCTAAGATGCAGATGGTACCCTCCTTTCCATTTTCGTCGCCTGAAGTTATGAGTTAACGGTATCAACAACTGAACACAAATACTTGAAGGTACAAAACTCTTATTTCATTCATCCAACTGTATTATACAAGGTTACACACTTAGCTACTGCTATTACATCAGTACTGTCTAAAAGTCAAATTTAAACGGCCAGGTCGGATGTGGGTATCATTCACTAGGGCTGGTGGTGCGGTATTGAGCTTAATGCTCTTAATACCATGATATACAAGCCTCGACTCTCCACCAAATACCAACACATCCCCAGACTTGAGGATAATCTTGCTTGCTAGATCCATCCTCTTCTGGTCTCCATAGATGAACTCAGCATCATCACCGATGGAGAATGACACAACCGGTATTCCTCTGGTGATGGACTCGGTCGTCTCATCACGGTCCTGGTGCATCCCAAGTCTTCCTCCCTGCTCATAGTAGTTGATGATGCAAACGTCAGGTGTCATGTCAGGTAATGGAAAAGTCTCACAGTCTTGAGCAATATCCATTGCGTTTCTCACCAAGGTTAGGAAACTCTCAGGTATGCTAGGTATAGGTACGCCACCTACCATCCTCACCTCTCGATAAACCCTAGTTTGTGGATCCCAATCTTTCCCTAAGCACATCATGTGCAATTTCATCCTAGAACCACTATTAAATACAGGGGTATAAAATCCTCCTATGCCCTTACCCAAAGCTCTACACTCATTCACTATGGCGATTTGCTCATCTAGGGTTAGGAACTCTTTGAGAAGTATCATGCCCGGTCTGACTACACGACACAACTCACTAGGGTACTCCCGTCTTTATTCCACGGGTCTAGGTGATCTCTGTCTTGTAAGTGTGGGATAGCAGATGTCGAAGTCTCCTAAGAGGTAACAGGTTTCCTAGATAAGTTGTTTATCTAGAGCGGTAATTAAAACATACATTCATGCTAACGTAAAGCGTTTAACACTTAGTCATGCTCACATACAATGGTTAAGGTTTCAAATGCTAACCTTCACCGCGCTGGGTACTAGTGCCAGCGCCTGAAGCTCCCGTTGCATTCAGCATACGGTTGCCCGGCGGGTTCCTCTGGTTCTGGTTCTGCTGCTGCCCCCTCTGGGCTTGGGGCGCCGGCCCCCTCTGGCCACCTCGAGCTCCACCTCCTCCAGTAGGTGCGCTCTGAGTCCCCTTCGACGGGCGGTACGCTCGGCTCTCTGGATTAGCAAAGCACTCGAACGACCTGTGGCCCTTCTTTCCACAATGGTGGCAGTCCACCGCTTGCCCGGTGCAGTCGACACCCGGGTGGTCTTTACCACAGTGCTTGCAGTGAAAGTGGCGCTGGGGTGCAGAACCTATTATCATATCACACTCAGATTAATACAAGGATGGTAATGGATTGTGTAGAATACAACTCATTCACAAGGTTAGATCGCTTACCATTAGGGGGTGCAGATCTAAGAGGCAGCACATCGTAGGTAGGCCCGGTCAGCATCGGGAACTTGTCCTTGCCCTTTTGGCTGGCCTGCTCCTTCTTCTTCTCCCTCTAGGAGAACTTTTTCTTCCTGTGATCGTCAAAGTGTTAGGAATAGCAGGTATAAAAGCAGGCAGCAAGTAAGTAATTTAAATGGATTAAATAACTTAAGGTGGTTCTTACTTCCAGCCCTTACTGCCTCCGCTTCCAGCCTCAGTCTCCGCCTCCTTCTCTGGGGCCTTACGCTTCTGCCCCTGGCCGTCTTCCCGGATGTTCACCATCATCTCAGTCCGAGAAGCAGCGTCATAACACTCCTGTAATGCATTTATGAGTTCCCCGAACTTGTAATAAATCAAACTGAGTTACAAGGTATAAACTGTCAATGAATTTTTACCTGGACCGTAGGGTACAAGGTAGCACCCATGGCGGCCTTGATAGCATATCTCAACCCGCCTCTAAATTTTCTCCACTTTCACCGCATCAGAATAAACAACTCCTGGACAAAGTCCAAGAGCCCAATAAACAAGGAGTAGTGCTGATCTACTGTCATACTACCCTGCCTCAGGGCCTCAAACTCCTCCCTCTTCCTCTACTTCAAATGAGCAGGATAGTACTTCTCTCTCAACAATTCCACAAAACCTGTCCATCCCCACCACGACCTGGCAGCGTCCTTCAGATGAAAGGCTGCTATATCGACTTGGTGCTCAGCAGGCACATGTATGGCATCAAAGGCCTTCTCGTGCTCAACAATGTATCTCTCGAGGACGGTGGGGTCAGCAACTCCGTCATAGGTAGGTACTCGCATGTCAGCAACGCTCTTTAGCCAATTCGGCTCTCTAGGTGCGGGTACGGGTGGGACTACCGGTGGTGCTCCTATATGGACACCTCCCATCTGGGCTAGCTGAGCGAAGACGGCAGCTACCGTCTCAGCCACGCCCACGGCTGGGGCCTCAGGAGGACCTCCTCCAGGCCCGCCGCCTCTTCCTCCACCTCCTCTGACCAACGAGCCATTCTAGCTCACGGGAAATTTTCTTGATACTTACGGACCCGTACGCGGACATCCTGGTATCGTTTTTGTCATCACAGCGCGCACCAAGAGCCACATCCTCTTGGCTTTATTATCTTTCATTAATCAATTATACCATCGTATCGTATTACCAAATTTTCTAACACAGCAGACTAAGGTCATTAGTCCAATCCGGAGTCTGTAACTCGGGATACAGTGTTAGATACGAGAGCGGCGTTTAGAAAGGCCAATGCTCCGTATAAAAGTCTCGGATAATATGTATATCTTATTATCCTAGTGCTACAATGTTTTTCTGACGATCCTTATATTTACATATAATATAGCACCATAGCCGCTAGTTCGTTTTATATATATTGGTCCATATATACGAACCGATACTGTTAACTTAACAATAGTAATAATAAGCAGCTATAAATATACAGTTCATGCATATTTAATTAAACATTCAGACAAACAATCTTATCACAGATCACAGAGAAGTCTGAACTGAGGAAGCCCTCAGAGAAAATCAGAGACACATAACAACATACCGTTCACCCTGATTGTATTACGGTGGAGTATGAATCAGCAAGATCCTATGCTCCGTGTGTAGTCTCTAACAGTCTAAACAATACATAACGCTACTGATTAGCATCCCGTAAGACAATACAACTCTACGGTACCCCGTACCGTCACTAATACCTCCCGGTTAATCCCCCGTTATTAACTGTCAACGTTTGTCGGGTTTACGGCTTAACTCGAGATTAGAAAAATGTTATATTACATGCGTAGTCTTGTCTCGTATATTAATATACTTATCGTTGAACTTTGTTATCGCATGTAACTTAATATACTCTTGTATATCATATAGTTTGTTTCTATATTGCATGTATAATTCTTTATCATGTATTATACATTTCACCTTAGTATTATTTTCCTAAGGTTTGTTTTTTCCAAAATTAATGGAGTATAACTCATATGTAAAAGTACTTTGAGTTATTTAAATCCTTATTATCCCATGTATACTCTTAACATTAGAATTTCCATATCTAATGTTTATAATTCTTTTCTCCTCATCTATTATCATTTTAATTATGATAATTTATAGTTATTGAACCATATCACATTTTCTACACCATTACAAATATTTATTTATATACATGTATTATGGAACTATTTATTATATGGTAAGTCTTATAATCTATATTCATTCTTTTTAATGAATACCTCTTATGTTATAAATGTCATAACTCTTATAACATTAAAAACCATATTATAAATTCCATTTAAAAATGTTAATATTTCCGAACAGCACCTACGTTCTTAAATATTTACAAAATCCACCACATAATTAATATAATGTTACATTATAGTTATATAGCATATATTATGACATTTAAGTCATTAAAACAATTATAACCTGTAGTTATATTTTGTTTATAAAATACCAAACAGCCCCTTATATTCTCGGCTTTTACTATAAACCACCAAACTTCTATAAATCATAAATCAATCCCAAATTATATTTCATTGTTACACTTATAACATATATCTTATATTATAATCCTTAAACCTTAATATAATTATAACCTATAATTTTTAAAGGCTATAATTTTCGAACAGCCCCTAGGACTGTTTTAATTAAATTCTCACCACTAAACTTTGTGTATATTCCAAATCTTCCCAATTTATAATACATAGTTTTCTAATTCCATTAAAATTATATATTATACATATATCTTTATAAAACCTTATATATAACTCCAAAAATTACCAAACTATACCAAAAGGTTATAAATATTATTCCTAACCTTATACTTCCTCTAAATCTCGGTTTCTACACATATGTTACCCATTTGTAACAATGTTATAAAATACCATATATTATATTATATAATCATATAAACTCCAAATTTAACCAAATAACTTCTAAAAATTCCTAATAACTTAAGGACTGTTCTAAATTCTATTTAGTACCCCCTAAGTCTCGGAAATTACATTATAGCCCCATCTTTTATAAATCTTTTACAATTTAATACTATCTTAATATAAGGTAGTATTTTATTTTCTTAAATTCCTCAAACTTGGTCAAAGTCTCCTATATAGTCAACTTTGACTTCTAATACCAAATGGGAACCAAATTTTCGGTAATCACCAATAACACCCTATACTTTTCTATTTTTACAATTTTGATACAAAACTTTATAAAAGGTTATAATTTTTTATTAAATTCATTTAAAGACCCTAAATTCCTCTAAATTAAGCCCACGACTTTATATTTTCCAGTAATTACGATTTGGCCCCAAACTTAATTATATAAGCATAAATTTAACTAAATAAGCTTATAAACTTAAATTAAAATGGCCTAATGACATGGCCTTATTACAACCTTGAACTTGCAAAATAAATTACACTTTAAATGTCTCAAAATATAGTATAAACTCACGGCCTCGCTTTGGTTTATTTATTTTTCCACATAATGTCATAATGTGACCATTATGTTAATTAAATCACTTAAATGACTAGCTTAATTTATCTTAGTCATTTTTTTCCATTTCTAGGTTAATATAACCCATATGTTAAACTCCACTCTCGGCAAAATTTATATATGTGCTTAAAAATCATAAGTTTAAGGTGTTTATACCTTGATTTCTCCTTGTATATGAGCTCGGCAGCTTAGAGGTAAATTCACCACATCATTTAGACATGTTTAATACACCAAAATAAGATATGGTTATACTCCAAGCTTGAGCTTAACCATAAGGAATAATTAATGTAAGATTTAAGGCAAAAATCACCTTAAAATGCAAGGGAAGTTCCAATGGGTTTCGGCCTATACCAAGCACACCTAATGGTGTTACTTTCACCATATCAACATAGGAAATAGCTAGACAACAACAAGCTGCTATGGTAATTGATTTTACCTTGGCAAATGCCTTAAAAGAGGGTATTTCCTTTGGATCTCGGCTACCCTTGCTCCAAATGGCTAACCAACTGAATGAACATGTAAATATGAAGATTATGAGTGTATAAACTCATAAAAATCAAAGGAAGAAAACCGCTTGAAGGTTAGAGAGGCTTAAGGTATGTTTTTACCTTATAATGCAAATTTGAACAACCTTGGCCCCTAGACTTGCTTCAGCCAAGTTTGGATGTTGTTCTAACCTTAGAACACTGAGAATGAGCCATAGGAAATGATGATCCACGAGATCTAAGTGTAGGTAGTGAAGAGATGAAGAAAAGGAGCTAAAAATGACCTTAAAACATTACCTTAGGAGCTTAGGAGTTAGATCTGCCTTCCATGCTCAAGAACAAAGCTTGAGAGGTTCTAGGAAGGGTTCTGAATTGGCTGGAATGGGGCAATGATCAAGGGAATGATTGGGATGGCTTAATTGATTTGGAAAAGTAATAAAAGTAACTTTTACTATTGCAAATTTGGTATTAGGTAGCTAATTGTCAATCAATGTTTTGTGAGCTGTCTTCCCACCTCCTTGCATGCCGACAGCCATGAGGTCAAATGGGTCATTAATTGACCATTGACCATACTTGGTCAATATTGACTCAACGGGCCCCCTTTTAGGGTTTTATTAATATTTTAATATTAAATTTGTAAAAATTTGTAAATTTCTGGAATTAAATTCCTAATATGATATAATGTGATATATTATCATATTTAAAGGTAATTATAACCTTTAAGCCCATTAAAACCAATTTAGAAGGCAATTACACAAAAACGTGATTTAAAGTGTTTTAGTGCACATTTTGTGTTGTAAGGTGCTTCTGAGCTTTAGTTTTCTTTGAGAATAGTTTTGTTTTGTTCCTTACTTAATTATCATACTTAGGAATCCACTTTGGATCCTATTTGAGGTCATACAATCTTTATGGTGCCTTAAAGCACATTTTTGGCTTTACCGATCTTAAGGCGTGTTTTGCCTTGTTGAGATCTTTTAGATTGTTCCCTAATAATGTTTAGATGTTTATTAATCATCTTAGATCATTAATAGATCATTTAATTAAGTTTTAAAGGTTAGGGGTATTTCAGGGTGGGCTGCTTATGGTTTAATGGTTTTACTGGAGATTCACTTGCACTCAAAAGACCTTGCGGGGTAAGGTCACACTCATTCGCTCATGGTCCCTTTGGTATGATGGGACATGTTGATAACAAATACGAAGCTTGTGAATCATGTTTGAAATCTAAATCTTTTAGTAACGTTCATCAACTTATGAATCAGAGGTATTTAGTGGGTTATAAAGGGGTTGGGTGTTGCAATGTATGTCATTTAGGACAGAAGAATTTGATAAGATATTATGAGGCTTTTATGCAATAGAGGACATGTTTCGCCTTCGCCATGGGTGGAATGATTAGATAGGTATCAAATATTTTTTGTCATTATGTGCAGGACATCCTCGGTCCTAATTATTTTCTCCTTCTTGTCATTTTTTTGGTATATGGTTTCCTCTTTCCTTCTTCTTACTTTCGGAATCACGCTGAGTCATTGACTCTCTTGAATATCTTTAGCTTTATTTTTTGGCTTTTAAAGTTGCATTGACTCTTTGGTTTCCTCAAACATTTCTTGTTTGTTGTTTATGAATGATGGTGGGGAAGGACTATAGCTTCAGCTCTATTGTAATCCTATTGTAAGGGTAGGTAAGTATATGTATGTAGGTTGCCATGTTGTGGAATTCAAATAAGAGACTTTTCACGAAAGGCTCAACGAGGCTTACTAAGGGATTATGTGCAGGGCAGTCAAAGCTTTTTTTATTTGTTTTGTGGATATTTTTGTTCCTAAGTGCCTCGTCATTTTCATTAGTTAGTGATTGTTTTCTTACTACTTCTCGGATCTTTGCATGAATTACAGTTCAAGCCTTACTACCGAAAAATTGGTCTCACTATGAATTATGCTTCTTCATGTGCTGAAGGAATGCACCAGTCGCTCGTGCTTTTACCTCTATGGACCCTCTCACCCTTTCCTCATTACTCAGGGAATTGTCCAATACCTTCATTTAGAATTCTAGGGAATACACCACCCTTCGCACACTACTCACTTTGTTTATGGTACTGGTTTTGATTAGACCCATGTGTAAATTGACGAATCGAGAGTTTAGTGGTTCAAGCATTCTATTCAATCAATCTTTCAAGATTTTCCCCAAAGATGTAGTTTCAATATGAAAGTATGCAAATGCAACTATCTACAATGCAATATGTTGTAGGAATATGGAATTACAATGTATATGATGCATGAGTGATGACAATGAAAATGACTGATTTTGGATTTTGATTGAATGTGTTTAAGTTTTTTTATGCAATCCATAAATCGTAAGCTATGACTAGTCTCGTTTGAGACGGTTTCAGTTGATGGTCCATGGAACTCATCCCATCACTATTGGCCCTAAAGGTGGTCTAGTTGTCGGGGTTGTTGTCGAAGAAGTGATTATGAAGGGAGGTTATGTTGGTGATTGGCTCCTAGGTTATGAACTTTTAGGGAGTTACAAATCCCTTATGGTGGCTCTATGATATGACAGAGAATGTTTCATCCTTTTTCTTTTCTTTTTTCTGTTATTGACGTGCATGGCAATTCTAAAGGTGAAAAGGCTCGAATTGGCCGGTGTTCTTTGTTATCCCTTTGAAGATCAGGTTCTGGATATTTGGATGAATGCCGTGTGTGATGAGTGAGGATGTAACACATGATTGTGTAATGCTCAAGAGTGTAGACAGGATTTATGCATGATTGAAGAATTTAAACTGTTTGGAAATCCATGTGACTCTTTTTTGTCATTAATGCAATGCATGTGTTTGTTTCTTGCAATTATTGTTGTGTTTGTGTTTATTAAGGGAAGCATCTGTTGCAGTAGACACCACGAATTTTCACCCCATAAAGCAGAATTAAGAATGAAAAATAAAATGTGAAGGGTCGCCTTACTCGTTCTTTTTGCTTCAAGTAATATGTGCATGCAAACATTTTGAAAACACGTGTGTTCGAAGTGGTGGATTTTCTCAATATAAATTATGACACTTGGTCATTTGTAAATAAAATTGGGAGTGAGGAACCCTATACACATTATGATCTAAAAAAACCCATATGGAATGTATTAACCTATTCATGTAGTCTATTCAGAAATGGACCAGAGAGAAAAGAATCATAGAGGAAAACCTATACATCAACCCTAAAAGGCCATTAAAGAAATAATTTTCAGTTAACTACTTCTTTTGAATTCTTCTACTTCATCTTTGAGCTTATGACTAACCGCTCATTCATGTTCAGGCTTCTGATTAGCTTCTCACTAGTCTTCGGGTTCTTGATTGAATGCTCGCTCGTCTTCGGGCTTTAACAGCAAAGTGGCACTGTATTCAAGCAATACGGGTTGGTGTTTTTCTAACTCTTAGTAATTCAAACTCTAACAGCCGTTGCTAGTCTTTATGTCGCTCGACTTAGGTTGGTCATCCTCTAATTTTCAATTCGAACCGACGATGTTGATATTCATGCGCTCTACTTGCTCCAACGAGAAAAATTAGGGATATTATTTTGAAAGGGAAGGTAAATGATCGAGCACAAAATCTTATATGAAAATATACCATTTTCGTGAAAACACGGAATGACTAGTACGCTCCACGGTAATGACTGCTACTCTTGATGAACAGAACTTAAACAATAGCGAGTCAAAACGTGGGGACTATAATCATTTATTTCGAAATACATTCGTGAAATTCAATTTTGAAAACTGTTTTCAAAAACTATTTTGAAATAATATCAGTGAGAAATGTGGCTTGAAATTCATTAGTAAAAGGTGAGTTTTGGAAGTCTATTTTTGAACATAATTTTGGAAATAACATATGTGAGAAATATTGTTTGAAAATCATTTGTAAGCAGTAGATTTTGAAATTTGTTTTTGCAAACCGTTTGATAGAATTTGTTTCCTCAAAGACTTTGATTGAATGGTTTCAAAACCCGCTTTGGAAATAACAATTTTAAAAAAATTGGAACCATTTGGGAAATGCAGCTTTGAAGATATTTCATTAGAGTGTTTGACAAGATTCATTTTCTGATGTTTGCTAATTTTCATATTAAGATCATGATTACACATGGATGTTAGGGCAAGAATATAAATCATGGTTGATTTTATATGGAGTTTGTAAGTGTGAATGTTGGGATTATCACTTTCCAATCTAGTTTTGCTCATCGATCATTGGGAGGTTCATCGATCCTTCGCTATCATCTCTTGAGATTTATCTCGGCTACTCCTTGTGGGGCATGTCGTCGAGAAAGTCCGTCGTCGAGTGCTTAAATTTGAGAGGTCAGGATTCTCGAAGTGATAACGTTACAAGACACATGGCCAGGGATAATCACAACATGCACACTTTTCAAAAAGCCCGGGGAAGTATTGCACGGGATCAGGTTTCCCATCCCCTACACAATCAGGTGTGTCTAAATCCCAAATTATTCACTGACTAAGCTTTGTCATGTATGGGTATCCGGTAAATACGGATCCTCTATGAATTGGTAGAGTGACATTAGACTTTAGAAACACTCGTAGTATATAGGAAACATGAAGAACTGAGCCCATGCAATCTTCAGGGAAACAAAAGGGTGTTCGAACAGTCGTCACAAGGGGGTGACCACCCATCAAGTCCATCCTAGACACCGGATTATGCAGCTGGACAATGAAGGCTCCTAGCCTACCATATGTTGGCTTTGACTTGAAAAGGTGTTTGAAAAGGCTCCTAAATTTTTGAAGGTGTAAACGCTACAGCCATACCACCTCATGGGCTTTATACTTAGCTACGAAGGACCTATACTCAAGGGGAATCAATTGTGGACTAATTGTTCGTTCCAACTGAATTATAAAGGTGACACAAAAGAATATATGTCTTAAGCAACCCGAATGCACCCCACAACTTGCAGTAATAATATGTAAATTGAAAAATCAAACATCGAGGTTTAAACCAGATTTACTAGTTGTTAAGTTTTGAGAGTTGTAATCACAATTTGTTTTTTATTAACCTAAAGGGAAGTTAGCTTCATTCAACCTAAAAGGTCTATTTCTATGTGTGATCTAGTCATTAACCCAACTGTTGTTAAATTTTGTGAGGATCTATCAAGTCCTAAGGGAAATGGTTTCACACATAGACGACTCTAATACCTATCATGCGTAAAATCGATAAACACACAGTTGAAGCATGTAAATCATGGAGAACACATGTGGCACTCAAAGCCAAGTTCAAAAAGCTAGACTCCATAATTGAGCACATTGTCACACTCTAAATGTGGAGTAAAGTAAACCTTGTGGCTTTTGGATGAATCTCTTGAAGGTTTCAAAAGAAAGGGGAAATCCTGACAATCTTGGATGGAGTTCAGTCTTCTTTGACCAAGTTTATGAGAAACACTTACTCAAGTTTTCCCCAGCAGAGCCGCCATTATGTGGAGGGTTATTTTTCGGTATGAGGGGGGGGGTTCTGCATTTAGTTCTGACTAAAAATCCTAGATCCTAAAAATTGTCATTTTATGAAGGGTGAGACCCAGTGATCCTGGCATCCCTCAAATATCTACTTTATCGTCCGTATGGATACCATATTAGAGCTAGAAAAGGATTTTTGATTGAAATGGGGGTCATACTGTAGAGTCAAGATCCTTAGTTTTTGATATAACACCTTGTGTTGTATGTTTAATACGTTTGTTAAGCTTTGAGGTTCAGATAAACAGGTAAAGGAGTGGCTTAGCACGCAAGGTTGCAAGCGCACTCAGGTCGTGACATGTGCCCAACCTGTCGGGCACCTGTCTAGGAGAGCTCGCGATAAACCGTCTAGTACACACAAGAAGTCAAGCATCACACGACCACATCTCTCATGCATCAGAAGTAAAACAAGGGCAAACACTACAAGAAGATCGACAAACCTATGCAGACCTTCACATCCACATAAGCAACCATCTCACAACAAAAGCATAACTCATTAATGTGCAAGATAACAAGATAAGTCAAGGGCTATTAATACACATTATTACATAGCCATAATGAAGTCTAAAGAGATCATTTATGAGCCAGACAAGATAAGACAAGTTGAGTATACAAGTGGTATTCGACCAATCAAGAGAACTGCCGCCGACGTGTTCATTCACAAGGCTATCGTGTTCTGACGGCTCCAGATCAAGTTGAAGATCAATCTACAATCAAGTTGGCTGTTATGCTAAAGGGTAAATCATTAGTCGACTCCTAGGGTCTAGGAGATCATAGGCTGTTAGTTATATCCTAACTAACATGTATAAATATGTGCATTCATGTCCTATGTAAGCAAGCTTGACAAATAGAGAAAAGGGTAGAGATAACCAGAGCAAGTGTGAGTCAGACTAAAAGTGTGTGTAAGAACTAGAGAGTTGGTGAGCGGGATAGGACTAGAGTCAAGTGTCAATACTGTGAGTATTTTATAGATTAATCAGTCAGGGAACGGTTGGGAACGGTAGGCCGACTGTCAGGAGAGGGTAGAGGACTTTGGTATAAAGTCCTAAACTGTCCCGGAGTCCGTGGGTAGGGCGAGGGAGATTGAGTGAATTTCTGTGTGTAAATTCTCAATCGAAATGGAGTTTCCAGTTTGAGTTTATCCAGTGTTTTTCCTCAACTATCAAGTAGTTCACTTAGGACAACGATACGTCCACGATTGATCGGGGACACATCAGGAGCATCAGTTAGTTTTAATTTGTATTAGACCAGGTCTCTTCTAGAAAGCTAACTGCTTTGGAAGACAATCGAAATGCCTCATGCAAGCCTACAAGCGTCAGAAGAAGGTTCTGCACCAAATCAACTACCACTCTTTAATGGAGATAACTACACTCACTGCAAATACAAAATGGAGTTTCACATCAAGTCTGATGATCCAAGGATGTGGAGGGTTATATCACACTGTGTATACACCTTCCAAGATGCTCAAGGACAAGACATATCAGTCGACAACATGACGAATGATCAAATCAAGAAGTTGATATTCAATGCTCGAGCAGTAAGAATTCTACACTGTGTACTACTACCTGAGCAATACTTCAAAGTAGCCTAAGCTAAAACAGCTCAAGAGATTTGGAAAACTCTTGAAGTCATGTATGAAGGGAATGATGAGATCAAGAAGACTCGCATTGAGCTGCTACTCACTCATTGGGAGCTATTCAAGAAGGAAGAAAAGGAAAGCATCTATGAATTGCACACAAGGTTCACCAAGCTGATCAACAAAATGCTTGTGCTTGGAAGAACTATCTCAAATGAGGATCAAATTTGGAAGTTCCTCAGATCTCCTCCTGCCTCCTTTGATAGCAAAGTCAATGCCATGCAAGAAGTTCATGATTTCTCCAAGATGTCTTTGGCAGCCATGTTAGGTTCCCTAATGGTGAATGAGTTAAAATTAGAAGAAAGAGGAAAAGGCATAGCCCTTCAGGTAGCTGAAAATGAAAAGTCCGAGACAGGAGAAGACAATGATGAGATGGTCCTCTATGCTAAGAGGTACTTTCAGAAGTTCATATGAAACAACATGAGGAAAGGTAAAGAGTCCAAGGAGACTCATGATCATCAGAAGAAGAACAATGACAAGTGTTTTGGGTGCTCAAAGCGTGGGCACCACATCAAAGACTGTCCTCAATGATCCCAAGAGGACAACGACAGGGTCAGGAAACCTGTCCGAAGATCGTTCAACAAAGGGCCAAGGAAAGAAGCCTTTGTTGCTGCATGGGGAGACTAAGAACTAAGCGACAACAATCAAACCTCGGATAGCAATCTCTTGGAAGATGAGAAGGCTCACCTATGCCTTGAGGAAGTTTGCTTGATGGCGCAAGACAAAGACACATCAGAATGAGAGGTAGAAGAACAAAACAAGGTAAACTACTCTAAACTTAGAAAGAAAATTCTAAAGGCTGAACTTCTAGGACTCAGAAAGTTTTCTCTCATACTAGTTAATTAACTAGAGGCATATGAAAACAAAGAAATCTTAGAGGAAATGAAAAATTGGAGGAAAATTCGGACAAGGATAAGGTAGTAAACCTTATTAATGCACTCAAGAAATTACAAACTGACTATAGTGAAATTCTTGCCGTTCATGAAAAGATGAAGCTAGGAAAACAACCTGAAATCGATGAGTTGATTGCTACTATTAACGTGAAAGAAAATGAACTAGCATTAATCAAAGAAAACCATGCAAAGCTAGAAGCTGATTCTAGGACATCTATGTGGAAAAACAAATGACCGGTCGGGTATCGATCAGGAACCAGTCGTAGAGGTGTCTGCCACCTATGTAGACAACCCGGTCATCATGAAGCCAAATGCTATTGGACACGATTCTTGAGGCATTGGCAACTCAAGAAAATAGGACTAAAATGGGTGGTCAAAAATGATCCTAGAACAATGATTGTTGGTGGAAATGGGTCCAAACATTCTGAGGACCCTAACCCCACACTACTAACTTGTTAAGCGCAGAATCGAGTGGGAAGGGACCCCTGCTGGTACATCGATAGTGGGTGCTCTTAACATATGACAGAAGACAAAATGAAGTTCTTCTCACTCGAACCAGGAAGCCAAGGAACCGTTTCCTTTGGCGACAACAAGAAGGGAAAAATCATTGGAGTAGGTAAGGTTGGTTTTACCTCATATTATGTTATTGATAATGTCAATTTAGTTAATGGTTTAAAATTCAATTTGCTCAGTGTTTCTCAAATATGTGACAAAGGAAACTCAGTTCACTTCTATTCTACACATTGTAGTATAGTAAGTTAGAGTAATGGTAAGGAGTTGTTAAAGGGAAAAATGTTTATGTAACTAGTTTGAAGGATATTGACAGTCTAAACCTTACATGTTTGACTGCATCAATAGATGACTCCACACTATGGCACAAAAGACTAGGGCATGTTAGCATATCGTTGTTAAGAAAATTTGTCAAGAAACGGTTGGTAAGAGGTCTCCCTGAGATTAAGAAATCTGAGACTAATCTTTGTGATGCGTATGTTAGAAGCAAACAAACTTAGACTTCTTTCAAATCAAAGAACATGGTAAGTACATCCAAGCCATTTGAATTACTTCACATGGACTTATGTGGGCCTTTGAGAATCAGAAGTCCTTTGAGAATCAGAAGTCCTTTGAGAATCAGAAGTCTTGGAGGAAATTGATTGACTACTCACGATTTGTTTGGACAATTTTATTGCTTCCAAAGACGAAATCTTTGAGAAATTTCAAGCCTTTGCAGGAAAATTCCAAGTACAACTCAACAAGATCAGGACGCTTCGGTCTGATCATGGGTCAGAATTTGGAAAATCAACAATTCATGGAGATGTGTAAACAACATGGAATCAATCATACATATTCAGCACCAAGGACACCTCAAAAAAATGGGGTAGTTGAGCGTAAGAATAAAACATTAAAAGAGGTAGCTAGAGCTATATGCTGTTGGGGAGCAGTCTTCCTCAGGTCTTCTTGGCAGAAGTTGTGGCAACTGCATTCTACATCACAAATAGAACGCTCATACGACCAATCCTCAACAAAACACCCTATGAGCTAATCAAGAGGAGAAAACCAAACATAAGTCACTTCAGGATCTTTAGTTGTAAGTGTTATGTCCACAACAATGAAAAGAATTCCTTAGGAAAATTTGATGCCAGGAGTGATGTGGTCATCTTCCTCGGGTACACAGAAAAGAAGCAGGGCATACAAAATCTACAACAAGAGAACATTGAAAGTAGAAGAGAGCGTGCATGTAATCTTTAAATGAGGCTGAAGTCCATAAGATCGAAGAATCTGAAGGAGATGAAGAATTTGGATTTGATCTAGTTGAACAAGATCACAAAGACAACCCCAAGGATGAATCACAAACCAAAGAAAACTTGCCCGACAGGTCAGAGACAGGTCAACAACAAGTCGACGAAGAAAATAATGATGTCAAAAATCCTCTATCACCATCAACCATTCATCAATCTCGTATTCTTTATAAAGATCACCCATTGGAGAACATCATATCAGATATCTCCAAAGGAATCCGAACCAGAGCACAAACTCGTGATCTCTTAGCCTTCTCAGCGACTGTTTCACCCATCAAACCCAAGAACATCAAAGAAGCTCTTAAAGACTCAGACTGGATTAAAGCAATGCAAGAAGAATTAAATCAGTTTGAAAGATGAAAAGTCTGGCATCTTGTGCCTCGTCCCACACATCAAGGAGTACTTGGCACAAAATGGGTCTTCAAAAACAAGCTAAATGGGATGGGAGAAGTTGTTAGGAACAAAGCTCGTCTGATAGCACAAGGATATCGTCAACAAGAAGGGATAAACATCCAAGAAACCTTTGCTCCAATAGCAAGGATGGAGTCCATCCGATTATTGATTGTGTTTGCTGCACATAAAGGAATCAAGCTCTTCTAACTTGACATCAAGAGTGCCTTCCTCAATGGGTATGTCAAAGAAGAAGTGTATGTTGAACAACCTCTAGGTTTTGAGACACAAGAAGGAAAAGACATGGTGCTCAAGCTTGACAAAGCTCTTTATGGGCTCAAACAAGCTCCAAGATCATGGTACGACCGTCTGTCCTCCTATCTGTTAGACAACCACTTCAAAAGAGGTAAGGTAGACAAAACCTTGTTTGTTTACAACAACAAAAGGACTTCTTAATAGTGCAAGTATATGTTGATGATATAATCTTTGGAGCTTCTGATGAAAAGTATTGCAAGAAATTTAAGGGATTGATGAAAAAGGAATTTAAGATAAGTGATCTAGGAGCATTGAAGTTCTTCTTAGGACTTCAAGTCAAGCAAGACAATGAAGGGACCATCATATCCCAGCAAAAGTACATAAAGGATTTACTGGAAAGATTTGGAATGGAGGCATGTAAACCTTTTGACACACCTATGGTAGTTGGCACAACTGGTGACCAACCGGTCGACCAACGATCGTACAGAAAGATGATTGGTTCTCTACAATAACTAACTGCTAGTAGACCTGACATTATGTATAGTGTTTTCTTATGTGCCAGGTTTTAATCAGATCCAAGAGAGAGTCATCTCACAGCCTTGAAAAGAATTTTACATTAACTAAAAGGGTCTATGAATCTTGGCCACTTTTATCCAAAATTCACTAACTGTAATATTGTAGGATTTTCAGATGCAGACTATGGGGGACTTATCACCTATCGAAAGAGTACGTCAGGGACAACATTCTTTGTTGGATCATGTTTTTTTTTCACATGGGGATCAAAGAAACAACAAAGTGTAGAAATCTCAACCGCTGAATCTGAATACATAGCTGCAGCTAGCTGTTGTGCTTAACTTTTGTGGCTCAAACAATAAATTGGTGACTATGGTGTCAAAACAGGTACATTGCCAATTGTGTGATAATACTGGTGCCATATCTATTTCCAAAAATCTTGTACATCATTCTCGTACCAAGCATATTGACATTATACATCACTTTCTTAGAGACTGTTGTGAAAAGGAATTAGTTGGTTTAAAATATATATCTACCAAAAACCAACAAGCAGACATTTTTACCAAACCACTAAGTAGAGAAAAATTAAACAAGATTGTTCATGATCTTGGAATGATATTCATTAATCACGATTAGGCTATCTATTGATTCCCACGATCGGTCACCAACACGTGAGCAACACATCAAGTATGTCGTTCAATATTCAACGTTCAGGTTAATGCATGGAAATTATGTCAAACGACTACTTGAAACATATATGTCAGCATTCCACAAAAGTAAGGCTATAATAGGGAAAGTGCAACGGATAGAAATGGGAAAACTTCAACGGATCGATGACAAACTGTTACGACCGCTGCCCATTGTGAATAGTACCATTGGGACATGTCAGCGAGTGGACGAGGAACGGTCGCCAACTGTTACTCGATGTCTATAAAGGGGGGATGAGATTTTTACTCTTGTCACACTATTTTCCCTCACTTTCTCCAAATCTCTAAGCATTCAAGCAACTTCTTTTCTCTCTTACAACACTCTAGTTAGCTTTGTGTGAAAATCTCTTACCTCATAGCCGCTCAAGAACTCTATATCAAAAAGTTAGTAAATTCTAGTGAATCCCCTGATAAAAAATGGCACCCAAGTCTTCTCTTCGTTCCAAGACAAAATCCATCCTTAGGGATGTTTCTCCTGAAAAAGGGGCCGACATACAGCCGACAAATCTCATCAGAGTGTCGCCGCCATCTCATCTGTCCAAACAAGAGGTAGACCAACTTGTTCAAAGGGTCATGAATGAGGGAGAACTACTGGAAGAAGAGGTAACCTATATAAGCTCTCACTTACCTAAAGTTCACCACCTCATTCAATCCAGATGTCTCAAACCCACAATCCTACCTACTCCAACCCCCACAGAAAAACCAGCCATGTCTTTTCCCGCTCCATCACCAAAAATCACCACAAAACAATCAAAAGCCAAAAATCCCAAGATTCTAAAGACCAAGAGCCACTCTACTGCTACAACTAGTCGCACAACTCGCGCCTCCAAACGTAGCCAAACCATGAAAGAAACTCCACAAAAAGCTCACTCAACTCCCGAAAGAGCAACTCGCAAGTTGCACTTCACCGACGACGAGGAAGCAACTCCCTCAGCAGTCATCAAAGCTATTGTTCACCAACTAGAAGAAGAGGTTCAGAGTGACGAGAAGTCACAAAAGGAAGTTTCACCGGAGGATAAAGGCCAAGAAGAAGGTGTGACAGCACTAGATTCAGAGGAGGAAATTGAACTCATCGCTTAGACTACGGTACCAATCACAGACCGATCTTCGACACCTCGTTGATCGAGTCGTGATGGAAATAGCGACATAGAGTCGCTCTCACCGGTCATACCGATGCTCGAGGAGTGCGAGAAATTGAAGAAGGAAAAAGGCAAACAACAGATGGCGCCTTCACTGCATGCTCAGGAGCTTGATGGGATCTTCCAATCCAAAAAGGCGGTTGTGAAGCCACAACCACCATAATATCTCAAGCGTCTGAAGAAGCTCAAGGAGTTAGAGCCAGCCATGATCAAGGCTAAGAATGTTAATGACAAATCCTGTCCCGGCTTACCAAAGACGTTGGACATGGATTGGATGGAGAAGATGGGTCTTGGAAAGATCCAGGAGTTACTACAGTTCCAAGGATGGGTAGATTTCTCTCAGGAGCCTGTCACCATTTACACCGAGCTGCTCAAGGAGCATATGCGATATCTTGAGCCGCTCCAGAGTGATGATGACGAAGACTACCTCGTGAAACTAGCAAGCCCTTCCCGATGCGCCCCCGACGTGTCGTGGACGTATCGTGGACTTCTAATAAACCTTGATAGTTTAGGAAAGGATGAGAGATAAACTTAAACTGGAAAACATATTTCGATTGAGAATTTACACACACGAAATTCACTCAACCTCCCTTGCCCCATACACGAACTCCCGGGACAGTTTCGACTTTACCCCTAAAGTCGTCAACCCTCTCCTGACTATCGGCCTACAGTTCACCAACCTTTCCCCGATCTGTCGTCCTATCAAATACCCAATGTATTGATACTCTAACCCTGTCCTCTCTAGCTCACCAACTCTCTAGCACTTACACACACTCCTAAGTCTGATCCACACTTGCCTAGATTATCTCTATCTTTTCTCTCGTGCAGGCTTATCTTACAAGGTACATTAATGCACGTATATATACAAGTTAGTTGAGATGTCAACCAACAACCTATGAGTTGTAGAATCTAAGAGTAGAGTACTCATTCTTTTACGAATATAATAGTCGCACCCGATAGTATATTTTCTTCCAACTTGATCTGGAGCCAACAGCACACGCATTGCCTTGTGAATGGGCAAGTTGGCGGCGCGTCTCCCAAGTGGTCGGTCACCACTTGCACACTTCAACTTGTCTAACCTTGTCTGGCTTACTAATGCTCATAAATGCTCTCTTCTGAATTTATTACGGCTATATAATGATGTTCATTAATAGCCTTTGTTTATCTTGTTATCTTATACATTAATGAGATACACCTTTTGTCGTGAGTTTGTTATGAGCAAGTTGCTTGTGTGGTTGTGAATCATCCGAGTGAATTTGTCAACGTTGCTAACTCCTTTTGGTCCTTGTTTAATGTCTGATGTAAGAGATATATGATGGTGTGGTTCTTGACTGCTTGTGTCTTGCTAGAAGTTCTCCGGAGCTCTCGCTGACAGGTGCCCGACTGGTAGAGCACATGTCGTGGATTGAGCGCGCTTGCAACCTTGCGTGCTAAGCCACTCATGACTTAAGTGCGCTTGCAACCTTGCGTGCTAAGCCACTTATTCACCTGTCTATTTGAAATCATGAATCTTGACAAACGTATTAGATAGACAATACAAGGTTTGCTATCATCAAAACTAAAGGATCTTGTCTTAACAATTTCCCCCTTTTTGATGATGGCAACCTATACACTTATATGTACTTGGCAATTCAAAAATTGAGAGATTCCCCCTAAGAAGGATTCCCCCTGAGTTTATTAAGGGTTTTTAAGAATGAAAAAATTTTAACGAATGATAGCAATAAATGACAGCTTTTATGTTATACCATAGATAAAGTTTCATTCAGATGATACATAATACAAAGACGATAGACATAGTCTCACAGGTACTCTCACAAGTACATATACTTTTCTTTCCCCCTTTGCCATACAGCAAAATAGGGAGCAACTACACGACGTAAGATGTTGTAAAGGCCATGACATTCCATAGATTACAAACTGCAGAATATGATCAAGATAATCTAGATGGAGTGACGTAGTTGGGTATCCCATTCATAATCCTCTGAGCCAAAAGGCTCTTGCTCCGAAAAACCGGCTTTGATCCAAGAAGGTTTGGCTTTGGTTGGATTGATCAAAGGTGATTCAGCTGTGGTAGAAATGTCAAACCCATCAGACTCTATGGTGAAGTCCATGTAGTGTGGAGAACGTGAGTGTGATAGAGTGACACTTGATGTGATGGACCATGCTGTAAGGGATTCGGAGTCTAGTTGAACATAGCTTTGCGCGACGTATTTCTTTGGGTGTTTGGTGGTCATAAACTTGTGAATGGTGGAGTGAATGGTTTGCTCATTCGAGCTGGATGAGCTTTGTGGGTATTGAGCCATTTCATGAGATGATTGTGAGTGGTAAAAGGAGTAAGCAAGTTTTATAGACACTTTGGATATGCTCAATGACTGATCGGTGAGTGGCATTTAATGAGGTGCTACGTCTTGTGGGCTATGTTTATAGGCTTTTTAGGTGTCAAGGTCCGAGATTGGATTAGTGGAATGGATGAGACTAAATATCTCAGATCTTTTTGTAATTTTTAATCAAGGAAGAAGCAGCCAAGACAATAAATTATTTCGTACCCATCATAAGCATTCAATTCAGTTGCATTTTCATTGATACTTTGAAACAGATAGTCAACGGCAAATAAAACATTTGATGGAAAAGAAAAATCTAATCCTAAATCTAACTCTCACAGTTTCACTCTATAGGAGACAAAGAACGCTCAGGCTATGTGGGAGTCTATAAAATCTATTGCTCCTTGAACCAAGCCATGTGATGAACACTTGGTTCGGTGGAGACAGCCTGCACAGAGGTAAGAGTGACTCTTACTCACTGAAGAACGTCCCGAGTTGAAGTATCCAGACTAGTCCCCAACCTGTCGTGAACCGGTGAAAGACTTCTCCTCCTTTTGATTCCTGAAGCTCTTGTCGTTGGTCTAGGTTCTGACCTTGCATCTTCGCTCTTTGTGGGCTTCTGGACAGCCACGAGCTTATATCCCTTAGTCTTTATCCCCATTTTGGATAGCATCTCGGAGCAGATGCAGTCTTGAGTGGTGCGCGCGCACTTGTGGAACCTGTCGGTGTCCACTCCACTCTCCAAGAGTGTCGGGGTGACTACTCCTCCTTGCACTAGACCATGGTTTACTTGACGAATCTCATCTAGGGTGAGGAGAATCATGGCTGGCAGATCGATTTTCTCCTTGGTCTTGAGTGCGAACAGAAGCCTCACATCTCGGGCATTGACAATGTGGGTGCGCTGGTTCCTCGGGGCGATGTTGTGGGTGACTATGCTGAAGAGGACTCTGTATGTGATGGACAAGTCCACGACATTGAAGTTCTTCATTGTTTCTCCTTTGTTAAGCAAGTTGACCATCTTCCCTCCTTGGAGTCCTAGATCATTCCAAGTTGTTTCCATGGGAATAACCAGACCTTCTGGCTCTAGGTTTAAAGTCTTGCAGATCCAAGACTTGGAGATGGTGATTTGAGTCGTTTGGACTGTCGAGAGGAGGTGGTCGTCATCTTCATCACTCTGGAGTGGTCCAAGATGTCTCATATGTTCCTTGAGCAGCTCGGTGTAGACAGGGATAGGCTCCTGAAAGAAGTCTACCCATCCTTGGAACTTCAGTAGCTCGATGACCTCACCCAGACCCATCTTCTTCATCCATTGCCATATCCATTGTCTTGGGTAAGACGGGACAGGAGCGGTCGTTGACGTTCTCGGCTTTGATCAATGGAGCCTTCAGCTCTTTGAGTCTTTTCAGTCGCTTCAAGGACTGTGGAGGTTGGTACTTAGCAACTGATTTTTTGACGTGAGCAAGCTCCTCGACCTCCTTGGTGCTAGAAGAAGCGCCTATCTTTCTTTTTCCCTTCACCTTTTCTAAGTGAGCACGCTCCTCGAGCATGAGAATAACAGGTGATGATGATTCTGTGTTGCTATCACCGTTTTTATGTTGTCGCTGAGGTGTTGGAGACCTGTCGACGATTGGTTCTCTGAAAGCGGCTATGAGGTTTGCCTCTTCTTCGGAGTCAGGTGCAGTTACACCTTTCTCCTGGCCTTTCTCTTCCACTGAGGCTTCCTTTTGTCATGGTTCGTCACTTTGAACCTCCTCTTCCTCTAGTGATTGAACCACTTCTTTAACGACAGCTGAAGGAGAGGCTTCTTTTTCCTCGGTGAAGTGTAACCGACGTGTTATTCTTTCGGGTGTTGAATGGGATTTTTGTGGAGCTATTTGTTTTTTGGCACGCCTAGATGCACGAGTTACACGACTAGTTGTGGCAGATGATTGGCCCTAGGATTTTGGTTGTTTGGCTTTGGATTGCTTTGTGGAGATTTTGGTGGCTTTAGGTGAAAGGGCAGGAGAAGACGTTTTTGGTTCTAGTGTGGGAGTAGGATCAGGAATGATAGTGGGTTTGAAAGTGCCGGATTCGATGAGGGAGTAGGCTTTGGGAATGTGGGACTTTAAATACTCTACCTCACTGGCGAGAAGGTTCCCTTCCTGTATTACTTTAACCGTAAGCTCATTTTGCTCCTCTTTTGTCAGCCGAGTTAGAGATTCTGTCTGCTGGATGTCGGCCACTTGTTACGTGTAAACTTCTTTAGCTTTTGATCGTAGAGTAGTCTTGGGTGCCATTTTCAGTGTAGAGGATTTTATACTGGAATTTAGAACTTTTTGCTCGGGTGTTCTTTAACGGCTGTGAGGCAAGGGATTTTTGCTCTAAATCTCGCAGGAAGTTTTGTGAGAGAGAAGAGAAGATGCTTTGAGTGCTTAGAGAGATTAGAGAGAGTGAGGGCAATAGTGTGACAAGAGTAACACTCTCATCACCCTTTTATAGATATCGAGTAACGGTCGGCGACCGCTCCTCGTCCGCTCGCTGACATGTCCTAACGGTACTATTAATAACGGGCAGCAGTCGTGACGGTTGTCAGCGATCCGTTGAGAAATTTTCCTTTCTATCCGTTAGACTATCTCTAATCTAATCTCACTTTGTGGAAAATGACATATCTGCTTCACGTAGTCATTTGACATGATTTCTATGCATTAAACTGGTCGTTGACTACTGAACGACAATATAACAGGTGTTGCTCACATGTCGTTGACCGATCGTGGAAAATAAAAAGCAGTTTAACTATGATTAATGAATATCATTCCAAGATCATGAACAATCTTAGTAAACCTTTCTCTACTTAATGGCTTAGTAAAGATGTCAGCTAGTTGGTCCTTAGTAGAAATATACTTTAAACCAACTAATTCCTTTTCACAACAATCTCTAAGAAAGTAATGTCTAATGTCAATATGGTTGGTACAAGAATGATGCACAGGATTTTCGGAAATAGAGATGGCACTTGTATTATCACACATAATTGGTAAAGTACCTGTTTTGACGCCATAATCACCAATTTATTGTTTAAGCCATAGGAGTTGAGCACAGCAGCTCGCCGCAGCAATGTATTCAGATTCAACTATTGAGATTGCAACACTTTGTTGTTTCTTTGATCCCCATGCAATCAGACATGACCCAACAAAGAATGCTGTCCCTGAAGTACTTTTTATATCGGTGATAGATCCTCCATAGTCTGCATATGAAAATCCTACAACGTTAAAGTTATTGAACTTAGGATAAAAGAGACCAAGATTCATGGTTCCTTTTAAGTAACATAGGATTCTTTTTACAGCTGTGAGGTGACTTTCTCTTGGATCTGCTTGAAACCTGGCACATAAGCAAATGCTATACATGATGTCAGGTCTACTAGCAATTAAATATAGTAGAGAACCAATCATCTCTCTCTAAGATCGCTGGTCGACCGGTCGGTCACCAGTCATGATGCCCATCTTAGTGCCAACTGCCATTGGTGTGTCAAACGTCTTACATTCCTCCATTCCAAATCTCTTCAGCAAATCTTTTACATACTTCTCTTGGGATATGATGGTCCCTTCATCATTTTGCTTGACTTGAAGTCCTAGGAAGAACTTCAATTCTCCCAGATCACTCATCTCAAATTCCTTTTTCATCAATGCTTCAAACTTTTTGCAATATTTCTCATCAGAGGCTCCAAAAATTATATCATCAACATATACTTGCACAATTAGAAAATCTCTTTTGTTGTTGTAAACAAATAGAGTTTTGTCTACTTTACCTCTTTTAAAGTGGTTTTCCAAAAGATAGGAGGACAGGCGATCATACCATGATCTTAGTGCTTGTTTGAGCCCGTAAGAGCCTTGTCAAGTTTAAGTACCATGTCTTTCCCTTCTTGTGTCTCAAAACCTGGAGGTTGCTCAACATACACTTCCTCTTTGAAGTACCCATTTAGGAAGGCACTTTTGATGTCAAGTTGGAAGAGTTTGATTCCTTTGTGTGCAGCAAATGCAATTAGTAATCTGATAGATTCCATCCTTGCTACTGGAGCGAAGGTTTCTTGGAAGTCTATTCCATCTTGTTGACGATATCCTTGAGCTACCAGACGAGCTTTGTTCCTGACAACTTCTCCCATTTCATTCAGCTTGTTTCTAAAGACCCATTTTGTACCAAGTACTCCTTGATGAGTAGGATGAGGCACAAGATGCCAAACTTTGCATCTTTCAAACTGGTTTACTTCTTCTTGCATTGCATTGATCCAGTTTGAGTCTCGAAGAGCTTCCTTGACGTTCTTGGGCTCGATGGGTGAGACTGTCGTTGAGCAGGCTAGAAGATCTCGAGTTTGTGCTCTAGTCTGAGTTCCTTTGGATATGTCTGATATGATATTCTCCAATGGATGATTTTTGTACAAAGCACGAGATTGATGAATGGTTGATGGAGAGAGAGGATCATCGGCATCATTGTTTCCTTCGTCGACCTATTGTTGTCCTGTTGTTGACCTGTCGGCAAGTTTTCTTCAGTCGGTGATTCATCTTTGGGATTATCTATGTGATCTTGATCAGCTAGATTGAATCCAAGTTCTTTATCTTCATCAGATTACTTGACCTTGTGTACGTCAGGCTCATCAAAGACTATGTGCACACTTTCCTCCACCTTCAGTGTCCTTTTGTTGTATACTTTGTATGTCCGGCTTCTTTCAGAGTATCCAAGGAAGATGGCCACATCACTTCTGGCATCAAACTTTCCAAGGGGACTCTTTTCATTGTTGTGGACATAACATTTGCAACCAAATGTCTTGAAGTGACTTACGTTTGGTTTTCTTCCCTTGATTAACTCATAGGGAGTTTTGTTGAGGATAGGCCGTATGAGCGTTCTATTTGTGATGTAGCATGCAGTTGCCACCTCTTCTGCCCATAAGACCTGAGGAAGACTGCTCCCCAATATCATGGCCCTAGCTATCTCTTGTAGTGTTCTGTTCTTTCACTCAACTACCCCATTCTGTTGGGGTGTTCTTGGTGCTGAATATGTGTGACTAATCCCATGTTGTTTACACATATCCCTGAATTATTGATTCTCAAACTCTGACCCATGATCAGACCGAAGAATCTTGATCTTGAGATTGAGTTGTACTTTGACTTTTCCTGCAAAGGCTTGAAATTTCTCAAAGACTTCGTCTTTGGAAGCAATAAAGAGTGTCCAAATGAAACGTAGCAATCATCAACAATTACAAACACATACCAATTTCCTCCAAAACCTTTGGCTCTCATAGGTCCGCATAAGTCCATGTGAAGTAATTCAAGTGGTTTGGATGTACTAACTAAGTTCTTTGATTTAAAAGAAGTCTTAGTCTGTTTGCTTCTAACACAAGCATCACAAAGATTGGCCTCAAATTCTTTAATCTCAGGAAGACCTCTTACCAACTGTTTCTTGACAAGTTATCTTAGTAAAGAAGTGCTAACATGCCCTAGTCTTCTGTGCCATAGTGTAGAGTCATCTATTGAAGCAGTTAAGCATGGAAGATTTGGACTGTCAATATCCTCTAAGCTTGTTACATAAACATTTTTCCATCTTTTTCCCTTTAACAACACTTTGCCATTGTTCTGACTTACTATGCTACAATGTGTAGGATAGAAGTGAACTGAATTGCCTTTGTCACAAATTTGAGAAACACTAAGCAAGTTGAATTTTAAATCATGAACTAGATTTACACTATCTATGACGTAGTCAGATGTAATACCAACCTTACCTACACCGATTATTTTTCCTTTCTTGTTGTCGCCAAAGGAAACGGTTACTTGGCTTCCTAGTTCAAGTGAGAAGAACTTCTTTTTGTCTCCTGTCATGTGTTTAGAGCACCCATTGTCGATGTACCAGCAGGGGTCCATTCTCACTCGATTCTGCACTTAACACGTTAGTGGTGAGGGGTTAGGGTCCATAGAGAGGTTGGACCCATTTCCACCATTTAGTGTTCTAAGATCATTTTTAACTACCCATTTTAGTCCTAGTTTCTTGAGTTGTCAATGCCTCATAAAACTCATTTTATAGCAATTAGATTCATGATGACCAGGTTGTCTGCATAAGCTGCAGACATCTCTACGACTGGTCTCTGACCGGCATCCGACCTGTCGTTTGCTTCTCCTCATGGGTGTCTTAAAAACAGCATCTATCTTAGAATATTTTTCTTTGATGGTAGCTAGTTCCTTTTCTTTAGTGTTAAGAGAAACAATCAATTCATCAATTTTAGGTTGTTTTTCATGCTTCAATTTTTCATGAACGGAGAGAATTTCACTATAATCTCTTTGTAATTTCATGAGTGCCCTCATGAGATTATCTACCTTTCTTTTATCCGAGGTTTTTCTCAATTTTTCATTTTCTTCCAAAAGTTCATCGTTTTCAGTTTCTAATGCCTCTAGGTGATCAACTATTGTAAGAGAAAACTTTCTAAGTCCTAGAAGTTCAGCCTTTTGAATTCTCCTTCTAAGTTTAGAATAGTTTACCTTATGTTGTTCTTCTTCTCCTTCTGATTTTGAGACATCATTGCCTTGTGCCATCAAGCACACTTCTTCAAGGCATAGGTGAGTCTTCTCATCTTCTGAGATGTCGCTGTCTGAGGTTTGATTGTCATCACTCTGTTCAGAATCTACTCATGCGGCAACGAAGGCTTCCTTCTTTGATCCTTTGTTGAATGATCGTCGGACAGGCTTCTTAACCCTGTCGTTGTCCTCTCGTGATCGCTGAAGGCAGTCTTTGATATGATATCCGTGTTTTGAACACCCAAAACACTTGTCATTGCTCTTCCTCTGATCATCCGACTCCTTGGAATCCTCGCCTTTCCTCATTTTATTTCTTATGAACTTTCGAACGTACCTCTTAGCATAGAGGACCATTTCATCATTGTCGTCTCCTGACTCGGACCTTTCATTTTCAGCTACTTGAAGGGCTATGCCTTTCTCGCTATCTCTTGATGAGCTTTCCGAGTTTCTGTGTTGTAGTTTTACCTCGAAAGCCATTAGAGATCCTAGCATGTTTGCCAGAGACATCTTGGAGAGATCATACACTTCTTGCATGGCATTGACTTTGCTATCAAAGGAGGCAAGAAGAGATCTGAGGAACTTCCGAATTTGATCCTCATTAGAGATAGTTCTTCCAAGCACCAACATTTCGTTAATCAGCTTAGTGAACCTTGTATGCATTTCATAAATGCTCTCCTTTTCTTCCTTCTTGAATAGCTCCCAGTGAGTGAGTATCAACTCATTGCGAGTCTTTTTGATCTCATCATTCCCTTCATAAGTGACCTCAAGAGTTTTCCAAATCTCTTGGGCTGTTTTAGCTGAAGCAATCTTGGAGTATTGCTCAGGTAGTAGTGCACAGTGAAGTATTCTTACAGCTCGAGCGTTGAATACTAGCTTCTTGACTTGATCATCCGTCATGCTGTCGATAGATATGTCTTGTCTTTGAGGATTCTGGAAGATGTACTCTCCATGTGTTATCACCCTCCACATTCTTGGATCATCAGACTTGATACGAAACTCCATCTTGTTCTTCTAGTGAGTGTAGTTGTCTCCATTGAAGAATGGTGGTCGATTTGGTGCAGAACCTTCTTCTGCTGCTAAAATGCTTGCATGAGACATATTGATCATCTTCTAAAGCAGTTAGTTTTCTAGAAGAGACCCGCTCTGATACCAATTGAAACTAGCAAGCGCTTCCTGATGCGCCCCTGACGTGTCGTGGACATATCGTGGACTTCTAATAAACCTTGATAGTTTAGGAAAGGATGAGAGATAAACTTAAACTGGAAAACACATTTCGATTGAGAATTTACACACACGAAATTCACTCAACCTCCCTTGCCCCACACACGGACTCCCGGGACAGTTTCGACTTTACCCCTAAAGTCGTCAACCCTCTCTTAACTATCGGCCTACGGTTCACCAACCGTTCCCCGACCTGTCGTCCTATCAAATACCCAATGTATTGATAGTCTAACCCAGTCCTCTCTAGCTCACCAACTCTCTAGCACTTACACACACTCCTAAGTCTGATCCACACTTGCCTAGATTATCTCTGTCTTTTCTCTCGTACAGGCTTATCTTACAAGGTACATTAAATCACGTATATATACAAGTTAGTTGAGATGACAACCAACAACCTATGAGTTGTAGACTCTAAGAGTAGAGTACTCATTCTTCTACGAATATAATAGCCGCACCCTACAGCAGATTTTCTTCCAACTTGATCTGGAGCCAACAGCACACGCGTTACCTTGTGAATGGGCAAGTTGGTGGTGCGTCTCCCAAGTGGTCGGTCACCACTTGCACACTTCAACTTGTCTGACCTTGTCTGGCTCATTAATGCTCATAAATGCTCTCTTCTGAATTTATTACGGATATGTAATGATGTTCATTAATAGCCTTTGTTTATCTTGTTATCTTGTACATTAATGAGATACACCTTTTGTCGTGAGTTTGTCATGAGCAAGTTGCTTGTGTGGTTGTGAATCATCTGAGTGAGTTTGTCGACGTTGCTAAATCCTTTTGGTCCTTGTTTAATGTCTGATGTAAGAGATATATGATGGTGTGGTTCTTGACTGCTTGTGTCTTGCTAGAAGTTCTCTGGAGCTCTCGCTGACAGGTGCCCGACTGGTAGAACACATGTCGTGAATTGAGCGCGCTTGCAATCTTGCGTGCTAAGCCACTCATGACTTAAGTGCGCTTGCAACCTTGCGTGCTACGCCACTTATTCACCTGTCTATCTGAAATCATGAATCTTGACAAACGCATTAGATAGACAAGACAAGGTTTGTTATCATCAAAACTAAAGGATATTGTCTTAACACCTCGTCTCCACAGTCCAAGGAGTCCACATCAACATCATGAAGTCTTGGATCTGCAATACTTTCAACTTGGAGCCAGATGGATTGGTCGTTCCAAAGGACACAACTTGGAATGACTTAGGTCATCAAGGAGGGAAAATGGTCAACATGCTCAATAAAGGGGCTACAATGAAGAACTTCCACGCTGTGAAGATGTCCATCCCTGACAGAGTCCTCTTCATCCTGGTCACCCACAACATCACCCCAATAAATCAACGTTCTCACATCGTCAACGCAAGAGATGTGAGACTGATGTACGCCCTCAAGACCAAGGAAAAGATAGACCTCCTAGCGATGATTCTTCTCACCATTGAGGAGAGTCGTTATGTGAACCAAGATTTGGTACACGGGGAGTGGTAACCACGGCACTACATCAGAATGGAGTGGACACCAATCACTTCCTAGAGTGCGCGCGCACCGCTCAGGACTGCATTTGCTCAGAGATATTGTCCAAGATGGGAATCAAGACTAGAGGAGATAAGCTCATGGTCCCTCCGAAGCCCACCAAGAGCGAGGACGCGCGGTTAGAGCCTCGACCACCTGCCAGGACATCCGCCCTCAAGAGGAAGCGTAGTCTTTCACCAGTCCACGATAGGTCGGGGACCAGTCTGGATACTTCAGCTCGGGATGTTCTTCAACGTGTAAGAGTTACTCTTACTGCTGTGTAGGCTGTCTTCAAAGAACCAAGTGTTCATCACATGGTTCAAGGAGTCATAGATTTCATAGATTCCCACCTTTAGCCAGAGCGTTCTTTGTCTCTTAGAGACACGAGTGAAGTCCGTGAGAAAATTAGTTTTAAGTTAGATTTTTCTTTCTTTCGTTAATTTTTACCACCATTGACTATTTGTTTCAAAGTCAATCTTTTGATATTAATGGAAATGCAACTGTTACTTTGTCTCCTTGAATGATAATTTTGTTTACGAAATAATTTATTACATTGGCTACTTCTTCCTTGATTAAAAATTACAAATGATCAGATATATTCAGTCATATCCATACCACTAATCCAAACTCCTAACTTGACACCTAAAAAGCCTACAAACATAGCCCACAAGACGCAGCACCTCATTTATTACCCCTCACCGATCAGTCGTTGAGCATATCCCCAAGTGTCTATAAATCCTTGATCACTTCACTTATAACTCACGAACATTGCTACACATCTCACAAAATGACACAAACTCCATAAAGTTCGTACAGCTCAAATGAGCATACATTCCATTCAACCATTCACAAGTTCATGTTCATACGATTCCCCAAGAAATATGTCGTACAACTATGTCCACCCAGACTCTGACTCTCTCACAGCTTTGTCTAGAACCTCAAGTGTTACTCAATCTCTGACTAGAACTCCCCACTACATGGAGTTCACCGTAGATCTGATGAGTCAGATACCTCCACCACAGCTAAATCTCCATTGTTCAAAGCCTTTCGGAGGATGAAACCTATGGCTTAGATGTCACTAAATGGATACCCAAGACCGTCACTCTATCTAGCTTGTCTCGATCAAACTTGTAGTTTGTAATCTGTGGAATGTTATGGCCTGTTCAACAAATTAAGTCGTGTTATTCCTCCCTATTTTTGTTGTATGGCAAAGGGTGAAAAAAGATTTGTACTTGTGAACTTATAACTGTTTTCCTTGTGTTATGTAACTATCTTGGCGGAAAAATCTCTACTATGGCCATGGTATAAAGTTGCTATCTTTTGTTGTTCAAATTATTTTCTAACCTTTAACAAACTCAGGGGGAATCTTTCTTAGGGGGAATCTCTCTAATTTTCAAGTTGCCAAGTACATATGATTTTGTATTGTTTGCCATCATCAAAAATGGGGAAATTGTTAAGTCAAGATCCTTAGTTTTGATGATATCAAACCTTGTGTTGTATGTTTAATACGTTTGTTAAGCTTTGAGGTTCAGATAAACAGGTAAAGGTGTGGCTTAGCATGCAAGGTTGCAAGCGCACTCAGTTTGTGACATGTGCCCAACCAGTCGGGCACCTGTCTAGGAGAGCTCACGATAAATCGTCTAGTACACACAAGAAGTCAAGCATCACACGACCAAATCTCTCATGCATCAGGAGTAAACAAGGACAAAACACTGCAAGAAGATCGACAAACCTATGCTGACCTTCACATCCACATAAGCAACCAGCTCACGACAAGAGCATAACTCATTAATGTGCAAGATAACAAGATAAGTCAAGGGCTATTAATACACATTATTACGTAGCCATGATGAAGTCCAAAGAGAGCATTTATGAGCATTAATGAGCTAGACAAGATCAGACAAGTTGAGTATACAAGTGGTGTTTGACCAATCGAGAGAACTGCCGCCGACGTGTTCAATCACAAGGTGCACGTGTTCTGACGGCTCCAAATCAAGTTGAAGATCAATCTACAATCAAGTTGGTTGTTATGCTAAAGGGTAAAGCAGTAATCGACTCCTAGGGTCTAGGTGATCATAGGCTATTAGTATATCTTAACTAACATGTATAAATACGTGCATTTATGTTCTATGTAAGCAAGCTTGACAAAGAGAGAAAAAGGTAAAGATAACCAAAGCAAGTGTGAGTTAGACTAAAAGTGTGAGTAAGAACTAGAGAGTTTGTGAGCTGGATAGGACTAGAGTCAAGTGTCAATACTGTGTGTATTTGATAGACTGATCAGTCGAGGAATGGTTGGGAACTGTAGGCCGACTGTAAGGAGAGGGTAAAGGGCTTTAGGATAAAGTCCCAAACTGTCCCGGAGTCCATGGGTAGGGCGAGGGAGATTGAGTGAATTTCTGTGTGTAAATTCTCAATCAAAATGGAGTTTCCCGTTTGAGTTTATCCAGTGCTTTTCCTCAACTATCAAGTAGTTCACTTAGGACAACGATACGTCCATGATCGATCGGGACGCATCAGGAGCATCAGTTAGTTTCACACACCCTAAGTAGGTTGCCTACGTACTCAACTCCCTGTTGAGATCAGACCTTATGTTGTTCATCATTTTTGAGGATTTGGTGTTTTGAGGTTTTAAGAAAATGGATTTTGAGGTGTTCATATTTTGAGGACTTTAGGGTTATATGGAGTTTGAATAATTTATGAGAAATCATGATTTAAAAGAGTTTGAGATTTGTGAAGGTGGGATATTGTAGAGTTTGAAGGTGTGTGAGTGTATTAGTGGGTTTGATGAAATGCTTGAAGTTTCTAGAGATGTTTAGGTTTAAGATGCTAGAGTCTGTGAAAAGTTTGAGTCTATGAGACAATTGAGATCTTGAGATAATGAAACATTTGAGAATGACTATAATCCTGAGTGTTATTAGGAAGTAGAGGGTTTCATGAGACACTCAGAATCTCTTGAGATGTTTGAGGTTCAGAAGGCTAGAGTCTATAAGGCGCTCAGTCTGTGGACATTTGAAATCTTGAGATGATCAGAGTCGATGTGAGATGCTTGACGGATTAGTAGAGAGTTTGAGAGAAATTAGAATTTTAGAGATGATTTTGAAATATTACAGTTTTTATATGGACATATTAGACACAAGTTTGGATTGGATTTTGAGTTATCAGGTTGGATTTGGGTTAGATATGGGCTTTTGAGGGTTTGAAGTTTTTTTCAATAAGTTAGGAGTTTTAAGGACTTTAAGATTTCAAGATTTGTTGAGCTGGAAAGAAATAGGGGAAGTTCGAAACATGTGAAGTTTGGAATTCGTGGAGCTTTAAGGTGTTCAAAATCTAAAATTTGGCTTACAACTAGTTGCATGTTAGGTCTTCCCTAACTTTATGCTCTAATCCTCAATTTCGTTATGAAAATGTCTTAAACATGTAAAATACATGATCAAAAAACTTTTGAGCACAAGAAGAAAGGATAAGTGATTAAATCATGTCATAAAATGAGGGGTTATGAGGCATAAATCACTACCACTTTACCAATTATCAGGACCGTACTAAAAAAATTAGATATTCAAAGTTTTTTTTGTTCGAGATATTGTCCGACACCCAAGACCAAGCATCCAAAATCTTGGACCACCACCTGACCGATGCTTTTTAGGTTTTTTGGTGGAATATGTCGATGAAATTTTATGGGCTAGTTCCTTATAGTGTTTTAAGCCTACTGGTGACTTAAAGTTGAAGTTTTGATGTGGGATTAAAAGATAAAAAGAAAAAGAAGATTAAATCATTAAGAAGACGAAACACAAAAGGTGGTCGGTTTCAACCTAATTAATTAACTATAAAGAACAATGAAGGGGAGGCATAAGGGGTCGTAGGTTTTGAGTTTTTTACTTCTTACTTGATTTGAGCTCTAGATCGCATTTCCCTCATTTGATGAGATTTCTAAACTCCTTATTTGATGGGATACGAATTAGGATCGACCTTTCTTATGGCTTCTCCTTCACTTCTCATAAGCACTTTATGGCGTGGTTATCAAATAGAAGAGTTTTTGTAAGTGAGAGAAAGGATTTCATGGCAGAACTTTGGTATAGCTTTATTTGCCTTTAAATATGTGTTTTAAGCCTAGGGGACAGCACCTTATATAAGACCAGGGTTATGCAGTTAGGTAAAAGTCATTTTAGGTTAAAAAAATTGTTTAATTGCTCAACAAGTAAAAAAAAAGGAGAGAAAATTCAAACTTGGGACGTGGCTGGTTGCTAAAATTTGATAAATGTGATAAACTGGAAGGAGAATCAAAAATTTTAGACACAAAAATGATTTAGTGAAATTTTATCAGGATATAGTCAAAAATCAAAATAAACAGCATTACTGGAAAGTCACCGTTTACCTACTAACATTCTCATGGGTAAGTTGTAGGTAATCAGTTTTGTAGCCGGCGTATGCCTCAGTACACGTCCCCGACTAGTCGGTGACATGTCTTGCAACGGTCGCTTCATAGTAACAAGAAAATAACTTACAGGGATAAAAGAGTGTAATTACTTCAAACTGGAATCTCTTATTTGACTGAGAATCACTCCTTACAATTCACTCAATCTCCCTTTACCCAACCTATGGAATCTGGGACAGTTTAAGACTTACCCCTAAGCCCTTCTACCCAGACTGAACCTATCCAGTCTATAGTCTTTCAGCTGTCCCCCGACTGCTCCCCGACTGTCTTACTTATCCTTGTATACTCAAGACTATGAGTTACAACACTCCCCTCGCTCACACTAATGCTCACTACGCAAGACTCACTCACATGAGACTGAATCTAACACTTTAGCTCAACTCTTACAATCCTATGCTCTTTATTCTATCTTGGACACTTCTCGTGTTTCAACTTGTTGCTTAACTATTACAAGTGTGATCCAAGTATATATATAGAACAAATAACTTTTTTCTGATTTGAAGACTTCAACTACCTTCTTCAGCTACTTGGAAACCGTCACTTGCCATTGGTTGATCACTTGCTGATTTATACACATAGGCGACAGCTGGCAGATGCTCATTGGTCATTCGGAAGGCTATGCATATGCAAGTTGGCATCCCAACTAACTTCTACTTTCCGGCTACAACTATTCTTCAGGTATTGTCTTCAACAATGATCATCAGTTGATCTAGACTTGTAGGTAGCACATGAAGGCTTCTTATTGGCTTGCTATAAGGCAAATTTGCAGGTGCAAGTTGGCATCCCCAACTAATCGTAAGTTGGCATCCACATGGAACGGTTCTGTAGATAAACACATCGTAGGTAAGATAATTACCCACCACTAAAAAAATTCACGTGGGTAACTACCTACCAAATTCCCACAGTTTTACCTGTGGGTAATTACCTACGAAAATAGCCATGGGTAAACACCCACAAAATACATGATAGGTTACCTACAGAATACTCGTGTAGCTATTTCCTACGAACTACCCACGGAAACATGTTCTGGTTTGTCGTGTGATTTACCTACGATATTCCTACAGACCAATTTACCCTCGGAAGTTCTAGTAGGTACTAACCGCAAGTTGGTTTCTTTGGATGCCTTGCAGGAAGAGTCTCCATGTTGCTTTTATAGAGGTTTCCAAATGATGATTGCAGCTTCCAAGTGGTGCACATCATCAGCCATATCATCGATTCTGGTACATGAGAATGAGTCTTCTTTGAGCTTCACCCTAAGCGATCGGGAATATGTGCCCGACCTGTTGGAACCTATCAAACAAAAGAATCCACTTGCAAACAAGAGATTCTGATAATCTTTATCCTTGAAACACTTGAATAATTAAATCCAACAAGGAAATTTTGCTATCATCAAATTACAAGGGACTTGTTCTAACATGTTCTACCCAGGAAATACCCATGGAACGGTTCCATAGCAAAACACATCGTAGGTAAGCTAATTACCCCGACTAACAAAATTCTCGTGGGTAACTACCTACCAAATTCACACGATTTTACCCGAGGGTAATTACCTACAGAATTAGCCATGGGTAAGCACCCGCAAAATACCCACGAGAGATATGTTTGTAACGACCCTAAAACCACCCTGGTTGAGTGACCGTTACACGCCGCGTGCTTATTACCTAAGACACGCAAGGCTACACTAGCAAATCCCAAAACTGAACAAAATACCCTTTATTTAACAGTAGCAATTACAATCGTTTACATAGTTTACAATAGCGGAAGGTAGTAAATACAAAAGGGCCTCAAAGCCAAACATCTAAATACAAAACCAAATCTAAAACTAAAAGTGAAGGTCGAATCTTCAAACACGAACTAAGACCTGCAAATCAGACGGATATAGGGGTCACTAGTAGAAAAAATATCAAAAATGACGGCTTATAAGAGACGGTTCTACACAAAACCGTCTTAAATAATAATTTTTTGTGCGCGCGGTTAAGTTTTAAAGACGGCTATTAACAACCGTTGTTTAAAGTTAAAATTTTCGGCGGAATAGATCATAAATGACGGTTGTTTAAACCGTCTTTTTAAACAATTAATAAAAGACGGTTTGACGTTAACCGTCGTTTTAAAGTGTGAAGTTTTCGGCGGTAATAGATCTTAAATGACGGTTTTTTATAAACCGTCTTTTAAAACCCTTTATAAAAGACGGGTTTTAAGGAACCGTCTCTTAAAACCCTTTTATTTCGCCCCGCCCTTTCTTTCCTCAGCCAATTTCCCCCGAACCGTAGCTCTCTCTCTCTCTCTCTCAGTCGAACATTCACCTCCCTCTCTGTGCTCGTCTTCCGCCATTGTCGCTGGTGCCCATCAACTTCAACTCCACCACCGTCGCTGCCTACTCCTCATCCCGGAGCTGCCCATCCGTCGCATGCACAACTCCAGTCGCGCTGCCCCAGCTTCGTCGCAACTCTAGCCGCTGCCCAACATCACCGCGCCTCGCCCCCTCTCTTTTCTCTACTCGCCATGTCCTCCACCGTAACCTAACAGTTTCTCACTGAACCGGTAATATACTCTACGCTTCTACTCTATTAATTTCGCCTTGTTGTTGCGCCCTCTCTTCATCAATCAATCCCCTTGATGCCTTGGATCAGGGCTAAAATTGCCCCTTGTTGATGCGCCTGTCTTTATAAAATTTGTGTATAATTTCAGTGTTAATTAACTGGCAAACAAAAATTCTTTGTGTGGTCTATATTGGTGCATATACACTGACTTTAATTTACACTGGTGCATATACACTGACTTTAATTAATTTCCAGAATGAAGGCTTGTGTTCGGGTCTATATTGTAACCCCCTAAAGATCTTGATAGGCTGAGTATGAAAAAAGCCAATATGTTGTTGTTCAATATGGTTGATGAATTATTTTTCTTGATGTGCTGGGTGTGGATTGTTATATTGGGTTCAATCGACAGTATTAAACATACATGCTCCCTGCAATTATGTGTGTTGTCTAAAATGTGTGGTTTTCTGAACCCTATATACATATATAGAAAGAAACGGCGGGATATTAAACTATACATATAAGATAAGAACATACTGCTCTGCCATTTTCTCAATTCTCTTTTCATGTCTACATTCTCTTCTTGTCTTGTTAGTGCGCGAGATTACAAATCGCGATCGATCACTGGAACTGCTGCTTTGCTCACGTACGTCTGCGCCTCCGTACAAATCGATCACTGGAACTGCGAATCGCCCACACTCCTCTCTTTTGGTATGTTTCTATAACCATAGATTCTAACGTCAATTTTAATTAGTCAGTTTCAATAGGTTTACCTGAAATATGCACTATTCTTTACACTGTTGCACTGCTCATTACATAAGTTGTTTCTGGATGTTTGTTTCTATTTTTGCAAATCTAAAAACCCAACTAGAACCATGGCATAGTTGTGGTTTGCCTCTATGATATACTGTTACTATGAGCAGCGTTGATTTTAGTTTTGTCTGACTTTCTGACCATGACTACCAGCTGTTAGTGACCTGGGAAAAAACCTTTACAACTGAATAAGTTAAGAAGTACCACATGGATATCGCAACAGATCACGATGAATAGCGAAGGAACGAGAAAGTAGAATACTCCAAAAATTTACTGCGAGAAAAAAGTAAATCAGCAAGATACTCTACCAATCTAGCAAGTAGTAAACTATGATCCTAGTTCTTAAGCACTGAATTCCTACTGATTAAGTCATAGAGACAATATGGGCAAGGTTAAGACTATTAATAGTTGTGTTGCGGTAACTATTTTCAGCGATGGAAATGCTTATCCAGCAATAACAGTTTTGCTTGTGTTTACGAATATGGAATGGAATAAGCATTTAACTGATTTTGTTATGTCACTTAAGGTAATTCCTAACAGTTCATGGCATTGATTAATGCTCTATTCCACATCTGTTTATGTTGCTACCTCATGCTTCATTGTAGTTGCTGTTTGTGATAAGTCTAGTGTTAATGTGTATGATAAGTCCAGTTTCTAATTATACAACTAATTATGATTGGTGCTTATTAATATACAAGTTGATGATACATGATGGACTAAATAGTAATAGGGTTTATGACTTGTTTTGTATACGGTAATGCATTATTCAAGTACTATTAACCAGTCAAGTACGTGAGCGATCAGATATGTGTTCGTAGCAACCAGTGGTAATTTTTTCTGTCCTTTTCAGCTTCAGTTAAGAATACACACAAGCTCTGCAATCTCATTCTCTTATTTTGACCGCTCCTCTACAGTGATAATAATCACCGGCTGCTGTATCTTCTCTCTGGCATATATTATCACCGGGCTGCTGAATAAGGTACATTTAATGTTGCATTATGGATGATACCGGAAGCTCGTGCGCCCAATTTTGTTCCTTAATTGCCTAAGCTACTAGATTATTTGGTTGCATTTAGTGGTGGCATTAAGTGTGAAACCTTGATGAATTGTTAGTGTGCTTGGTGGGCTAGTCATCATTGTGGTTGCAATTGCTAGTGATGCGCTTGGTGAGTTGAATGGTATCCTTTTGAGAGAAGTTGTGGAGGTTCTTAGAACCGGGAAACAAAGAAAAACAGGGGAGACCATGCCGAAATTTTCTTGTGAAATTTTCTATCTTTTGATTTTTACCTGCACTTGATGATTTGTTAATGCTATTCTTATTTGTTGCTGATTTGTTCCTAATTTATTGTTGATGAAGAACTGCTGCTGGAAACTGCTGCTCTTTTCACCTCTGAAATTTGAGCATTGTACGCCTACATTTTTAAGGTATGTTATAATAATTTTTACCTTCTTAAAACGCCCTACTTCGCCTCTGTTTTTGCTGCTTTCATTATTATTTTTGACTATCACATTTGCACTACAATTGTAGTTACGATTTTTTGTACTGTTACTTTCTATTTTCTTAAACAGAGTTAATCTGATTGGATTCCTCACGTTTCTTCATCACCAAACTATTACGCTTATCATCTGCATCGAATAAGGTACATTTAAAATGTTTTCCTTAAGTAATATATTCTTATGCAACATATATAGTTAATTACCCGTCCATTGAACGCCTTATTCCCCTCCACAATGAAGTAGACTTCCTTTCATTCATCCTCGTCGTGACTGACAAAGATACACAGTCAACAAACTTAACAGTCCATATCCTACTCTTCATCACAACAATTCTTCCGTGATTATTCCTTTTGTTCATCCTCGTCGTGACTGACAAAGATGCAAAGTCAACAAACTTAACGGTCCATATCCTACTCTTCATCACAACCATTCTTCTGCCGTGATTATTGCTTTATTAATTCTTCAATTTGCCCTTGGTTTTTCACATGTGGCACTAAACAATTTTTTAAAGGATATCAGATGGCAAACTCATGGATGTACAGCGGAAAACTGGATAACAAGCTTCTTGAGGAAGTTGACAAATTTTGCAATGTTCAGGTCGATAATCTGACTCCTGCTAATAAGGGATACATATTTTGTCCTTGCGTGGACTGCAATTATTTGAAGTATCAAGGGATAGAAAAAATAAAGGAACATTTGATTCGTCGTGGTTTTACAAAAGACTATGAAGATATAGTCCGGTGGCATGGTCAGAGGGCGGTAGATGTCATGTGTAATGAACAAGAGGAAGTTGAAGATAATCAAACAATTGTGGTCGATGACACTGACATAGTAGACAATGAACCAGATTACGATGACATTGCTGCAATGCTGGAAGATGTTGAACAAGAGTTTTACAATAGGCCAGACACCTATGAGACTTTGCTGGATTCATCCAAAACACCGCTGTATTCGGGGTGTGATTCTACAAAATTGAGTAAATTGAACGCAGTCTTGAAACTCTTCAATCTAAAATCAAAATTTGGTTGGAGTGATGTGAGTTTCACTGCTCTCTTACAGATGATGAAGAACATACTACCTAAGGATAATGTTTTACCAACATCGACTTATGAAGCAAAAAAGTTGATGTGTCCAATGGGTATGGGGTACAAAAAGATCCACGCTTGTCCATCTGGTTGTATTTTGTACTGGAAGGGTAATGAATTTGCTGATAAATGTCCAGAATGTGGGGAATCACGTTATGCGAGGAAAAACCAAAATGAATGCACTGGTCATCGTAAGGTGGCATCCCCTGCTAAAGTGTTGTGGTATTTGCCCATAATACCACGAGTGAAGCGTCTATTTGCAGTTGAAAAAGATGCGGAGAACCTAAGGTGGCATTCGACTCACAGAAAAAATGATGGTAAATTGAGACATCCGGCAGATGCGTCCCAGTGGAAAAACATTGACATGAAATTTCCTCAGTTTGCTAGCGAGCCAAGAAACTTGAGACTCGGTTTGTGTACTGATGGGATGAACCCTTACGGTACATTGAGTAGCATATATACACAGCACGTGGCCGGTATTATTGATGATCTACAATCTTCCCCCGTGGTTGTGTATGAAACCTAGACACATTTTGTTGTCACTTTTGATATCTGGTCCAAAACAACCGGGCAACAAAATAGATGTTTTTCTACAACCATTGATAGATGACCTACAACTCTTGTGGAATGAAGGGGTCATGGTGTATGACTCATTTGGAAAAGAGAATTTTAACTTACGGGCTAATCTGAAGGTTAGTATGTCTCTATTAATCTTGTTCGTCATGGTAAATGTATGACTGTAAAAAATACTAGACTTATTCACATTTAAATTGTAATTTTACTTATTTTAGGAACAAAAAACATGTCGTCTACAAATCACGCTTGATGGTTATCCTGTGGATGCTGCATACGGTACTGTGCTACAATCAGCATCAACTACATTGATTAATCTCAAGCGTCTTCCCCCATTCTATGCTAGAGTAATCCTGCAGACCATCATTGATGGATTTGAGAATGCTTTTTTTCCCATGGATATTGATGGCAAAGTCACACTATTTGATGGGAAGGTGCTATTGTACCATGGCCAGTCGGTTTTATTGTCATCACTGATGAGGTATGTATAAATCTTTTATGAATTGTTTTCCCTTTAATGTATACATTGTTTTAACTTCTTTGTATTATATATGATTGAGTAGATCCCTGATCAAACAAGAAGATTGGGAAACCGTGATGAAGAGATCAACCAATCAATGGATGTTGATCGAGAGAGAACACACAGTTGGCTGAGGGCAACCAGAATCCCAAGGGGAAAGAACCTATGCAGACAGAGGTAACTACTGAAGCTCAGCGAAAGAAGTTTGTGTGTCTGTTGGGCAAAATAATAGTTAAACTATCTTGCTAACTATGGGCAGTGAACCCAATCTTTGTAGTACAACAAGGTCGTATCCACAGAGACTTCGCAATTATCTGATTAATTATTCAGTTTAGTATATGTACAAAAAGATAAATAAAATGCATAAAATGTAAATTTGGGTTTAGCCGGAGGCAAGCTTGGTTTTAGGATTAGTACAGAAATAATAAATACAGAAAATAAAGTAAATGGATGGATGGAAAAAGGGTATCCTAGGATTACGGGGGAATTTCCTAATTACTTAGACAATTAATAATCCTAATTTGCTCTTATTTGTCTGTTAAGAATTTTATCTTGTGACCTTTCTAAATCATAGATAAGGACAGCTCTTAATTAATTCATTAAACTTCTTACAATCAGAAAAAGTCTAAAATCATTAATTAGCTTTAAGTGAGAATTCTTTTTATAACAGCGATGGATTTTATCTGCTAATCAAGGAGTATAATATCTAACGTTTATCTCTCTTTGTGGTCTATTCTCAGATTTACAAAATCATTGAAATAAGAGAAACCGTAAATGCATAAAAATGATCAGTTGTTAAGCATTTAATAATTTAGAGAGACAAAACAAATATTTATAAGCAAACTTGGTATTAATAATAAGTCTGAATTATTTAAGGAACAAACCCACATCCTAGGATACGAATAAAATCACTCAGACATTAACAGTAATAAAAAGGAAACAGAAATAGCCGTTAATTTGGAGACTGTCGGCGGAGACTGGACTGCGATTCGCTTCTGCTCCAGCTCCCTTTTCTTCTGTTCTTTTTATCGTGTTTCTGCTTCGTGGTGAAATGTAGAAAATAAAATGGAGAAGTGGAGGATTAGAGGATGGAATGGAACGTAGGTGTGGAAACTGTGGTCTAATAATAACAATAACACTAATGACTAACAATTTGGATTCGGAGGAAGGGAGTTATTTTATTTGCAGAAGGGGCGTCGGTTTATATAGAGGCAGAGGAGAAGAAGCTCCGTACGATTTTGTTTAACTGTTGCTCTTTGATTGCGCAGGGGACAGAGCTCACGCGTGATGAGGAGTAGATGGATAAGAGGCTCATTAATGCAGGCAGACAGTGGACAAGTTGCAGCGGGCGAGTTGCAGAAGACGGCGAAGACGACGGGCGAAGAAAACTAGTCGCGGCGCTTGATTTTATTCTTGACCGCCTGCTGTCCGCCTGATAAACAGGCGGTCTCCTCTTATGTGTCCGCCTGTTTTAGAGGCGGTTGCCTGTCTCTCGTCCGCCTGATAATGAGGCGGTTGTGTGTGTCTTGTCCGCCACTTAATTAGGCGGTACTCCCTTGTGTCTTGACCGCCTCTATTTCGGGCGGTTGCCTCATGTCTTGACCGCCTAAACTTTGGGCGGTTGCCTCCAGAGAAGACCGCCTCAACTTTGGGCGGTTGCCCACAGAGAAGACCGCCTCAACTTTGGGCGGTTGCCCACAGAGAAGACCGCCTCAATTGAAGGCGGTTGCATGCATGCAGTACGTGCATGTCGCGTGCTTCTCGCTGGCTCTGTTCGACTGGCTCTATATTCTTCGTTTGGGCTCCGTTTTCTGAGCCGTTTGCGTCTATGTGTTCGTCTCTTTATCTACTTTACTCCCAGCTTGGTTTTCCTCATGTTTGAACAATAATTTTGTGAGATAAATAATAAAACATAAACTAGAGGAAAATTAACCGAAGTGGAGAAATGAGCAAGAAAAGTGCTAATATTAAATATGAAATACACCTATAAATCATGCTCATTTGGACACTTATCACACCCCCACACTTATCTTTTTTGCTTGTCCTCAAGCAAAACCACGTACCCAAGTAGGAAATGCTCAATACTAACAAATATTATTATGAAGGGTAGGATAAACATGATCTTTTAAACTTATTGAGGAGTGTGAAAAATTAACTGCTGGTGGCATAGGTGTGCTCAGGGTAAAAATAAAATATAGAGTTTCGGGGTATGATCCAAGGTACTTCAATGTTTCTTTTTAGGTGACTCTGAGAACTTTTACCATGGCCAACTTCTCTCAAGAACGGGTATTGAGGAGAAAACAAAAGGAAAAATAGATTTATGCATTTGTTTCACTTTTGCATAAGAGATGAGAAGATAATAGACAAGCATCAAGCTTTTGTATTTAAGAACACTCAACTCTCTTTTGTTGGTTACCAATGGTGTCTCGCAAGTACCTTATTATTATTTTTCTTTCTTCTTTTTTAACAGAAAAGCACCCCTTAGCAATCCCTAAGAGAGAAGACAGAAAGAAACCCTGAGCAATAAAATCCACCATTTGCAGATTATTTGGTCACACCGCATATAAAATGCTCCTCAAAAGTAATCAAAATTTTAAAATTTGTACATTTATCCCACAATTCATAACAATATTTTATTTTAAAGAGAACAACCCACATATAAAGGGTCCACAAATTTTTAAATTTGGACAAACGAAAAATAAGGAGAGAGATTAAACATTTAAGCACAAAATGTCACCGAAAAGGGCACACTCCCCCACACTTAAATTGAACAATGTCCTCATTGTTCACCAGAAAAACAAGGGAAGGTTCAGAAGACCTTTTCGGTTAAGTAGACGAAACAGAGATAACACAGATCACAAATAATCATTTAAGCACATAAACGTTCCTCTGCAATTTTTATTTAATAAAAGCAAATTTAAAGAAACTGGTACTCCCCTGATTTTATTTTTGCTAGCGTTAATCAGCGTTCCCCCACACTTGAGCTTCAGCCTCAAGTAGCGTAGCTTGGTTGCGGTGTCCACATGGTTTACACCTGCATAAGACACTAGAAGCAACCATACTAAAAACGGGGTTAAAAGTTAGCAAAAATAAAATTCAAGGAGAACCTGAAAATTAAAACAACATAAAAGCAAAATAAATAAAAGTACACCCGGGTTGCCTCCCAGGAAGCTGCCCTTCTTTAACGTCTTTGGCTAGACGCTTTGTCGTTATCCTGGATCAAAACAAAACGTTACCTCGGCATACAAAATAATAAATTAATACTCCTCAAAATCTGGTGTTTGAGGAGGTACTGCCGGGAACGTAGTTCTAACAGAAGACCCGGTGGAAATGACTTTTCTTCCTCAAATTGGAGGATGTAAATATCCTCCTCTTGTAGGTGAGGCTTGTAGAAAGAACGCTTGATATCATCTTCAGAGAGAACTGATTCTTTGAAAGTGATAGTGGCGTTTTGTTTGGATATTTTGGTAGGAGGTGGTGGCAATTCCTTCTCTTCATTTTCGAGGATATAAATATCCTCATCTTCTGGATAGAGCACAGAGAAGGAGGGGAAATAGTAGTTGACTTCAGAGGGAGGAAACTCCATGAAGTCTATGGAGAAACTCTCTTCTGAGGGGTTGTCTTCATAATCAAGCTGATAGTTGTTTGGTGATGGATTCTCTAATTCGAATAGGGGAGGAGGTGGAGAGTAGCTTATGTCCTCAGCAGGTTGTTCCTCCTCATGAACCACTGCATTCAGTTGTTGAAGCGGTTGATCCATGCGTTCGATCTGATCTAGCGTTCTTTGCCGGATCATTTCAACGGTTGAGGTAAAATTTGCCATCATTTCCCGTAAAATGGCGTTGTCTCTTTCTATTGCAACCATAGGACAATATGAACTTTCATGGTCTCCTCCACACTCTTGGCAGACACTCCATTGACTGTAGTCATCTGCGCTATAGGGGTAACCATACCAATCTTCTGCCTGATCGTAGTGATCATCCATCAGAATTAAGTACCTTTAAAAAGAAACAAAAATTTATACAAAAAGGGGTAATTACAGAAAATAAAAGAAAAACTAAACAGATAATGAATCAGATAGTTGGACCGAAGTCCCCGGCAACGGCGCCAAAACTTGTTGGGCAAAATAATAGTTAAACTATCTTGCTAACTATGGGCAGTGAACCCAATCTTTGTAGTACAACAAGGTCGTATCCACAGAGACTTCGCAATTATCTGATTAATTATTCAGTTTAGTATATGTACAAAAAGATAAATAAAAATGCATAAAATGTAAATTTGGGTTTAGCCGGAGGCAAGCTTGGTTTTAGGATTAGTACAGAAATAATAAATACAGAAAATAAAGTAAATGGATGGATGGAAAAAGGGTATCCTAGGATTACGGGGGAATTTCCTAAATTACTTAGACAATTAATAATCCTAATTTGCTCTTATTTGTCTGTTAAGAATTTTATCTTGTGACCTTTCTAAATCATAGATAAGGACAGCTCTTAATTAATTCATTAAACTTCTTACAATCAGAAAAAGTCTAAAATCATTAATTAGCTTTAAGTGAGAATTCTTTTTATAACAGCGATGGATTTTATCTGCTAATCAAGGAGTATAATATCTAACGTTTATCTCTCTTTGTGGTCTATTCTCAGATTTACAAAATCATTGAAATAAGAGAAACCGTAAATGCATAAAAATGATCAGTTGTTAAGCATTTAATAATTTAGAGAGACAAAACAAATATTTATAAGCAAACTTGGTATTAATAATAAGTCTGAATTATTTAAGGAACAAACCCACATCCTAGGATACGAATAAAATCACTCAGACATTAACAGTAATAAAAAGGAAACAGAAATAGCCGTTAATTTGGAGACTGTCGGCGGAGACTGGACTGCGATTCGCTTCTGCTCCAGCTCCCTTTTCTTCTGTTCTTTTTATCGTGTTTCTGCTTCGTGGTGAAATGTAGAAAATAAAATGGAGAAGTGGAGGATTAGAGGATGGAATGGAACGTAGGTGTGGAAACTGTGGTCTAATAATAACAATAACACTAATGACTAACAATTTGGATTCGGAGGAAGGGAGTTATTTTATTGCAGAAGGGGCGTCGGTTTATATAGAGGCAGAGGAGAAGAAGCTCCGTACGATTTTGTTTAACTGTTGCTCTTTGATTGCGCAGGGACAGAGCTCACGCGTGATGAGGAGTAGATGGATAAGAGGCTCATTAATGCAGGCAGACAGTGGACAAGTTGCAGCGGGCGAGTTGCAGAAGACGGCGAAGACGACGGGCGAAGAAAACTAGTCGCGGCGCTTGATTTTATTCTTGACCGCCTGCTGTCCGCCTGATAAACAGGCGGTCTCCTCTTATGTGTCCGCCTGTTTTAGAGGCGGTTGCCTGTCTCTCGTCCGCCTGATAATGAGGCGGTTGTGTGTGTCTTGTCCGCCACTTAATTAGGCGGTACTCCCTTGTGTCTTGACCGCCTCTATTTCGGGCGGTTGCCTCATGTCTTGACCGCCTAAACTTTGGGCGGTTGCCTCCAGAGAAGACCGCCTCAACTTTGGGCGGTTGCCCACAGAGAAGACCGCCTCAACTTTGGGCGGTTGCCCACAGAGAAGACCGCCTCAATTGAAGGCGGTTGCATGCATGCAGTACGTGCATGTCGCGTGCTTCTCGCTGGCTCTGTTCGACTGGCTCTATATTCTTCGTTTGGGCTCCGTTTTCTGAGCCGTTTGCGTCTATGTGTTCGTCTCTTTATCTACTTTACTCCCAGCTTGGTTTTCCTCATGTTTGAACAATAATTTTGTGAGATAAATAATAAAACATAAACTAGAGGAAAATTAACCGAAGTGGAGAAATGAGCAAGAAAAGTGCTAATATTAAATATGAAATACACCTATAAATCATGCTCATTTGGACACTTATCAGTGTCCCCCTTTGTGATCAGTCATTTCGCGAAGTATGAGAAGATACTGTATGACCTGATATTGCAAAAGAGTCTGCATATGACTAGCGTGTCAGTGTTGTTACCTGAGTGGCTTTTCCATTACGAAGCGGATCAAAGAACATTAATAAATTTTGAGGACATCAAAGAGATGCTGTGCAGAGATATGTTGAATATATCTATCATCCAAGCATATTCCCTGTAAGTGTTACTTTTTGTTTCTTACATTCGAAAATAAATTTAAATAATATAACTTGTAATTTAAGGACTACCTTGTTATGTATTGGTTTTGATATTCCACCTTTAATTATTATTTTTTGTTGAAGGTATATGAAAGCTAGATTGCGTCATAAAAAATTGGAGATGTGCTGACATTCTTATGTCCTGAAACCACATCGCTAGATTCTGCAAACAGAGACCCGGCCGGATACAGGAACTATGTGTCGCATGGTATAACGAAGGCTGTACAAAACAGTAGTAGATACGTGATGATCCCTTTCCATCAGACGTGCGTAATACTCTCCCTCTTGCATTTAATTCGTTTTGTTAAGTTTGTGACTTATTGTATTATTATATGATACTATTTTCAAAATTACAATCGTAGCAACCATTGGGTACTCCTTGTGTTCTCCATGGCAACATCACAATTACTTGTGCTTGACCCATTACGAATGTATCGTGACTTGCAAATCGACGACTTGTTCAAAGCGTAAGTGTTAGTTAATGAATGTAACTTATTGTTTGTCTATATAATATGATGAACCGAAATTAATGATTTAATTTCTGAACTTAACAGTGCTTATATGAAGATGGTTCTTCAACAGTTTGACAACCTTTCAATTGTTCATCTTGAGGTACAGTTATTTATCATTATTGTGTTAGTCGTAATTTGCTATTTTTGACTGTTTGTTTTTGTTTTTCTATATACTTGTCAGTGTCCAAGGCAAATGGACTCTAAGAGTTGTGGTTACTATGTAATGCGATACATGTTGGAAATTGTCTTAAACATAGAGAAGCTCACAAAAGATGATGAGGTATATTATACATTCCATTACATATACATTTTATAAATCTGTCTATAATTTTTGTTTAAACAAATAAATATGTGTCTTTACATACATATTTGTTTATCTTGTTCTCTACAGGTTCGAGAACATTTCAAGAACTCGGGCAAAACTTACTCGGTGAAAGATCTGCAATTAGTAAGAGAGCAGATGTGTTTTGTCATCATCAAGTGTTTCAAGAAATAGTACGTATCTATGAGTTCTTATAATTTTGTGTAAGTATTTGATGTTGATGAAACAGTTGGGATCATGAGATAATTAACTCTCTAAGTCTTCATGTATTTTCTTTTGTATCTTTGTAGATCCACGTCAACGGTGGCAGCAATGACAGAGGAAGCTCAAAGGAGGAAAATGATTTCATGGATAGGACTGGGAGGTCAAAAAAGATGGTGACTACAAGACTGTCAAGCTGTTGTCATTGTGTGTTTTACTTCACACTTTTTTTGGTTAATTTGTGAAAAAAGTATCGATTACACTGTTGGACTAGCTGCTGTCATGATTGTGTTGTAGCTTTTTAAATTGCAATGGCAATCTGTGTGTGAAGCATGCCACGCACATTACATATTCTGGTGAAATATGATTGTTGTACAGTGCTGCTATTATGCAGGTTTGGTAGATGTAATCATTTGTGAGTACAGAGGGAATGAATGCCACATTACATATTTGGGTGAAATATGATTGTTGTACAATGCTGCTATTATGCAGGTTTGTGGATGTAATCATTTGAGATTACAGAGGGAATGAAAAAACAATAAAAAAATTGAAAAAAAAAATATACTATAAAAGACGGTTCAACAGAAACCGTCTTTAAAGTGAAAATGGCGCGACCGGTTTACGTCTATAAAAGACGGTTCTATCGCAGAACCGTCTTTTATACTGATACTATAAAAGACGGTTTATTTCGCGCGTCTGGTAATGCGCGCGGGAAGGTGACTATAAACGACGGTTTAATGGGAACCGTCGTTTAAGCTCCCCAATTCGCGAGTCTGTTAACGTTATTAAACGACGGTTTTGAACCGTCGTTTAAGATAATATTGAATAAACTACGCCGGTATAAGAGACGGTTCGAAACCGTCGTTTTTAGACAGTTGAACCGTCTCTTTTGGAGCACGACGTACCAGTGGGTGAGCACAACTATTGCTCAGCAGGTGATAAACTTCATCAGCTGAGTACGCTCAAAACATAATCTGAACATACATTTATACTTATACGAAAGCATAGCAAAATCAGAAACAGAGGCCTTAGAGGAAGAAGGCAGAAACAGAAACATGATAATCCAGAAGCTCAGCCAAAACAGAAGCTCAACAAAATCAGAAGTTAAACCACATCAAAAGCTGAACGAAATCAGAAGCTTAGCAAATTCAAAAGCAGAGATCGAAGCGGAAGACCTTCCAACAAACAGAGGTCTAAAACAGAGAGAGCTAAGTGTCGTCAAATCAGAAGGAGCAGCAGAAGACAAACCAGAAAGTCGAAGCTTTGCAAACCAGAGACTTCTCAGAAGACGGAAAGCACACAACAAACAGTCTCAAATCAAATACAAACAGAGCAGACAGAAATAGATCACTTAATACCAGAGGCTCTCAGAAAACAGAAAGCATGAAGCAGTCTGTCAGAAATTAGAAATAATCAGAGCAAACGGAAAATAGAACACTTAACAATCAGAAGTGGGACTCTAGCACCAAGCACAAACACTCAGAAAGGGTCGGAGACCCATGGATCTAGCAGATCCCTCGACAACGCAGAAATGACCCGAAGGCCAAAGGGTTCGTCAACCCCACAGAACAGATTGGGCATGACCCACACTCAAAATGACGTCTACATGGTATACCACGGAATAGCTCGACCCAACCATTCACTGCTCAGAAGCTGGGTAACTAGGTCCCAAAACAGAAGCTTAACAAATCAGTTCAGAAGGTGTTGCAGAGAACATACACCAAAGCACAAGGCCTTACACTACAAAAACTGAATCATAGCTGAAACAAAAGTCTTAAACTAGGACTAGCCAAAGTCAAACTGAAATCAGAGGCCGAAGCACACTTACAGAGCAAAACAGAGTTCAAATAATTATCGGAGACTTTCAAATCAAAATATACTTTAAACATGCCAAAACATGTCAAAACAGATAGTTCTCGAAAAGAGGAATCCAATGCCGCAAACGGCACTCAAAACAGAGCTCAAACGAAGAAGTTATGCAAAAACAAAGGCCTGTCCGAACATGCGTCCGACCTTGCATGTTCGGACATAAACCGAGAGTCTGAAAATCTGCCGGCGCATGATGTCCGAACTTAAATGTTTGGACACATGTTCAGACACTGCGAAAACTGCAAAATCACTTGCGAAAATCAGCCAGAACCAAGCCACAAATCCCCACAAAACATACATAACTTATAGTAGCAAAAAAGTCAATCGAAAACACATTTCCACGGGGTTTTAACACATCGAAAAGCAACCAAAATCAATCCAGAAACATCACAATCAGAGGAGCACATAAACATATACGAAAACAAAACAAAACCAGAATTCCCCGTGGTTGAGCATACACGACCGAATTCATCTACCACCTACCTCACATCCGACGCAAAGCTATCTCTGCGGACTCTACACCACGCTCTTCTCGAATCTCCACCCGGAATCACAAATACTCGATCAAAATTTGGAGAAACCCAATGCCGGAGAGGGAGGCGAAGAAGCAGCAATCAGAACTTGAATTTCTCAATTAGAGACCTCACGGACTCGACCAACAAAACAGCAGACCCATTGAATTGTAGGAACGAGAGATTGAAGAAGAGGATGAGCAGAGGGAGAAGAAGTTATACGTGAAGGGGATGAACGATAGAACTGTCGATGAGAAAGATGAAGGAGAGAGACTAATTGATCGTGAATTAGAATGAGTGAGAGGGAAGAAATAAAATAGATTAATAAATCTCTCCCTTAAGAAAATAATAAATAACAAAAAGGAAGAAGACAAATGTAACCTTCCTTCCTCTAATATATTAACATTAGGAGAATGTCATAGACATTCTAATATAGGATTACAATTTAACACGAACTCCCTTTGTGAATTAGAAAGAAGTAAAATAAAAAAATAAAAAAATCTGGGGCATCACAACATACCCCTCTTAAAAAGAATTTCGTCCTCGAAATTCGACAAAACCTAGAATATGAACAAATGCACTTCCAGTGCCAGAATACTACGAACGCTCACAAGGCTAACACTCAGAACTCACTGCTGATTGACTGATAGAAGAACAAGCAGAAGATTATTATTGAAGGCTATGCACGAAGGCACATGAAGAATGCTCAACACTCAGAATACACTAACTAACTCACTGACAGAAGGAACACATCAGATGGTCACCGAAGAGTGAGCCTGAAGACAAGGAAGAATACTCACACATTTTAGAAGCTCTAACTTTGAAAAGCTAGCACTCAGAGTTACAGGCCGACTCACTAACAGAGTAAGCAAGGCAAAAGATTACAGAAGGCTAATGCTTAAAGAGATAGGAATAACACCACATATCTCAGAAGCTTGCACCTCACAAATCTAGCACTCAGAACTTATTAGCTGACTCACTGATAGAAAAGGTGAAACAGAAGATTAGTAACACCCAGCCTAAAGGCACAAAATGAACGCTCACTCTCAGAAGATGTCCTCATCCAAAGGACCAAACAAACAAACCTATTGAACTCACATGACAGCCCACTCAGAACCAAAGCACAACACACACACACTCTCCAACTCATATCACACAGCTCACATTACTCAAACTCATAGTCCACACTCACAGCACATCCAAAGCAGAACTAAAGCTCAACACCCAGTCCGAATACACAACTGAAACGCCCCTGAATCCACATCCCCAAAACAACATGCAAGCACACACACACGAGCACACAACTAAAGCACACCACTCAGACAATCCAGAACTCACATTCGGTCATCTTTTCCCAAAGGACCCGACTCCCTCAGACCCACTCTTAGAATACACAAGCACAAGCAAACAGACACTATGCTTCCGCTGCGCTACTCTAATGGTGGACAACCACAGAGCAAGCGCAGATAACAGACACCAGATAATAACAATCAAAATCACGTAACAATTAGAACATAACAGATACAAGCAAAGACACGGAAGCGTAGACATGCAGACACCCACAAATCCCAACGAAAACCAAACCTGGCTCTGATACCATTAAATGTAATGACCCCAAAACCACCCTGGTTGAGTGACCGTTACACGCCGCGTGCTTATTACCTAAGACACGCAAGGCTACACTAGCGAATCCCAAAACTAAACAAAATACCCTTTATTTAACAGTAGCAATTACAATCGTTACATAGTTTACAATAGCGGAAGGTAGTAAATACAAAAAGGGCCTCAAAGCCAAACATCTAAATACAAAACCAAATCTAAAACTAAAAGCAAAGGTCGAATCTTCAAACACGAACTAAGACCTGCAAATCAGAAGGATATAGGGGTGAGCACAACTATTGCTCAGCAGGTAATAAACTTCATCAGCTGAGCACGCTCAAAACATAATCTGAACATACATTTATACTTATACGAAAGCATAGCAAAATCAGAAACAAGAGGCCTTAGAGGAAGAAGGCAGAAACAGATACATGATAATCCAGAAGCTCAACCAAAACAGAAGCTCAACAAAATCAGAAGTTTAACCACATCAAAAGCTGAACGAAATCAGAAGCTTAGCAAATTCAAAAGCAGAGATCGAAGCGGAAGACCTTCCAACAGACAGAGGTCTAAAACAGAGAGAGCAAAGTGTCGTCAAATCAGAAGGAGCAGCAGAAGACAAACTAGAAAGTCGAAGCTTTGCAAACAGAGACTTCTCAGAAGACGGAAAGCACACAACAACCGTCTCAAATCAAATACAAACAGAGCAGACAGAAATAGATCACTTAATAAACCAGAGGCTCTCAGAAAACAGAAAGCATGAAGCAGTCTGTCAGAAATTAGAAATAATCAGAGCAACCGGAAAATAGAACACTTAACAATCAGAAGTGGGACTCTAGCACCAAGCACAAACACTCAGAAAGGGTCGGAGACCCATGGATCTAGCAGATCCCTCGAACAACGCAGAAATGACCCGAAGGCCAAAGGGTTCGTCAACCCCACAGACAGATTGGGCATGACCCACACCAAATGACGTCTACATGGTATACCACGGAATAGCTCGACCCAACCATTCACGGCTCAGAAGCTGGGTAACTAGGTCCCAAAACAGAAGCTTAACAAATCAGTTCAGAAGGTGTTGCAGAGACATACACCAAAGCACAAGGCCTTAACACTACCAAACCTGAATCAATAGCTGAAACAAAAGTCTTAAACATAAGGACTAGCCAGTCAAAATGAAATTCAAGAGGCCTAGCACAAACTTACAGACAAAACGAGTTCAAATGATTATCGGAACTTTCAAATCCAAATATAACTTTACCACATGCCAACAGTCAAAAGAAAACATGTCAAAACAGATAGTTCTCGAAAAGAGGAATCCAACGCCGCAAACGGCACTCAAAACAGAGCTCAAACGAAGAAGTTATGCAAAAACAAAGGCCTGTCCGAACATGCGTCCGACCTTGCATGTTCGGACATAAACCGAGAGTCTGAAAATCTGCCGGCGCATGATGTCCGAACTTAAATGTTCGGACACATGTTCGGACACTGCGAAAACTGCAAAATCACTTGCGGAAATCAGCCAGAACCAAGCCACAAATCCCCCACAAAACATACATAACTTATAGTAGCAAAATAGCCAATCGAAAACACTTTTCCACGGGGTTTTAACACATCGAAAAGCAACCAAAATCAATCCAGAAACATCACAATCAGAGGAGCACATAAACATATACGAAAAACAAAACGAAACCAGAATTCCCCGTGGTGAGCATACACGGCCGAATTCATCTACCACCTACCTCACATTCGACGCAAAGCTATCTCTGCGGACTCTACACCACGCTCTTCTCGAATCTCCACCCGGAATCACAAATACTCGATCAAAATTGGGAGAAACCCAATGCCGGAGAGGGAGGCGAAGAAGCAGCAATCAGAACTTGAATTTCTCAATTAGAGACCTCACGGACTCGACCAACAAAACAGCAGACCCATTGAATTGTAGGAACAAAAGATTGAAGAAGAGGATGAGCAGAGGGAGAAGAAGTTATACGTGAAGGGGATGAACGATAGAACTGTCGATGAGAAAGATGAAGGAGAGAGACTAATTGATCGTGAATTAGAATGAGTGAGAGGGAAGAAATAAAATAGATTAATAAATCTCTCCCTTAAGAAAATAATAAATAACAAAAAGGAAGAAGACAAATGTAACCTTCCTTCCTCTAATATATTAACAATAGGAGAATGTCATAGACATTCTAATATAGGATTACAATTTAACACAAACTCCCTTTGTGAATCAGAAAGAAGTAAAATAAAAAAAATAAAAAAAATCTGGGGCATCACAACATACCCCTCTTAAAAAGAATTTCGTCCTCGAAATTCGACAAAACCTAGAATATGAACAAATGCACTTCCAGTGCCAGAATACTACGAACGCTCACAAGGCTAACACTCAGAACTCACTGCTGATTGACTGATAGAAGAACAAGCAGAAGATGATTATTGAAGGCTATGCACGAAGGCACAGGAAGAATGCTCAACACTTAGAATACACTAACTAACTCACTGACAGAAGGAACACATCGATGGTATTGAACTTTGGTCGTTTAAGACACATGTGATGCATAGACAGTTGTTGACGTGCCCATAGTGAAATGATATAACTACTTCAACACATCAGCCTTGAAAATACAGTGATTAGTTCATCATTTCATTTTCATTGTATGAATTATAAACAAAATCAATCACAATCGGTAAACAAAAATGAAAAAGAAAAATGGATTTACAATATTGCTCGTCTTTTGCGTTTGAAATGTACTTCACACTATTCTATTTGTACCACTTTATGTACTCAAACATATGCACTTGTTGTACACGTCCACCATTTTTTTTTTTGATAGTTTACTGCCAAGGCAGTTTCTAGCGAGGTACGCACCATAGAGGTGCACCCGCCAGTTACAGGATCGTAATACAATGAAAATAGAAAGTCAACAGAATACATAGAACACTAGTTTAGAATTGAAATTAGATCATTTGAACTGAAAATAATGTGCAGCGGGATGGAGCTTGGCATGTGTTTAGTCTTCATCCACTGCCAGACGTGGCGTTTAACGTCGTTCGCAGCTTTAGTCCAATCTGGTGAAGCGTTTTCAAAGATCAGTCTGTTTCGAAGATCCCACAATGTCCACAGAGTATGTATGAGTGTAGATATCCATGGATGTTTTGCCTTCCTTGGTAGGGGGAGGGATGTCCACTGCTCGAAGATAGCTGTAATAGATTCAGGGAAAACAAAAGGTATATTCCACCAGCTCATAATGGAGCTCCATAGCAGATTCGATTTTTGGCAATGCAAAAATAAATGGTTTGACGTTTCCAGTGTGCTGCGGCAGAAGGTGCAACAAAGCTGAGTGATTGGCAGTATGTTTTCAAAGCATGGTTTGTCCTTGGTAGATAATTTATCCTGAAGGAGAAACCATACCATGAGCTCTTTTCTTGGTGGGGCTAAGTGCTGCCAAAAATGTTTATGCCAAGAAGGGGGATTAACTGTTAGGATTTGGCTTCCTTCTTTATAGAAACTCTTTGCCGTATATGACTGCGAGCTTGTGATTGACCAGGTGAGTTCATCATCTGATTCTGAGATAGTGAAATGTTGAGTTGCAAGGAGGTGCAACAGGTCTGTCACTTCTGCCACTTCGTATTCGAATAAACGTCTCCTCCAGACGATGTTCCATAACCACTGGTTGCCGTTCCACCATCCCATCTCCCTAATAGTTGCAAATTTTTGATCAGAGACTGAATATAGGCGTGGATAGCGCTCACGCAGCAACTGCAACCCTACCCACTTATCCGCCCAAAATCTGATGTTATTTCCACTGTTGACCACCCATGTTAAGTGGCTATCGATCAGCTGGTTTGAGATTGGTGACCAAGATCCGATAGTGACAATTTGCTTCCATATGCCAGGCCTTCGAGTTTCTTTCCAAGTTTGATCACAGATAGGCAAGTTGATATCAACGCCATATGTTGATGATATCACCTGTTTCCAAAGTTTAGTGCCATCTCCTTGATACTTCCACCACCATTTGAATAAGAGTGAGGCATTACGCAGCTCAATATCACACAACCCGAGCCCACCCAAATCATGAGGCTTGGTTATGTTTTTCCACGCCATTAGATGTATTCCTTTGCCTGACTTTGAGCCCCACAGGAAATTCTTTTGGATTTTGTAAATTTCTTTTATGATCGATTTAGGAGCTCGGAAGAGACTGAGGTAGTAGATTGGCATACTCTCCAATACTGCACGGATCAGAACCAGACGCCCAGCTCGAGAGAGGCTAGAAGCTTTCCATGTTGATAGGCGGGACTTTATTTTGCCAATGATTGGCGCCCAGGTCGCCGTTCTGTTTGGATTCGCGCCAATCGGACAGCCCAATAGCACACTGGTAGGTGGCTAATACAGCAGTCAAAAATCAGCTTCACATGATTTTCTTGCTCTTCAGACAAGTTTATGCAGATTGCTTTAGATTTATTCCAATTAATGTTGAGCCCCGACATATCTGCAAATAGAGTTATGCACCATTTCACAGCCTCCAATTCCTCCTTGTTGGGTTGACAAAAGATTAAGACGTCGTCTGCAAATTGTAGGTGGGAGATATTTGTACTGCTTACCCCAACTTCAATGCCCTTGCGATCACCTAGTTGTTGTGATCGGTCGAGTAGCCAACTTAGTGCTTCAGAGATTAGCACAAATAATAGCGGTGATAATGGATCTCCTTGTCGAAGTCCCCGCTTGGGGTGGAAGGGTGTCGTAGGCGAACCATTTATCAAGATAGATAAGCTTGGAGTTGTGACACAGGCCATTATCCATTTGCGCCACTTATATTGAAACCGTATAGTAGCAAGATTCTGTCTATAAAAGGCCACGACACACTATCGAAAGCTTTTGTAAAATCAATCTTAAGCATTATACCTGGTGACCGCTTGCTTTTGAGCCATGATATTGTTTCATTTGCAATGAGAGGGCCTTCTAGTATATGTCTGCCTTTTACAAATGCTGTTTGTGTGTCGCTGACCAGCCGAGGCATGAAGATCGCCAACCTAGTCGCTAGCAGCTTGGAGATTATTTTATATATTCCACCTATCATGCTGATAGGACGAAACTCTTCCGGTTTTGTTGCGTCTGGCACTTTTGGAATCAGTGTAATCCATGTGACATTGGAACCTTGGGGTATTTCATCGTGGATAAAGAAATTTTTGACTGTTTGTGTGAAATCTGAGCCTACCGTTGACCAAGTTGATTTGATAAGTGGAAGTTCAGACCGTCAAAACCAGGTGCTTTGTTCCCATCACATGCCCAAACCGTTGACTTTATTTCTTCATCCCCTGGGATTTCAGTCAATGAATTTGCTTCAGCCGGTGATAGTTTATATCTTCCAAGGAATCGAGGTGAGGAACCAGAGTCCACCGGTTCTTGAAACAGTTTTTGATAGTATCGTGTGATCTCTCTTTTGATGTCCACTGGCTCAACAAAGGTTTGTCACCTATCTGCAAGCTTTTTATGATGTTCTGTTTTCTATTCATAGAGGCTTTCCTGTGGAAATAACGGGTGTTTGCGTCACCATCCCGCAAGAATCTCTCACGTGAGAGCGATGCCAGAACCTCTCCTTTGTTCGAGTAGCTTGCCAAACTTTCTCCAAGATCCTGCTTCTTTCTTGTGTGCGGTCTGAGTCCAGGGACATTGCCTCATCTTTTGTGTCTAATTCTTGTAAATCTTTCAGTAAGTTTTCCAGGTTGGTGTCGACATTACCAAAAACTGATGAGTTCCAAGCTTTCAGTGGTTTTTTTATTTCTTTCAACTTCTCACGCATTGATAGATTATCCAGCTTGTCCCATTCCTTTTTGAAGAAAGATTCGAAAGTTGGGTTATCCAGCCAGGTATTTAGTACTCTGAAAGGTTTGGGGCCCCAGTTAACCACTTTAAGTTCAATCCAACAGAAGCGATGATCAGACAACTTCCAAGGGTTAGCAAAGAGGGAGATGGATGGGAATTTCAAAACCATTCAGGCTGAGCGAATGCTTTGTCGATTCTGCTCATGGAGCGTTTGTTTCTCCAAGTGAATTTACATCCTTGGAGCAGGATTTCATCTGCTTCCATATGATCAATCCAGTTTTGTAGTTCACGCATGCTTCTTGTTATAGTATTCGGGTTTCCACCTTTCCTTTCGCCGTTGTTTAGCACTTCGTTGAAATCACCAGCTAGGAGGATTGGGCGCTGACATGTGTGTTTGAAAGCCAGCAGCTTGGTACATATTTGTCCGACCGAAAGGAGAGGTTGGGGAGTATATGAAAACGATAGTTGATTCAAAATTTTCTGGAGTCCAATCTACATCGACAGCTATCCATCTCCTTCCCAGGATCGGGTTTGTGACCTTGATTTCATTTGGTTTCCACATCACCACTAGGCCGCCGGAGTGACCTTCGGAGGAGACTTCAATCCAGTCCGATACTCCTTTTGGTCCCCAAAGTCCCATGTTATGGTTTAGTGGTTTAGAGTGGTGGGTTTCGAATATACCCATGATCTTCACATCCTTTCTCTTACTTCCTTCTTGAGCGTTGCCCACCTTTTGTGTTGTTTATCCCTTTTATATTTTGGAAACCAACCCTTTTCGACATTTTGTTGGACTCTGGCTACGTCGAAGTGTTTTATCAAAGTTTTGCAGAGATATATGTGGGTTTGGAAGGGAGACACTCAGCCTTTTCCCATAACTCAGACAGTGGATAGGGTCATCGGTTTTCAGATATGGGTCGAATCCGGTTTGACATATTTGTCTTGTAGGGGTGGAGGGTGTTAGCTCAGGGCTCAGTATCAATTCCAGTTGGACTCCCCGGGTGGGTCTAGGAGTTGGGCTTAGAGAGCTGGGAACACAGTCGGGGGTTCTGGGACTGTTAAGGGGACTATCTTGCGTGCTGAGCTGGTCGGATTCGCCCGACTGAATAGCAGTTTGTGGTGGAGAGGAGGGTGTAGACTGTGTTGAGTATTCGATGTCGGGGTTGAAGTTTGATTCTGCAGTGGCGATCTCAACGTCTGTATGCGGTGTGGTTATATTTTGTGCATGGAGTTGTATAATATTCTTGGTGGGTTGGATAAGGGCGATAATGGGGGGGGTGCCCATTATAATCGATTAGTGGTGAGATTGTGTCAGGGAATGTTTGAGTTGGATTAACAGGAGGGATGGGGGACTCTGTTTGATATTTGATTGTTTGAGTTAGACAGGCTGTAGAGGCGGTTGATAGGAGGGATGGGTAACTACTGGGTCCTTGGAGAATATCGAGACAGCATGTGGCTAATTGTGCAGGGATTAAAAATGATAGTTTTGTTGGAATTCTGTAATAGTCAAGTGGCCTCGCGTCTGAGAGGGTGGCTTTCCGTTTGTTGATATTAAAAGTAATGTCCATACCTTTTTTGTTGTATTTCTGTAATATAAAATTCTCTATAGTGGGTGTTTTTCCAACTTGCTGCGCCGCCTGCTTGTCGACCTTCTCCGGTTGCGGATGATCGGACTTGTTATACTCCATAGCCTGTTGGTCGAGCTTCTGTTTGTAGTTCTGTCTACCGCATGCGACTTTGGACGATTGATCTGTTTGGACCAGGTCTGTTTGACTTTCTTTTGCAGGAATCGTTGTTTGGGACGGCGTCGTTTGATGCGACACTGCCTCTTGGTCCGTCGCAGCTGCAGTTGAGGATCGGTTGTTTTCTTGGAGATGAGTGGACAACTCTTCCATCCAGAATTCCACTATGCCGATGTTGTAGATTATTCCTTCCACTTCTACCGTTTTTTCCTCGTTTATGATCACCATTTTCTCCGTATCAATTGTTACGATGGCCTCCAAATGGGTTGGTAGTTGCTGCATGTTTGAATCGATTGAAACAATATCGCCTAAGTGACGGGTAATTGAGCGAATTGCTACCTCTGACCACGCCTGAACTGGGACACCTCTTACTGCTATTGTGGTTCGTCTCTCGTTAGTTGATCTGTGGGATGCCAATACTTACTTCTCCATCCTTTCTCAGCTCCTATACCAGATTTCTGGAAAGTCTCAGCCTTTTCTTGGGTCGTGAAGATAACTAGGAATCTCGTATGGGAAAGGCAGACCATACATTCGGTGTCAAGAGACCATTCTGCCATCGTCTCTCTGAAGCTTCCAAACATAGTCGCTACCGGGACTTCAACTGTTAGGCTTCGTTGCAGTTTTTCTTTTAAGTAGACTGGAGCATCGATGCTTATATGGCCTTCGTTGTTTGCCGGCGAGCCGTGGTGGACGTTTCGTGGAGGAGACAGGTGAGTCTGATGGAGACCTTTTCCTTGCCTCTCGTCACTTTGGTTTCTCTGTTGGGATCCTTGTCCTTCTCTCCCTGAGCTTTGGCTTCTATTGCGCCAGTGGGGGCTGTAGGGCGGTATTGTGGCAGTGGCGGGCTTCCATGCGATTGCCGTCTGGGTTTGGATGTGATTGCCATCTATCATAATCCTGTTGGTTTGTCTAATGGCTTCATCTGCTTCTGATCTATCTTTATATTCGACAAATCCATATCTAGTTTTGGTCCGGATCCTTGGGTTTCTAGGGAGACGCATGCCCACAATTTGCCCGAACCTGTCGAAGAGCTTCCATATGGTGCCATATCTTGTTTCTGGGTCAATATTGTCAATGAAAACCGTCGCACCTGGGACTGATTTTCTTGATGGATTGAGGTTTTCTATCGCCATTGGGTTTGATGGATTCTAGCGGGTGATTTTGTTTGAGCGTTAGTGGCGGCTGTGGGTGGTTGTAACGGTGGTTTTAGTGGAGGCATGGCTGTGTTTTCGAGTTGATCAGAAGGTTGTGGTGAGAGTGAGGAGAGAGGAGGGAGGGTTTTAGTGGAGGCATTTTTTCCACTATAATAGCAATTAATCAACATAAGCTGCAAGGCATAGTATCTATATATGTGAAACGACAAACCCTCCCTGAAAATGTTCTAAATTGCTAACTTTTGCGATGAAATTAGTAGTACATTACCCTCAGTCGTATTTCATTCTCTAGAGACAATGTAAGTTCCTCCACCTTCTTTTCAAGTAATTTCTTTGCTTGTTGAAGAGCGCCATTCTCTCTTGTACACGTCCACCATAGTCCAATACGGTGAAGTTCTTTGTCGTTCCACCACGTATACAACATTCACATCTCCCCTAATTCACCTTTGTATGCCCAATGCATTTTTGATTGTGTAGCCTATCACGGTCAAGAGGGATAGCCAGCCAGGTATCGGCTAATCAAAGATCAAAGTACTATCGCATGACGCGTTCCGAATGGTGACCCTCAACAATACAATGATGTATAATCAAAGACAACACAACAACTTTGAGTACATGTGAGACCCATACATCTGCTAACCCACTACATTTACACATATGTTTATTTTTTGAACAGAATTTACACATATGTTTATAATAAACAATACCAAGACAAAAAATAATAAAAGATATGTAGAACAAATTCGTGAAGTAAATAACAATTGATATAAATATAACGCAAGCCCTTACAAAATTATCAGTATACGTGTTTGGTTCTATATTTTATCAGATATCGCCGAAGGGACACGTGTTTGGTTCTATACGTGACATATATACAAACAACAACAAATAATGATCATACATGAACTTTCACGTTTACTAAAGGAATTTGAATAATAAATTTTTGAGTAAATTACTCAAAACCCTCTTGAGGATTGGGCATAATACAGTTAACCCCCTTGTGTTTATCATAATTATTGGTAACCACCTTGAGGTTATAGTATTTTTGACTATGAGCCCCAAACTATAATTCTATTATCAAAACGTTAACCACGTGCTGACTCGTCAGCTTAATCACATTATTAACTACATGTTGGACAAAAAACTACTGCTTAATCAGCATTCTTATTGTCCGAAAATGCATCTAAATTGGGATGAGGGAGAGTTAAACAATGTTGATTAAGCAGTTTTGTTGTCCAGGCTGGCATTAATAATGTGATTAAGATGATGGGTCAGCATGTAGTTAACGTTTTGATAACAAAGTTATTGTTCCGGGGCTCATGGTCAGAGATACCGTAACCTCAAGGTGGTTACCAATAATTATGATAAACACAAGGGGGTTAACCGTATTATGCCCATTTCTCAAGGGGGTTCCGAGTAATTTACTCTAAATTTTTAACAGAAATACTTACGCATATTCTAAGATCAACACCGAACGCTCGTAGCATAGGAGCACGTTCAGAAGATGCGCTCCCTTTTCTATCCCAAACTCTCCGCCTCTCTCCCCGTCTATCTCATCCAACCACCATGCCACCACCACCTTCACTAGCTTCGCAGCTTCCTAGATACATCTCAGACACGTTGCTCCCATCTCATCCATCCTCGTTCTCCACCCTCAATCCCATTCCCTTATTGCATGCCAACATAAAAAATGGCCATAGAAAACATCAACCCAGCTCAGAAACCAACCCCAGGAGCGACTGTATTCATAGACAACATTAGTCCAGCCACCAGGCCTGGCACCATTTGGAAACTTTTTGACAAGTTTGGGCAGATAATCGGTCTCCGGCTACCTAAGGCCCCCCGTATTCGCACAAGAACAAGATACGGGTTTGTCGAATACAAACTTAAGTCGGAGGCGGATGCAAACCCAAACAGCCTTTAACCGGTGGTTTACCCCGGGAGCTCCACTGCAATGCTGGATGCCGAAACCGCAATACTCACAATCGGAACCAAGTCATCAGCGACCGTATCCACCGCCGCCGGAGCAAAACCCCCCTCAACCGCATCATACAACAACGCCACCCAAGGTAAACTTTCGGTCAGCGGTATACTAAGTCTAGATCTCTCTACATCCATGAATGAAAGGCTGGCTAGAGGTACAATACTTACTACACCCTCACGCACTGAACGAAAATTCATTGTCAACAAATTGTTGGGGTGGAAAGACGAGATTGAAGAAATCGTTTGCTTATCTAGAACAAAATTTTGCATTATCTTCAAGCTTTATTCCAAGGCAGAAAGCTTTTTTTTATCAAATTTGGGAGTTGATCTAGGGTGGGAAAAGAAGGCTTGGCAGCCCACCGATCAGAAGGTGACAAGAAGTACCAATGTTGTTATAAGAGGCATCCCCCTCTTAGCATGGTCAGAGGCCACAATCCACCATATCACCAGGCATCCGGGGTCAGTGGTCTCGATAGATAATGACATGCAAAAGATGCCTAGATACCCGGATGTTTACGTGCAATTAGAGACTCATAATATGGCCATCATCAACGAAGAAGTTACAGTGGATATTGAAGGCATAATATGCTCAGTAGGCATCGTTGAGTTTTGGTCGGAAGAGATTGGCCAACACCGGCAAGAAGAGGACATAGAACCACCAATGCAGATGGTGGAAGAAACGAACAATCTGGGAGGCGAAGGTGTGACCATGCACGAACCGTCACACTTGCAAACACAAACGGCACAAACTGCAGGCGCCCTGTCGGTTCCGGGCAGGCTCATTAATATTGAAAAAGGGGAAAAGGATAAGTCAGACCCTCAGTATTCTGTGGATATGGCTGGAAGTATTGGAAGCGGCATATATGGTATGGGGACAGAATGCCGGCTCACTTTATCGACATATTCTCTGGCACCCGACTGCTAGACTTTTTCAAATTACTACAGAGCCAACTGTTGGCTAATGTGGGTGGTGTGAGATCAGTCCACGGAAGTTGGAAAGATATTAAAAAATAAATAAAGATTGGGAATACCTTACCTTAATGACGTGGTTTTGCAAGTTGCAGGAGAATAATTATTATCTAGGCCTAATGCATGACGTGCCTGGTTGGGAAGGTAGAGGTGTCGTCGACACTAGGCCATGTAGTTTGGTGGAAATTTCAAATGCAATAAATTGGGTGGGGCCTCCCGAGACCATGGCAACCCCATCAGACGGGAGTATAGAATCACAAAATCACATCCCTTCGTGTCCCTCAGTGGAAGCTCCTCATTCTCCGCCACATCATCCTCCCTCTGTTCCAACTTCCGAGACACCCCATCCTTACCCTCAGCCTTCCTCTCCTCAATCTCAGACAACTCCACTACTTCCTGTCTTCTCTTCCCTCAATTCTCTCACTCATTCCCCATGCACTCCCTCTCTCTCTTCTCAAACGGTCGTCCCACAAACCCAAGAGATAATTCTGTCTTCACCTCTCCCGATAGCTGAAACACGTCACACCACACTCTCCTCTCCACAGACGGATCTGGCATCTACCGAAAAAAATCCAACCACTCCTACACCTTACCTCCCATCCCATTCTAGTCGCCACAACAGCCTACCCAACCCTCTTCCCTTTAGATTGCCGGGTGACCCTCCCACTCCTATCTCCTGTCCCGCTTCCCAAAGCCCGGGTATTAATCTAGAAGTGGTTCTCTCTCCTAATAGCTTGTCATCGAGTTTTGATCTTTCTCCTTCTGATATTTCCTCTACCTCCGCTCCTCCTAGTCCTTCTCTTGTTGAAGCTCAAGCCTGCCTTGATTTTGGACGTAGGCTTGGCTGTCATTACCCTCATCCAGAAGCGTCCTTGCAAAACTTTAGACATATCCTTAAGCGTGATAATCAAGCCCAGAATAAGCCAGCCCCTAAGCAGTTTCCAAGACCATCTCCTTTAGCAAAAGGTGGCACCTGCAAGATCTCCCGACCAGCGGCCAAAGCTAGAATGAAAACCACACACCCCCGGCATCAACATATTCGAAACACCCGGCATTAGATGGTTTCAAGAGATGTCGTCTCGATTGTCCCCTCATACCGCACCAAGAAGGAACAAACAGCTCCTAAAGAATGGTTCAAATGTGAAAGGATACTTAGCTTGGTCATTCATGGATGATTTCGAATGGGGTGCAGGTTATACATACAGATTGGAGATCAATACATCAGCTAATGGAGCAAGATCCACCTTAACACATAGTCTACCAGCCCACCTAGTCTGCGAAGACTAATCAGCTGCTCTTACTTTGATATTTGTCCCTTTCAGTATCGTTATTACACTATGTACTTTGTTCTTTGTATTTTCTCTAAAATGTCTTTAAGCGGGAAAGGCATTCATGCCTCAGTACTGCTATGTAAGCTGGACAACCAGCCAATTATAAAAAAAAAGAGCACGTACGGTCGAATTGTGGTATTGTTGAATATGTCGATAATGTTAAAATTCTGGTGCACCCAGTAACAATAGCGAAATCACACTGGATAGCATTGTAGTAGGAGAGATACATAAATGCTAGGCCACAAACCCCTCAACTGAATGAACGACATGTATCAAAATCTCTCAGAAATGCAACATATTCAATGTCAACCAGATGAACAAAATGACTAGGCTACGAAACACCATCAATTAGTTGAAGCATATGCATTGTAGCATACTGCTTCCATATATACATTCATCCAAATTATGAAAAAAATAGTCATCCACTTCAAATAGGTTAGCTAGCCAGGCCAAAAGCAACATGAACCCCTTAATTTTTATTTTTGGTGGATATTTACCTAACAATTCCAAGCATGAATCACATACGGAAATATATGTTCAATAACAATCTCCCCTCGATACTAAGACCCATCAGTTAGTGTAAATCCCGTAATGTTATGGTTACCACTTCAAAAGGTAGCATACACCTATGGGTTTCGGTCTTCATCTTTTAACCAAATCATTAACTATAGTATTATCATCATCAATAAAACCGGCAGCCTTAACATACTCTTCCAATACATATGATATGGAGGTGCTACATTAATATTACGAAATCATAAAAATCGCTAGATGTATTTTGCTTACACATCCTAGTAAAATATAATATATGTTAAAAATCAACCAATAACACAACACTAAAATGGATTCACAACATTTGTATGTAGACGTCTGTTTAATGAAATACTTAAAGGATCATCTGAGCACAACACAGTTATATGTGGCTGGATTGATACGTGAAGAACTCATTTGCCTTAGGCTCAACCTCAGGGATTGACGATTGAAATCTTGAAGCCATTGACAATAGGGGAGTTACGTTGGAACTTGATTAGAACAACACATGAAATTTCTATATCAAACACTTCACGACCCCAAAATGAGAGGAATGTCTACTGATCAAAAGATGGTGGATGAGAAAATAATTCATTCCCACATCTCCTTATATAGAAAAAAAACTAGCAAATGCCTTATTTTAGGGCGCTTCCAATACATAAACCTTGGAGAAAGGTATTATGGTGGCGCAGAGGGCTGGATGGGCGAGAATCGGACTGATATCGGATTGTAAACAAATTATAGATTACCTGAATGGGGATACTTTTGTTGTTAGTGATGAGCAAGGTTGTTTTACAAGTTACTACTTTTGATGATATCCGGTTTTTGCATTATCCACGGGACTCGAATTGGGAAAGATTTTTGTTGGTTATCTGATGTGCCGAACGAGAATGTTCAACTTTGTGTGTAATCTAATATAATGTCGTTTACTTCAAAAAAATAAATACTACCTCCGTCCCTAATTGACCTTCCTGTTTGCTTTTTGGCACGTTTTTCCACTTCAATATTAAACATATAAGATAAAATAATTTTATAAAATAAATTTCTACATCATATAGTTTTTCACATAAGGATTCCATTGTAATACTTATACTTATAAAATTATGTTATCTTACATGTTAAAGATTGAAGTCAAACAACATGTCCAAATAATAAAGGGGAAGGTCAATTGGGGATGGAGGGAGTAAGGCTCAATAATGCAACATTTGATGATTATCAACAACATTCCTTTGGGGTATAGTTTGCTGATTGCATGTCTTTTACACTGTGAACATAACTTCTTATTTTGTTTGGAATTACACATATTTTTACTCATACACTAGGGTAGCGTTCGGCTACATTTTTTCAGTATAAATGGACAGCACAAATGCACCAGGATATGCTGTTTTGGACTCCTTTATTGGTTTTGCTGTTCGGTTAAAAGAGCATAAATGTCAGCATAAATATCAGTATAAAAGCCCGCGGCAAATGCTAATTTTTTGTTTCCGCGCTTTCACTTCCGCTTCTTTTTTCCTTCATAATGCAATTACTGTGACTATTGATTAAAAAAACTACTTATATTATGACATTGTTTACAAGTTATTTTATTTGTTACAAATTACACAATGCTTCAAATAATTTATAAAAAACAGTACTACTTATTTAGCCAAATTTAAAAAAACAAATTAATAATACTAATTTATACTATATATATATATATATATATATAGTAAAACCACATAGATTAATAAAATTAAAAAATAACCAATAAATATACACACTTGTTGATATATGAATTAAAATATAAAAAAGTATATAAAAATGAATGTATATAAATTTATTACATACAAAGTTACAAAAATATTATATATCATTAAAAGTTACAATTTCACTAAATAAATTCACACAACATTATCAGAAAATTTGAAACGTTTGTTCTCTTTTTTTACGCTTTTATATTTGTAAGAATTATAAAATTAAGAAAATAACAATATATTGTTTAGAAGTTACAATTTTTACTTAAATAATAAAAATTAAAATTTTATTGGTTATATAAAAACTTTTATTTTCTTTGGTTTCTCAGGTTTTTTTATTGTAAATTTAATACTCATAGTGATATATTGTTTGTGAATTTTTCTATTTATTTTTACTAACAAATAAAGTTACGTAGTGTAATATAATAAATTGTAGGGAATTTTCACCAAATACCACTAAGTTTTTGCTTAATTCACGATATAACACTATGTTTTTAAAATTACACAGGATAACACTAAGTTTTTACTTATTATGTGTTATATGATTTATTTTGTTGTGATATATAATATATTTCATTATTTTATGATTGCTATTTATAATGTTTACCCCAATATATACGGCATTGCGCCTAATAAAATTAATTTTAATAATATTTGAAGAAATAATGGCATTGCGTCTGAAAGTTTTTTATTTTGATATATCATAAATAATGTCCAATATTGCCAAGCTTGAGCTTACCGCCTTGGACATCACTAAGAAGGGCATCACGCCTGAAATTTTGACATCAATATACTAAGAAGGGCATCGTGCCTGAAATTTTGACATCAATATGCTAAAAAGGGCATTGTGCCTAAAAGTTTAGTTGCATATGTTATAAAAAGACATCACACTTGAAAGTGTTAATATGATCAATATAAAGAACGGAGCCAGATTTTTTTAATTACTTTTAAACAGTATGAGCAAAGAAATTGACATTGTGCCAGAAACTTCTAACTTTAATATGATATGGTATTAGCATTGAGCTAGAAAATTGACAATATTTTGAAAAATATACTGATCATATCATTGATCTAAAAGATGGTATAACACTTGATGATTTCATCTGAAGTATCTATTTTATGTATAAGATGAACATTATTTCACGATTCATGAAAAATCAATGATGGTATTGCACCAGGAGGAATTTGTGAAAATCGTTTGAAGTAGTTCTTGGCAATCTACCTAAGTGATATACCATGATGATGAATATTCATATGTCAAGTTTGACCTCTATGATGATATATGTATATGATGTCATATAAATAATTCGATTCGAATGTGATTTTACAAACAATTCTCAATGAATTATAAGTTCATCTTCTTTGAGATAGTGCTAAAACACAAAAATGAGTGACTCTGTCGAATCACCCAAATATTGTTCATCTATTGAAGAAAACAATTGGCATGACAAATATGGAATGGTTCTTGTCGGATCATTCCATGCTTTTCATGAAGAGTCAAAAGTCATGACTAGATTGTGAGAGATGATGAGCAGTTACTGACATCACAAAAAGCATAATAATTATCATGGTTGGATGTTATTATGATTGCAAGACTTTTCAAGGTTTTTTGTGAACAAAACTTGACCTATTTTAAAGCTAGCTCAAAATTGAAGCTATGCAGATTTTTTTAGTGAGAAGTTATGTTGAGGATGACAAATTTAAATTTTTAAATGTTATTCTATGTTTCTTTATATATTCTATATTATTATTGTTCCTTGTTTATATTATATATGTATATTCATTTACATTTATGAGATTTATCCATTTAGGAAGAAATTATACATCCTAAAAGGGGTCACGAAAGACATATGTCCAGGAAGGCGTATGTTCTGAATGAGATTTATCCATTCACAAAGAATTTGTACACCTTAAAGGGGTCATGAAAGACATATGTTCGGGAAGGCGTATGTCTTGAGAAACATGTTTAGTGACAATACAACTATAAATAATATTTTTTGATGGAGTCAAGAATTAACACTTGCTTGGAATGTAGTGCAGTTGTAGCTCACTACCCTTTCCAAAGGATCATAGTTGACCCATAAGCATGTGTCCTAATGACAAGGCATTGGTCTCATGTATGAGAATGATTTCTATTGAAAAATTATAAGATAAGGGTTAATAAGCTATAGAAGAGCATGTACAATACCACATAGAGAGTGAAATTTTTGTACTGAGAAAGCTTTATAAATAACAAGTTTCCCCAAAAAGTGGTACCGATATACCTGATGTGGATATCACGTTAAGGCTACAAATAAGAGAATATCAATGTATATTCTGGAAACGATATAAGTCGAGATTGTAGCTGCTTGTTTTATGCTTTGATTTGTATCACATGTGTGTTGGTACAATGAAGAACTTGAGATATATGATAAAGAAAACAATAAGTTTCCAATGTTTTTTTGGCATGACCGGTTAGACCATCCCGGTTCAATAATGATGCAAATTGATATCCACTGTACGTGTGGACACTTGCTGAGGATTATATTCTTCTACCAAATGATTTGTTGCTTGTTTTGAAAAACCTTTTATGAGGCTATCACCAGTTGATATTATGTGTAAACCTGGATTTTTATACGCGTGAATTGAGGTGAGATATGAGGACCATTTTGAGGACCATATCTTGACCATTTTTGGACTATTAAGATTTGGTTTAAATTGATGCATCAACCAAATGGTCATTAAAGTGAAATGTTGTAAGATTGAATAATAAAGTCCATAAGATTGGACAATGCTAGTGAAATTTTAACGCCTTGATATGAACTTTTACATGTTCATTGGGATAAATTAATGGTTAAGAAAAACCATGGATCAAAGATCTATAATGAATTGTAAGATCTTTTGGTTCGAGAATCCCAATATGCATTTGGAGACATATAATTTACATTAAGCAACATTGATTTGCATCAAGCCAAAAAATGTTGATGAACTCTCACTCTTATAAATGACTTTGAGTCAAAAGCTAAATATCTTCCCATACAAGGTTTTGTTTGAAAGATTTATATACTATGCTTCAGTGGATCAATCAATTCCTTGAAGATGTTGGGATTGTATGTTGAGTTCAAATTTTAATATTTGAACTAACAACTGGGGATACCTTTATGACTTGATTGTCATTTAGGCGAGTAATTTTTCCATACATCAGGGGAAAAAATAAGCAATTGGAAGGTGAGATGATATGATATGAATATAGAATTGTGTCATCCTCGTCATGTATAGTATGAACTTTTAAGTTCAAAGTATTGTTCATCTCCAAAATGTTGGCAACCCAATTGCTTGATGTTGAGTGAAAAATATGTGCCAACGTCTAATGCTCCAGTATTATTATGTCCCATAAGGACAAGTGCTAATAAGTCTAACCTGAAGCATGGTAGACTAAGTGGTTCCAGTGACAAAGCCCTTAAAAGGAGCATAGAATTAAAATGGTCATACTAAAAAGTGTATAGCTCTAGATGAGCCATCAGACATGACAAATTACCGGTATGTAAGGTAATGAGGTACCTGAGGATAATAGAGATCTCGAGATATTATGTCATGTCAATAATATAATGAAACCGATATGAAATCAACGTTGATTATATTAATGTATATGCATGCAAATATATGTAGCGCTACATGTCACAATGATGACGATGACATTGAATTGATTTGTCAAAAGCACTTGAAAGACGCAAATGAGAAGCAGAATTTCAACACATTCAAGTTGTAAATATTAAGAACTTGATGTCCACATAATGATATGAATCCAGCTGGATACGAACGAGTGTTCGTATGGAAAAGAGTGTTCGTATGGAAAAGAGTGTGAAAATTCTTTTAATATACAACCTGTATTGGTGTATATAGATTTTTCAAAAGCCCTGCTATTGATTATAAAAGGATTTATCCCCAGCAATTGATTATTTTGAAGATATAAGTATGGTTGAAATTATGACTAATTTATATGATTATACCTCATACGCAGATCACTTTTATAGTGTGTTCGAAAGGGATTAACTCCTGGAGGAGTTTGGTGAATTCTGAAAGGGAATGCCCCTGTGACCATGTTAATAAATCTTTACATGAAGCTAAGAGATAAAGGTGATTGTGGCATTACTATCTTAATGAAAACTATTGAAAATGAATTTCTAAGATGAGTCCTATTTTATTGGATAATTCATGTTGCTATAGTAGTAGTGTAAGAGTATAGTTGGAACTCTTACGAGTCTCCTGATGGTCGTTGAATCAATGATCATGAAATACCAACCTTAATGCTATTGCAGCATAATGATTAATGGGTTATGGTATCTATAGATATATAAACACATATGAATAACCCTCACGGTCCAAGAGATTAATTGAGGGTGTGCTTATTGAATCTGTGACTTAATACCCAGATGATATAGATGATTACATCTATACTGATTAGAAAATACATACCACCAAAAGTTCTACTTATAAAAGAGACGTCGATATTAATATTGAGTAAATATGCTAAAGTGCAAAAGTGATGGATGTATTCAACCAAGTGCTTCCCGAGTAATTGGGTACATGACCAATTAAAGAATACATACAATCAAAGTAATAAAGCGATGTTTTTATCAGGGGGAGCAATGTTGATTGTACTCTTTTTCCTTCACCATGGTGTTTTTCCTATTGGGTTTTTTCCAAGTAAGGTTTTAATGAGGCAATCGATGAAAATCATCCAATGGATTCATTATATATGAATGCCAAGTGAAAATATCTATGATTGATTATTATAGCTATGTAAAGTTATTATAAGACTGTACTCTTTTCCTTTGCCCGATGTTTTTATCCCACAGGTTGTTCTAGACGAGGTTTTTAACGAGACAACATATAACAAGATGTTTCGTCCAAGGGGGGTGTTATAAATAGATATATGTATATATAGTGGACTCTGCATCTTTATGTAATTAGAGTTTCCCCTTGTATCTAACCCTCTATAAATAGAGATCTTATATACTCATATTGAAATAAGAATTCCAGTTACCTCCCTATCTCCCCTGTCTTTGCAATCTCTCTTTACTCATTTACAACACATCATAATTTTTTTTTGTTTGAATAAACAATATCAACATGAAATATTTCCCCGCTAAGTGTAACTGTAGCAATGGCAGTTTCCGTTTTACCGTCTTCTTGTTTACATTGCTGCCGTTCTGACCCAGAGACAGCCAGCCAGACAGACATACAGCGCCAATCAAAACTGGAGAGAGAGAGAGAGAGATAAAGGGGGAAGGAAGAAGACACCTATCTGTAGTTCAACCGGCCGACCACTCGAAGCAACTGCTTAGTTTCTGCCCGGTTTTTTTAAACCCCAAGCTAATCCGTTCTACGCCTACACACTGCAAAGGGGCGGAGAGAGAAGAACTGATTCTATGGTTGGTCCTTGCAATTGAATTAAGGTACTTTTCAACTATAGTGATGATTCGACTGTGCTTCAAAGCTGATTGGATTCAGTTAAAGTAGTAATTGAGCGTCAATTCAGGTGCGGATTTAGCTTGATTATGGTTTCACCTGGTGTACTGGGAGGGGGGGGGGGGGGGGGTGATCGGTCTGAGTAATCTTGTTACTAAACAAAGCTTTCGGTAGTTACTTTAACTGCTATATTCTTAGGTTTATTTTCACGTTCTAGGTATTACTTATGATCTGCAGGGAAATTTTTGGTCAGTAAATGGCGTATGTTCTTTGGTAACTGGAATATTCGTTCAGGAATTGGCTATAATCTGTTTTTATAAGCGATTGAAGATAAGGCTGCTCCCTGCCGTATTTGCTTTGAGTATTGTGGCCGAGACGATCCGGCTTACTGGATAGGGGCTGTATAGATATGCTGACTGCTTTTCCAACCTGATCATCTTTATCGTTAGTATTTTTTACTATTTTTATATTAAAAAAAGTATTTTACTACTTAATTGCCAAATTTGTTTTTCCCTATCAGTTTAACCTTTTCACTAATACCAAGATCATTCTGTTCGCTCAGACTTGGTAAGGCATATAGACATTGAATTTTCAAAGTGGAAATGAAAAGAGTCAAATCCTCACGATACCCAAATCTAAGACGCTCGACGCTGACCGTGTCAGTGACATACGGAAACTTGGTTATCCATTTTCATGCTTTATCTGAATTCATGTTTCACGTATCATTTGTCTCATCTCCCTCTCTTTTCTCTTCCAACACCCTTTCTGTTAGGATTGCGGGCCCATTTCCCCAGGATTTTGGTGAGATCAACATGGTTACTGAAGAAGAAAAAATCACAAGATAATATAATAATAAATTAGTGACACAAGGATATACGTGGTTCAGTCCAAACATGACCTACGTCCACGGGATGAGATAGAACAACTTTCATTAGGAATATGAGGATTACAAGTTTACATGAGGATTACCCAACCAACCGATCAACCCGTGTTTCCCGTGTTTCCCTTGGTGTTTTTACCCGAGTCCCTTTGAGTTCCCATAGAATCACCCTTGACTCTCTTGGATGTGATCCCCACAAGATGGGATGATCCAAAGCTACGGGTTACTAGATCTATTTATAGTGCTAGTTCTAAACCCTTCAGTTATCTCAACGTTAACCCAATAACAACTACCACATAATGGATTACAAGTTACAACGGTTACAACCTCATTAACACAATCCATTAACACTAAGGAACAATTAACACTCGGGTATCTAGAAAGCTAGAAATCTTAACTTCTTCTTTTTTTAACTTCCTCATAAAGTTAGAAAACCAAATGCTTTAGACACCATTAATTTGCACCGCATAAAAGCTACCATTAATGCATCTTCAACTTCCGTGAAACTCTTCGTAAATAATAAATTAATTGGATGACGAAACCAATTAATTTCACAAGAGTAACTCAACGGATTTAGCATTAATTCTAACACTTTCAAACAGAGTACCTGTGATAGTGCTCTGGAAGTATGATTATGGTTTCTAAATATGTGTCATTTTGCTTTTCGTTCAGGACTCTATCTCTGTTGTATTATCACCTTCGCAGCTATTTTGAAGTTCCCAGTGTCCTGGGCTGCTCAACTGATGTTTCCGAACAGTTCCACATTTGGTGACAGCACAACTTTCACGAATGGCTTTCTGTAGTATTGCACCGTTTTGGTATCTTAAATATGGTTATGGTTAAACTGCATTGCATCATTTGTTGCTGAATATAGCCATGTTCAATGTAAGTATACAGAAATTATAGCTGCCACATTATGGATTCACCCAAAGAATATAAACAACATCGTTATGATCAAGCGGTTCACAGAAATGAAAATTTCCATCCTGTGTCAGAGAGGTTCATGCAGGATGCTACTAACTGTGTCAACATGGATCCAAGGCCTCCAAATTTTGGTGTGCCTGAAGTAAAACCTGTCCTCAATTTCTCTATTCAGACAGGTGAAGAATTTGAGTTCATGCGAGATCGAGTTATCCCTCTAAAACCAACTCTTCCGAAGACTGCTGGTGACCCTAATTATACCAGAACTGAGTCTGAGAATGGATCTACTGATATATCTATGACTACATTGGTTGACAAAGGTACCAAAATATGAGAGAAAGAATTCATCTGTTAATGAGGGACAGGCATGTTATGGGTCAATAGAAGATTTCCGGAAATACACTGCATCTGGTGCATCAGATAGCTTCTCCAAAAAGATTAAGGTGCTTTGCAGCTTTGGTGGGAAAATCTTACCTCGACCTAGTGATGCAAAACTTAGATATGTTGGTGGTGATACACGAATAATATGTATAAGAAAAGACATCTCTTGGCATGAGCTCAAGTGTAAAACCATGGGGATCATCAACCAACCACATACTATCAGATATCAGCTTCCTGGGGAAGATCTTGATGCATTGGTATCTGTAGCAAGTGATGATGATCTCCTGAACATGATGGAAGAATGTAGTGCTCTGGGAGATGGAGAAGGTGCAACAAAACTGAGGATATTTCTCTTTACCTCAAATGACGCGGAAGAGGCTCATCATAGTCTAAGTAGTCGAGATGCTGATTCTGAGCTCCAGTATGTTGTTGCAGTGAATGGTATGGACATAGGATCGAGGAAAAGCTCTATTAATGGTATGATGAGCTCTTTTCCTAGCAATAAAGATGAAAGTGCATTCTACAATTTGGATAATGGGTTCAATGGAGTTTCAGTGGGTCTAAGTGGACATTTGGCTAGTATACCCGTCACATCCGTGACAATTGAACCATCTCAACCTCCTATGCGCGGTTCCTCATCTGCTTATGCCACTCATTACCAAAACTTTCATGGGCAGGTAATGCATCATGGAAAAACAGATAGTTATCAGTTGCCCTATGCTCAGGATTTTGATAATAGCCAAAATCTTCACAGAGGAAGTCTTACTGCAACATCAACTCAGGGGATGCAGGCCAAAGTAAAAGTGCATAGTGAGACGCAGCAGTTTGGTGACCCAAAGTCAAAGGATACAGATAATTTAGCAAACGAACTGAAGGACCATGGACCAATAAAGCATGAGGAGCAGAGAAGAACTTCGTCCTTGATTGCAACTGCTGTGCCTGTCAAGGATTTCTTTGAGTTGCCTCGAAAAAGTGAACGTGGGCAGCTGGATCATATGCCAGGTTCATCACCATCTGATTCTGTGAATGCAGTGCAGCTCCCAAAAACGACTCATGATACTACCAATTATGCTGGTGGTAATCTCGAATATCCTGGTTCTGAATTTTTTGATTTAAATGATGTTGATCCACCTGCCCCTATTCAGAGAGTTTATTACTCAGAAAGAATCCACAGGGACCAGGCTGATATGCTGAACAGGTTATCAAAATCTGATGATTCTCTAAACCCGCAGTTGCTTTTATCCCAGGCTCATGCCAGTACTCAACAGCAAGATACGGTAGAAGATTCTGCAGACAAACTAAAAAATGCCAATCTGACACCCAAACCTCAAAATGTGTCGCTCATCAACTCGGATCATACAGCTGTGAATCCAGTTGATCGAACGAATTCTCATGTTGATAATCTTGGCTTCCACTCAAATAGTCAAAAGGATGAGAGGCAGTTAGTCGGTGAAACTGTTGATTATAAAGATTGTTTATCAGATCCTGTTGCTCAAGAAGTGCATAACAATCCTGCTGATAATAGTTCAGCATTTGCCACAGTAGAGCCGTTCGATATCCGAATCGATATCCATGATCGGTTTCCTCGTGACTTCATTTCATTACTTTCTGAGGACTCATCTGGCATGTATCAGCATCATGGAGCTGCGCTGAGTACGAACATAGAAAACTATGATCCCAAGCGTTGGTCTTTCTTTCAGAACCTTGCAAACAATGATTTGGGCCAGAGAACGGTAATTGACCAAGATCAGTCTGCTTTTCCATCTGCACTATCTAAATCTGACGTGAATCACCAGCCAGAAATTGAGGTAATCTGTTGCACAGATCAGTTTTAAGATTTCATGTCCCTTTTCTCTGTTTACTGTGGTCCTTAGTGCTGTCAGTTTTGTCAGGATGGTAAGAAACAGAGCATGAAGACAATTGGTGGTAAGAAACACGGCATGAAGAACATTGGTCTACCCCCTCTGGATCGCACGCTCGTTGAGTTTGACATCCACTCCTTGCAGGTTGGTATCATGTGTAAGCATGGTGAATTAAATACCTGAGAACTCGATGTATTCCACTATCTAGTTTAGGTCTAGAGTAAATTTTATACTGACAGAGAGAAGGGGCTGTGATTTCCCACTCGGAGTAATACGACACACAAAAGCAAGTAAAATCTTGCCTTCAAGAAATTAAAATAGCTTACATCGTGCTTCTTTTCATAGACAAAAGGCTTGTGGATAGGCTAGTATCCTCATACTTATCTCTCTCTTTAGTGTCTTCATATATTTACTTGGATCTAAATATGCATCTCTGTCTCTGTCATACACACAAACACATACTCTCTCTCCCTATTTACTTAAGTCTGCAGCTCTTGATCTAGAGTCTGATGGTCAGAACTCATCACCATCCAAGATAATGTCTCTCTTTAGTCCCTTGGCCCTTGCTGTTGGCATAAACTTGTTGGCTCGTGTACCTGCTTGAATTATCTTGCCATGCTGCTTTACCTTTAGGGAATTGTTGCTATATGGAGGATAGGTTCCCGAAAAAAACAGGAATGGGTTTCAAAAGTGGGGTCATTTCCCAGTAATTTTGAAAAATGTAGGAAACGGGAGATGGCTGAATATCCATATATACATGGTTTTACTAGGACTGATATATAAATAAATGAGATCGTAGTTAAATTAAAGTCATTGTTGAATCATAGTAATTAAAATGCGCATTTTTTTATAGTTTAGGCAGTTAGCATACTCTGTTGAATAATATTACTTTAATTTGAAAATTTTATTATATAAAAAATGCTTCTATAATGTTTCAGAGGTGTTTCAAAAATGTTCATGGAATGAGAACGCCACCCCTGGGTGAATCTGTGCAGCATAGTATGGAGTTTTGCTTCTTGTTTGCTATATGCTTACATTGTTTTTGTATCACAGATCATAAAAAACAATGATCTTGAAGAGCTTCGAGAATTGGGTTCAGGAACATTCGGTACTGTCTATTATGGAAAATGGAGAGGATCAGATGTTGCGATAAAACGGATAAAGAAAAGCTGTTTCATTGGCCGTTCATCTGAACAAGAAAAATTGGTAATTTTATGTTTATATTCTCAATTATGGGAGCAAGTGATGATGTGCGGTCAAATATGGCCATAATCTTCTTTGTTCAGATTCACATACTAAGCCAGCAGGGACTTGCCCTTTTTTATATTGAGTTATAGTACATCCTCATCAATTTATAATTGGTTGGTTAATTTATTTTTAATCTAAATTTTTGTATGATGTATATATCCAGACCTTGGAGTTTTGGCATGAAGCAGAAATCTTGTCAAAACTTCACCATCCCAATGTTGTTGCATTTTATGGCGTTGTTCAAGATGGGCCTGGGGCTACACTAGCTACAGTAACTGAATTTATGGTCGATGGGTCCTTAAGACATGTTCTACTACGCAAAGACAGGTAATATTTATGAACGAGAATTACCCAGGCAAAAATGGATTGTTCTGTTCTGTAAGATTATTCCACTTTTTTCTTGATTCCTGTGACTTGCATTTAGAATGTTTGATAGATTACTCACTTCTTTCTGTGTATTGGCTTACTCTTTGGGGTTTAAGAGCTCCCGATACAGTTGTTGCTCTTGCAAAGTTTTTTTAGACAATTGTGACGGTCAACCATATTGCTTCTATATGGTCACTGATGCTTCTCCATATTTCTGCTGAACATCCATTATGATACTGGCTTTCAGTGCTTGGGACCACGCAGTGTATTGATAACCGGTGTACCTCGCATATATTTTTCTTTCGGACATGGGCCTGTACTTAGTTTGTTGGTTTCTGTCAACAGCTATCTAGATGCAAGTCTTCCAATTTTGGCGTTCATGTGCTTCTGAATTATTTTATTTGGTACTGTGCAGTCATCTTGATCGACGACGCAAAAGACTGATAATTGCTACTGATGCTGCATTTGGAATGGAGTATTTGCATTCCAAGAGTATTGTGCATTTTGACCTAAAATGTGACAATTTACTTGTGAATTTGAAAGATCCCACGAGGCCCATTTGTAAGGTAAAGGTAGAGAAGCCGTTGTGAACCTTTGTCTGGTAGAAAACCCAACTGCCTTTTTTTGTGAGAGTTAAAATTGACTTACGGAGTGGGAAGTGTAATTTATATTGTTGCACATTGTTATGACTCGTGGAGTGCTCTACGTTAGGTTGGTGATTTTGGCCTGTCAAAGATTAAGCGAAATACACTAGTGTCTGGAGGTGTTAGAGGAACTTTGCCATGGATGGCTCCAGAATTGCTGAATGGCAACAGCAGTAAAGTGTCTGAGAAGGTAAATTTCTATAGACGGGTGTCTGATACAGGTGAAGTGATAACTTTTTCAGCCCACACTTCTGCTCCTGGTTCGTCATAGGTGGTGACCTTAATATAGCTCTACAAAACTGATTTTGATCTCAGAATTCGCTATCATTTGGATTGGTGAAGGTTTCAGCTGTGAATCGTTTTTTTTTTCATTCGCTTGTGGTGGTGTGTAGGTTGATGTCTTCTCATTTGGAATTGTGCTGTGGGAGATTCTTACCGGTGAAGAACCCTATGCCAACATGCATTATGGAGCAATAATAGGTGTGCATTATCCTCACAAGTTACAGTTTCGCATTTATGTCTTTTGATGGTTATAAATTTATATTGATGACCTGCTAGATACCACTGCAGGACATTTTTCCTTGCTAGATTAAAAGCAATAAATGGAAATCAAATGGTTAAGAGATTATCGGGTTAAATTATACAATAAGCACTTGTTTCTTCAAAAGCTGGCTTTTTTGTTTAGTTGATCACTTATTCGAGCTGGATTGGAAACTTTGGTCACTGTTGCGCTGAGTGATGGAGCAACTTTGGACTGGAAACTTTTGTTTAGATATCTCCCAATGGTTAATGTAGTATTTACTGTAACACAGGTGGAATTGTGAATAACACATTGAGGCCACCTATTCCAAGCTATTGTGATCCGGAGTGGAGAAGGCTGATGGAACAGTGCTGGGCGCCTAATCCTTCGGTTCGGCCTTCATTCGCTCAGATCACTGACCGTCTACGCACCATGACTGCCGCATGCCCAACAACCAAGGGTCAAGCCGTTAAGAGGGTCTCTCACTAGCTCCGTACCGTCCATATATGTATTGCAAATACGCCGGCGTATTTTTCTTTCTTTGTTTTATCTATCAATATTAACAAGTGATTACTTAAATTCAGGATATGCTTCAATTGTGAAGCAAACATAGCTTCGCTGTATGTATGTGTCCTTACAACCTGGGACATCTAGGCTCCCATCCTCAGAATGTTTGATATTGATATAGATCTATTTTGTATATACATATTAAAGTAAGTATATATTTTTCATATTTATATTTATCATTGTGAATTACATATAAAAAATGTAAACTTGATTCGTCAGTTTGATTTTGAGCCGGTTTTTTTTATCCAAGATTGGAAGAAAACTCTGGCCGCATTTTGATTTGATGATCTCTAGTTGCAACGTGTAATGTAATGGACTTTGTTGGGTCTCCTACGAGAAAATGCCCCAATTTTACTTTAGATGTGGCCGTATGGATCATAAGACCATGATTATCAATGGTTCTCAGGAGTTCCTAACTAAAAAATAAAGTAAAAACATGATGTGTAAATGAGATGGAGGAGAGAGAAGGAAGAACCATTATTTTAGGTTCTTGTGGAAGAACCTTTAAGAACCTATAAAATTGGACCCACCACTTTTGTTTTCTAATTTTTGTATGTCAAATTAATATAAATAGTTAAACCATAAATTTTTATATCTTAATATTATTAAAATTACCAATTATTTAAACTAAATATATTAAAATTCTTAAAATCTCAATTCTCTATAAAATGAGATCCATATTGACTGTGGTTTTCACATAAGTAAATTGAGCACTTTATTCTTGTTTTCTGCTGATATAAATTTTTAATACTTAAAATTTATGAAGCACGAGTATATGCATTTAAAATTCAAATATAACTATTAATTAAACTTGTTTTCATGTTTTTAATATATTGTAGTTTATCTTGTATTATTATATTGTGTCTTTTGATATTTTAAAGTATGATAACTAGAAGATTGAGTGTCAAATAATTAAAAAAAATTACATCAATAATATATATGAATAATTTTTTTAACTATAATGAATTTTAATTATAAATAAAATAGTAAGCTAGATTATTTTATGTATTATTAACAATAGTAGTGATAATAATTAAAGAATAATGTTTGTATTCTTATGATAATAAAAAATAAAAAAATGACTTGATATGGTAAATAAAGAGAGTTAAGAACCAAATGAATGGGTTCTCTGATGATTAAAATTAATAATCGTAGTTCTTAGAATGATGTGGCGGTGAGAGAAATAAGAAAGAGAGTACTAAGAACCCAAATTATAGTTCTCTGATAATCATGCTCTAACAACCCTTTGATGTAACCGTAAAATTTTCATACTTGGCAGCTTCATAGCGTGTTGATGTTTTTGTCTTGTGGGAAGAAGAAAGAGAAATTGCAGGTTAGCTTAAAACTGTTAAAAGTTACTGGTACACAGCTACTTGTTGGTTTAAACTCTGGTCCCCATCAACATGAATACTCTGAAGAGAGGCAGAAAAGTAGTTTCCCACAAGATTTAGGAAAGTAGTACACGAGAGCAACTTCAGACTTAGCATATAAAAGAAAATCCATATGAGCTTGTTATAGCCATCCACAATAGATAAATAATATTTGGTGCTAGTGTGAGATAAAACATGGAAGAGGCCCCAAACATCATGATATAATAATTCGAAAAGGTTTGTTGGAAACAGTGGCACTAGTGGGATGGGGAAGTGAATGGATTTTATCCATATAGCAACATTTACACCTAGTATGATCCACACTTAGGGCAGAAACAGGGAGTTTATAATCTTTGATAGTTAGACTAGTAACCCTAGGATAAGGGTGTCCTAGTCTTTGATGCCAGATCTGGGCACTAGTTCTTTCAGCTACATTGACTTGCGCAACTTTATTCAACAACCTTAGTTTGTTTGCTGGAAATTGGTAAAGCCCTTGATTAACTTCTTATCTGACTATAACTCTCCTCATAGCCAGATCCTTAACGACAAAGAAAGTGGGAAAGAATTCAATAGAAACATTATTATCAAAAGTGAGTTGTCTAACTGAGATTAAGTTTTTATTCTGATTGGGTACATGGAGGAGATTAGGTGGAGAGAGGTAACCAGAGGGTGTAGGAAGCAAACCACTGCCTTAAGATTTGACAGGAAGAGAACTCTCATTTCCAAAATTAACTTCATTTAATCCAGTGGTAGGTTGACAGCCTAGACTAAGATTAGAAAGTCATGGCAAGTGATGGGTAGCATAGCTGTCAGGGTACCATGGCTGATATGATGTGGTGATATTAGCACTGAATATAGAGAAGGTATTAGCTTGATAAGCAAGGTCAAACCTATGGTAACAGTTCATAGCAGAATGATCAAACTTACTGCACACTTGACATTGTACCCTAGGATCTCCCTTACCCAATAAATGTTGACCTTGACCATGATATGCTCCTCTATGTGAGTTTCTGCCTCCTTCACGATTATATTGCCATTCTTTGTTAAACCTTCCTCCTTTGTTTGGTATACCCCTGTGGAAGTTTCTAGTGTAATGGTAAGAGGTCTTCTGGTCAGGGCTGGTTTGGGTGACATTGACTGACATCTGTTTAGTATTAAGTAGGGCAGAAGTCTATTCTCTGTTGAGGAAACGATTAATCTTTGGTATTGATTTGGAAGACTTTCACTGGAACAATTATATTGTTGGTACACATTGGTACCCTGTGCTATATTGTTGGTACACATTGGTACCCCGTGATATATTTATTTATGGGAAAATTACATCCCCCACCCATGACGTTTGACAAAATTATACACCCCACCCGTGATATATTTATTTATGGGAAAATTACATCCCCCACCCTCGTGGGCGGGGTGTGTAATTTCACCAAATGTCATAGGTAGGGGATGTAATTTTTTCTTTATTTATTTACGCTGCGAACACTGAACCGTAGTTTAAGCTCTACTGATCTACTTCTATGTGGTCAAAAGAACCCTTAGAGGGGTGTGCACACTTAAGGACTTAGAGTGAGGAATATTTGTTGCGGCCCCACTTGTTGGGTGTCTGTCCGTGGATTATGTGATTGGTTACTGGTGAAAGCTCCCCACAGATTTATTGTTAATTGGTTGAATTGCTGGAAGGTTGTTTCGGAGACTATGGATTGTGTTGTATTTATATAAATGTTCAAACATTTCCAAACAAAATGTATTTTACATTATGAGGCAAAGGTTTACTCATTTTTTTTTGTTTTATGCAATCCCTTCTTGTTGTGTGTTGTATGTTTTCTGATTGCAGGTAATGATGACTATGACTTTGGGTTGGGATCACGTCGCCACATAGTTGATAGTATTAGATATGGATCTGCTGAACTGACATTTAATTAATTGGTATCGGTTTGAACAATTTAGTTTGGATGTATTAATGTTTTGGAGGCATTAAAGGATTAGCCTTAGCACTCATGTGGATGAGTGTGGCGGTAATACCTCGCATTTAGTTGTTTCCGCTGCTATCTTTCTACTAACTCTGAGTTTTGATCGAATTGCTGAGAGATTACCTTGGATTTTGCTTTGATCCTAACATTTTAGCATTGTGTATTGGTTTTAATAACTTTCTGACTCTGATTTTGAGTTTTTGGACTTGTCCAAACGTCTCTCGAATTAACTTTTTCTGCAGAATGTCGTGTCCGAACATCTATCCAAACTTGCATGTTTGATAGCATGCGAGGATGGGTTCGACATGTAAGTCTCGGCATTGGTCCGAACTTACATGTTCGGACCAATGTTTGGACCACGTACACCTGGTTTTATCGGAACTTGTGTCCGAACTTTGACGTTCGGACACATGTTCGGACGCCCTTGATTTCAACTCTCAACTTGTGTTCGAACTTCAATGTCCGGACACAAGTTCAGACAATTGTTATGGTAGGATCGGTTGGCTGACTCAAACCAACCAAAGGTGTGAGTCTAAGAGTTGGTTTGACTCAATCGGTCTATGAAAGTAAGAAACACTCTGTGATGTAGAGACACTCAATTGAATCGAATAAACTAAGGGTGTGGAAGGCTTCGAAGTAACTAAAATGGAATAATGCTTAGAAAGATACAAGGACTCTGTGGAACTCAGCGAGATACACAATATAAGTTATTTTATTTCCTGGTCAAAACAAAACAACTTATAATGCCCACTCAGTTGATGAGATCTACTTCGTGGTTTTCACTCACTCACCCAATACAATCTCTGATCAGCTTAATGATAAGTGTAGTGAAAACTAGGTCCTACCTAGAATGACTCTGTCGATATGCACAAACGAATCTAGTACTTCTCTCTCTCTCTCTTTTTTTTTCTCTCTCTCTCTAAAATAGGCAAAGCTTTCTTTAAACAAATGCTCTGAATAATTCTCTCTAGAAAGCTGCAATAAGAAACGAAATGACAACTCTCTTATATAGTGGAGCCGTTGAGGGAGTCTACTTCCGAAACTTCTGCCATCTGAACGTTGTAGTTACTTGTAGTTGCTTAAAATCCGGTCCTAACTTCTTTGTGAACGTTGCTAAGCCTTGGCCTTTATTTCGGACAATTACCAATCCATTGGACGACTTGGCAACGTTCAATTATGACTTTCACGTCTGATGTAGCAGACTGACTCCGTCAGTTCTGAAATTTCAGGAACCAACGACTCTTTCCTTGAATTTCGGAAGCTGGAGCCAAGTCTTCTGATTAGTGCTATGTTGAGAGAATTTTGGTCCAAGTCTGAACGTTGATGACCGTTGTAAGTCAATGTAGTTGATGTACTTGCTCCTTAATTTTCGCAACTGACTGACAGACTCTCTCGAATTATCAGAAAGTCAAGGCTTTGGATTTTGCTCACATTTTACATGAATTTCGGCCCAAGGATGATAGTTGATGACTGTTATGGTTTAGTGGACGTTGCTCCTTGAATTTCGTAACTGATTGATGAATTCACATGGATGGACTCTCTCGCTCTTTCGGTAAGGACAGGGACTCATTCGATCTTTCAAGGTTGACGAACTCTGTCTTGTTTTGAGAAGTGTGATTGACTCGTTTGATCTGGTTGACTATCTCAGCAACACCTTCATACTCCAACAGTTTCCCCCTTGTTGATGATGATAGCAAAACTCTTTTTGTGAATCCCGAATGAGTCAATCTGCAAAACAAGACAAGAGCAAAAAAAAAAAAAAAGAATTTTGGGGAACAAACCCTGTCCAAGTTCCCCCTTAATCACAGCATAGATTGAGTAACTCTGTTAGAGTTCCCCCTGAATCGATGAGCACAATTTGGCAAACCACAACCTACTAAGAGTGATTGAAAAAGGGAATATATGACTAAGTTAAGAAAACTGCAACCAACATGATCTAGTACCAACAGAGTAAAAACGAAACAGAATATCCAAACTTCACCTCAGACCTAGTCGCACAGAGACAAAGTCAATCCAGAACATAACCAGAGTGACTCGTTCGTGAGAGACGAGATTCACTACTTCCCCCTTTTTGCTGTCATCAATAAGAGAAGTTTGCAACAGAGTCTAAGTCAATCCGTACATTAAAAAACAAATAGACTGTATCCATAACGCAAACATACTCATGGACGACAAGGGGCAAGAAGTATTGTCATATTTCACAATACCTTTCATTGCCACATACTCATAACTTGTAATGATCCCTGTTGCATTGCATTGTATTTTTGAAGACTTTATAGCTCTATATTTGCAATTCATAGATATTTAACAAGTTTAAGCACACAGGGACTGTCTCCATCCCCCAGACTTTTCTCTCCACCCATGTAACAGCTTTGGGCCAACTTTCCGAGGTTTCGCATCCTTAGGAAGTTAGGTGATAAAGCACCCTTAAAGGCTTAATAACCGAGTGGACGAGGTCCGTTTTGGTTCAGGAGAAACAAGTTAGCGGAGTACCTTGCCTTTGTCCTCTCTCCCTTTTTTTTTTGGAGAAAATCGAAAAGGGACACAAAGAACAGACACAGTCTATCAATATGAGAACACGGATAGACTCAAACAGTATGCGCACAACACATACTAATTATACAGCCAAAGAAGGAGAGAGACTACCGTCTTACGTTGATTGAGTCATTCCAATTGCTGAACGGAGTGCCTCGAATCTGGTGGTAGGAAGAGGCTTGGCAAAGATATCTGCTAGCCGATCCTCTATTAGAACAAAGTCAAGTTGAATTAGCTTTTTCTCGACACAGTCCTTCAAGAAATGGAAACATATTTCAATGTGTCTGGTTCTCGAATATTGGATTGGGTTTCCAGAGATTTTACATGTGCAATTGTTATCACAGAAAATACCAATTTGATCTCTGTAAAAGCATAGACAAAGGAATTATGCATTGCTAGATGTACTCTTTCGATCATGGAGGGAATCTGTCCAGTTAGAATCACCAAAACCAGATAAAGTAATATAGGGGAACGAAGGTACCATAGATGAAGTTGACTGATTCCTTTTAAGTATCAAAAGATTCGCTTGACCTCCTTGAGATAGGACTATTTGGGTGCTGCTTGAAAGCGAGCACATAGATAGACGTGGTCATCAGAATTGATGGCATTTAGACACCTCTTGTACATATTTCCTTCTTCTAGTGGCTTCTAGAGATCCTGTACGTTCATCAAAAACTTTGCAATCGACAGATGAGAAAAGTACTAAATTGAATCTTTCACAAATTTGAAAAATGCTTAATAGACTATGTTGAAGTCCATTGACCAGATGGACTCCATCTACCTTAACTTGGAGGGGTTACCTACGGAGCCAACTCCCATGATTTCACCTTGGTTGTTGTTTCCAAAAGTGACCTTACCTCCTTTGTAGGAAGAAAGCGAGCTGAATTTGTTGGGATCTCCAATCACGTGTCTGGAGCACCCACTGTCCAAGTACACATAGTCCATCTCCACGCTCCACTTCCACCTGCAAAAAAATCACTTAGTAGTTTTGGGAACCTAAATATACTTGGGTCCCCTTTTTAAACCAGATTTTTTCAGCTTTTCTCATGTCTTAAGGATAAGATTGAGTCGCTTGATATTAAATGACACATCCTTGTGAAGCTTTTCACAGGCACTATCTCGATGTCCAAGACTCCTACAATACCCGCAAATCTTAGTGGGGGGAAGATTGACGTATTTTTGCTGTCCTTTCCACCAAGAATCAAAATTTTCTTTTGTTGTTGGCACTTGGGTTTGTTATTGGATTTGGACATACTTTTAGGGATATCGAATTTACCTTTATGCCACTTGGGCTTGGATTGAGTGGATCCAACTCCATATCGTATATTGACTATTTCTTGGGAGAGTTTTTCAACTTCCTTTCGTAGATTATCACGATCTTGACTAACTTCCTTGATCTTGGAGTTTGCCCACTCAGGCAATTCGGATGGAGTGACCTGTTTGATGAAATTGACTGGTTTGAGAGAGAGTGCGTGTTCCTTTTCTTTTAGTTTTCGAGTGAGTTGCTCAACAAAAGAGGTTAGAGAGATAACTTGAGATTCTGAACTATTTAACTCATTCTGCAAAGAACAACACTCGTCAGTGAAAACGGTGAGGTCATGTTTGAGAGAGTCAATCTGAGTGAATGACTCTTCCTGTTCCCTTTGGTTAGATTCTGTAAGACTCTTGAATATATTAAGCTCCTTTTTAAGGGAGTCAACATGACGCCTAGAGTCTTGCAGATCTAGCCTAAGTGAGCAGGAAATAGTCTTGTGTTCCTCAGCTTCATCTCTTAAAGCATACATAAGCTCTTTTGAAATCTCGAGTTCCTCAGTTAACTCAGAGATTTTTCTGTTGAGATCAGCCTTAAAAGAGTTAGTCTCAGAGACCATTTTAGCAATCAAAGTCATAAAACCCATAGGAGATATACGATAAAGATCTGTCTCAAGATGAGAGCGAGTTACCTCATTGTCCGGGATCATGGACTCAGTCGCATCATGTGCCATGAGACATACTAGGCCGCTGGACTCTGTGTCTTGATCGTCGGAGTCTGAGTCACCCCAACCGAAGGCTGCCATTTCTCGTTGATTGACTGTCAGCCTAAGCAAGGCTCTGATACCACATGTAGAATCGGTTGGCTGACTCAAACCAACCAAAGGTGTGAGTGAAATACCCCAAACCTTGGTATGTTGTGTAAATGTTAAGCTATGGTATTTAAAGGCTAAAAAGTGCCTTAGAAACATAAATGGAACATTTAAACCATGGTAAAACACAATAAAACACTAAGACACGGTTTGAGCAAAAACATGCTCTAAGGTTGGAGTGAACTTGGTTAGGACCCAAAGAGCCTACCAAGACTTGATAATGTTTAATTATGACTTTATAAGGCTAATTAAGTCCTTAGGAAACTTTGGTAGACAATGAAACCAAACAAACACAAATAAATACCTTAAGGTCAATAAGAGCAAAAATGTGCTCTAAGCTTGGGATAAATGTGTATAAGGCCTAATGGTCATACCTATGCCTTAATTATATGTTAATGAACATATTAAATCAATTACCAAAGAAAACCAAGCTTGAAAACAAGTTAAAACACAAAATGTGCTTTAAGAAGTCTTAAAGCACGTTTTTGAAAAATTGTCTTGTAAATGAGTTTTGAATGGCTAAATGTCCATCATTACTCTTTAATTAATGTGTACTATATAGTATCACATTTGGGTGGCTATATCAATGGGAAATCAAAAATTTCACTTCTATGTGCTTTGTTTTTGGTGAATAGTGATTTTTATAACTAGTTTGTAACATATAATGTTATAAGTGAGACAATTGACTAATTAAGTCTAAAATACCCCCTTGCTACTATTTGGGGCCGGTTTTCCTTAGTGACTCACCACACCTACACAAACAAATGAGTTAACTAAATGATAAAGCAAAAGTTACTATTCACTTTAGTACAAATATCTTCTAAAAGCAAAAGCAAACCTCATTCTCTCATTTCCCTCCTCATTCACACGTATCCAACCTCCTCCAACCTCTCTTCTTCATTCTCTTCTACGGTTTGCAATAGTACCACACCAAACTCCATCCTTGATCTCTTGTATCTTCTAGCTCCATGGTCCAAATTCAATTTCAAGACCACCATTCTCTTAGTTAAGTCAAGCTCTACAATCTTGTCTTTTCAAAACTTCAAAACCACCATTTCGGTGCCAAGGAGAACTTCCATGGAAGGAGCTTGAGCTAATATTTTTATGCCTTGTTGATCACCTTTGCTTCAAGGTAAGGAAAAACCAAAGAAAACTTCACTTCCTTCACTTTTGGTGTTGACCGAAAATGCACCTTGTAATGGTGTATTCTCTTGTCTTGTTTTAGCTTCATTTGAATCTTCCAAGGGCTTGGTGGAGTCCTCACTTGATAAGTATTCAAGCTCTCTTTCCATTCCAAGGTAAAACAATCATGTTAATACCTTAAGATAATATATGTAACTAGGGTTTACAATGAGATAAAGCTTAAAGCTTATATACTCATTTCAATGTTGGTATATTGTTTAGTTGTTGGCAAGGAACCAAATGCCTTACCGTTTTTACAAGGAAACAAGAAAGAAATTTGTGAGGAAAAGAGGTAAACAAGCTATCTCAATGTGGTTTAATGCCTTAGGAGAAATAAGCTTATGATGCTTGTTAAAACTACCTAAAGAGCAATATGGTGATGACACTAGTAAAGTGTTTACATACAAGGAGACTATTAAAGAAGAGACATAAGTATGTGTGTGTATGTATTTGCAGGTCAAAGGCATTATTATGTGGGAAATTCAATGTTTAAGGATTATGCAATTTAAGGGCCTAAGAGCCATGCTATTTAAGGGCCTAAGTGCCAAGCAAGTTTAATTATGCACTATATTGTGATGTAGTGTAAATTTGGTGAAGTTTTGTGAGTGATAATGTTCTTGATGGAATTAGGTGTTCTTGAGTGTTTAATGGTGAAAACTATGAGTTTTGGAATGATGATGTGCTAAGAGACCCATGGCGAAATTTGTAAAATGTATAAGGAGTTCAAAGTGCTTAAATGGACTTGGGTGAACTAGGAATTGTTAGGGATGGATACATGCTTCACTAAGGAAGAATACATGCATTAAGGTGTACTAAGGTGCTATAAGGATTTAGGCATTATCTTGGAAGTTTTAGAAATCTATGGGTGTTCTTAAGATGTATTTAAGTCTTGGAGGAGTTGTTTAAGGTTTAGGTAATGTTGATATTCAAGGAATAAATGAGGTTTAGGTAAGGTTTTGAGTAAGGAGTTTTAAGAAGTTGTGAAAAGGAGATTTAGTTAGTAAGAAAAGAAGTTGAGAGATGATGTTAAGGTGTAGAGGAAACACCTTGGTATAGTGGTCATTATAGGTGAAATACCACCTAGAGATCTTAAGGAGAAAACATTCCTAGTGTTAGGAATTTTGTTGAGATATAAGTAAAGGTTTAAGGAATTAGAAAAAAAATAGTTTTGTGAGTGTTTAAGAATATCTTAAGGGTGTGTTGAAGTGCCAAATGATGTGAGAACACATTAAGAGGCCTTAGGAGAAATTTGGTGAAGATTTGGCAAAGTTTGGGTAAGTTCAGAAGGCGACCGACCCAGGGGTCCGACCCAGTTTTGGGTCGGTCGAGCCTCTGTTAGATGTTAGGTAAGTGTTCGGTGATGGTCCGACCCAAAAGGATGGGTCGGACATGGGTCGGTCGGGCAAATTTCAAAGGAGGAAAATGTTCGGGGATGGTCCGACCCAGTCGAGTGAGTCGGACGTGGGTCGGACGGGCATGTTTGTAAGGAAGTAAAAGGGTTCTGTAATGGACCGACCCAGTTGTGGGTCGGACGGTGGGTCGGTCGGACCAAAAACATGGTTTAAGGTTATGAAATGATACGTGATGATGGGGATTGGTAGGTAATGATTTGTAAGGATGTTAAGGACATGTAAGGTGAGTTTTAATGACAATAAAGTGGGCTAAAAGTTGTATTAGAATGTGAGAGTAAAACATGTTAAAAATGTAAAGTTATGTAACAAAGTTAACGGGGAAAGTTAAGCATTAGACATTAAATAATCAAGCAAACCCCGATGTTAATAAAACACATGTGATGTTAACAGTTGTTCGAGAATTTGCTCGAGGAACATAAGTGGACGTGGTAAAGTGGACCCCGGCGACAGGTATGGTTTTCTTGCAACCTGTGTCCTACCGGGTTACACCGGCTTGTATGCCAATGTGTTTTTCTGTGTGTTTGCCACGTTGTAAGATAAAACATGTAATGAGTTTACAGCAATTCATTTATGTGGCGAATATGATTCCGATACCGTTTAACCTCGAATGTGTGTGTTAAACTTAACTAACCGACTCTAGGATCATACAAGAGATCGGCAATCGGATTTAACGACCCATACCATGGGATCGTTCTAACCACGGCTATGCGTGAGTTGGTTGTATATTGTTGCTATGTGCAAGTGTGTGAACCTCCTTTGGGTGATTAACTCGGTTATGATACCGTATGGTTGTGGGTGTGATAGGCTCCAATGAGAGCCCTAACTATTAACTTATGAGCATATGTATGTACTAATGGGGGGAGAGGAGTCCGGTCTGTTCCGGCCACGCGTGTGAGGATGGGGGTCGTGCCATTATAGGTTCGACCCTCTGTGTATGTTATGGTTGTTTTCCCATTGGGTTTCCAACCTTCCCTTTTAGCTTAACCAAAGCTATATTACTGACTCACGTCGGGCCACGGGGGCATACTAATGGTTATGTTATTTCGGTGTGCTTGGGATTACTATATCCGACACACCTTGGGTATAAGTTAACCGTTCTATATAACCGGACGGTAACGAGGATGGTAACGAGCTTAACATGGGATTGGCAAAAATCCCTAGGCTCACATGGTATACTAACTAAGGTGGAAGGTTCCTTGAGAGAACCGTTTTCATGGTGCTATGTAAGGTTATGGTGCTATGCAAATTCCCTTGCTATGCTATGGTATATTTATATATTGGATGTTTTAAATGAATGCGATGTCATCATATGTACGTTGGAACAAGGAAGGTGTTGTTATGTTTTATTATGTGAGAAATGAGATATTGGTATGATATGGTGTGTGTGGATCATGGAAATGAATCCCAGTTTGCGACAAGAGGCACTTAAGGATAACCCGATTAATGGGTACATGTCGTTTGTTAAGGAAGTAGCTCCGTTTTAGAGGAGAGCCACTCTAGGGTTTAAGGAATCATTGGATGGTTGGTTAAGTGTGGATGTGTTGGTTATAGGTTGAGCCCGTTGAGGCGAAATGTTATGTGTTGTATGACTATGGTTGTATGCATGATTTAAATATAATCAACTGCATGCTAAGACGACAATTAGTTGTGCGTGGCCCGGTAGCATGTGGGCTGCGGGATTACCATACCAGCAAAGGTGCTGAGCCCCTTGGGGGCCACCCTTTCTCTCCTTTTCTATTTCAGGCACAAGGAGCTGGAAACCGTTCGAGAGTAGGACGGGGCAGATGTTTACACATGGGTAGCCATTTAAATGGCGTGAGTATGATAGGCGTAGTAAGACCGAAATTGTTATCGGCAGTGGTTTGTAAATACTCGGTACAGTGGGAATGTATGTATATAATAAATGTTGACAATGGAATGAGGAATGTATTGTGTAGTTGCTCGGGAATCTAGTCCATCAGACCGATACAAATGTGTATGTATTAGCCTTGTTAGCCACGTGGGTGGTTAACGGCGTGTAACACCATTGGAATAAGTAATGCGATGAGTTAAGTTTCCGCTGCAGATTGTTATTATGTTTTGTTGTTGGATGGGGTGTTACAGTGAGTCTAAGAGTTGGTTTGACTCAATCGGTCTATGAAAGTAAGAAACACTCTGTGATGTAGAGACACTCAATCGAATCGAATAAACTAAGGGTGTGGAAGGCTTCGAAGTAACTAAAACGGAATAATGCTTAGAAAGATACAAGGACTCTGTGGAACTCAGCGAGATACACAATATAAGTTATTTTATTTCCTGGTCAAAACAAAACAACATATAATGCCCACTCAGTACATGAGATCTACTTCGTGGTTTTCACTCACTCACCCAATACAATCTCTGATCAGCTCAATGATAAGTGTAGTGAAAACTAGGTCCTACCTAGAATGACTCTATTGATATGCACAAACGAATCTAGTACTTCTCTCTTTTTTTTTTCTCTTTCTCTCTCTCTAAAATAGGCAAAGCTTTCTCTAAACAAATGCTCTGAATAATTCTCTCTAGAAAGCTGCAATAAGAAACGAAATGACAACTCTCTTATATAGTGGAGCCGTTGAGGGAGTCTGCTTCCGAAATTTCTGCCATCTGAACGTTGTAGTTACTTGTGGTTGCTTAAAATCTCCGGTCCTAACTTCTTTGTGAATGTTTCTAAGCCTTGGCCCTTAATTTTTGGACAATTACCAATCCATTGGATGATTTGGCAACGTTCAATTATGACTTTCACGTCTGATGTAGCAGACTGACTCTGTCAGTTCCGAAATTTCAGGAATCAACGACTCTTTCCTTGAATTTCGGAAGCTGGAGCCATATTTCGGAAGCTGGAGCCAAGTCTTCTGATTAGTGCCATGTTGAGAGAATTTTGGTCCAAGTCTGAACGTTGATGACCGTTGTAAGTCAATGTAGTTGATGTACTTGCTCCTTCATTTTCGCAACTGACCGACAAACTCTCTCGAATTATCAGAAAGTCAAGGCTTTGGATTTTGCTCACATTTTGCATGAATTTCAGCCCTAGGATGATAGTTGATGACTGTTATGGTTTAGTGGATGTTGCTCCTTGAATTTCGTAACTGATTGATGAATTCACATGGATGGACTCTCTCGCTCTTTCGGTAAGGACAGAGACTCATTCGATCTTTCAAGGTTGACGGACTCTGTCTTGTTTTGAGAAGTGTGATTGACTCGTTTGATCTGGTTGACTATCTCAGCAACACCTTCATACTCCAATAGTTATGGACTTTCGAACCTCGTCCGAAAATGAATGTTCGGACGCAAGGTCGGACATACCTTAATTTTCAGTTTTAAGACTCGTTTGACATCCGTTTTAATCCCCGTTTACGGTGTTTGACTCGTATCACTTCGTACTATATATTTGGATAAAATTCGGGATGTTACAACATATTTCTAACTCGATTAAAGTAGGTGGTAATATTATATGCTCCCTACTTTATACTCATCAATTGATTGTGAAGTAACATGATTCGAGATGTGACTTGAGTAGAAAACAATTGTCAACGGTTTTCCAGGTTGTAGCAACGGATTGAGACATAACCACTTGAGAAATAATATGTTCAGTTATAGAGGCATTTAGAAGGGACATAATATGTTGATTGGTTTGCTTTCAAGATGTATATTCAATATTTTTTACTCCATTTACCTTTTCAGGCAGAACAGGCTTTGACTCATCTTTCTAACTATAGAGACCATGACCCCTAAGATACGACACCAATCGCACTCTCCAGACGGGGAAATTATCTTTGGTCAACTTGATGAAGCCGGAAGAGGGAGAGAGGAAGGAAGTCCCTAAAATGGATGTGTCTGAGGTAGAGTTAACTACTCCCGCAATATTTCCTTCCAAGCCTGTTGAGCTGGTTGTCAACATTGTAGAGAGGATGGAGGGATGAATAATAGCAAGAAGATTTTGGCGAAGAATGAGAGAAGGTGCCGAGAACCTGCGATGGCCCTGATACCATAGAAGGAGAATAAGAGAAACCTGATGATAAGAAATTTGTTATATTATTACTGTTTCATTAAATATAATGTTGGCTGCCTCGCATTTCTAGAGTGACCTAATAAAACTTTGTATAGAGCTTGTACAAGAGAAAGTGGCTAGTTTGTACAATGGGTTAGAATTAAATAACCATGTTATTTCTTGATATGGGCATATCTCTATTTTCCAGTATGTTCCAGGGCATCAGAGGTGGCCTGTTCAACAAGTCTCCTACCAGATATTTAAAGTGACAAATAGTAAAGAAGAGAAACTAAAAAGTGACAACACCCACCCTCTCTCCTCTAGAAATTTACGGATGATTCTTCGGCGATGGGGAAAAACTATTCCTCAAAGAAAAGAAAAAAGCTCAAGCCTCCCTCCCTCAAGCTTCTCCAAGGCTGGGCAATTGGGTAGGAAAGGAGAATGAATAGTTTTTGTAGCTTCTGGAGTTCTGGCCTCTTGAAAACAATCGGCGAGCGAAAAAAGGCTAGAGAAGAGGGTTTGAAAACTCCAATTGATCTGGATAATCAAATTAATGCTCCTGAGACAGAACCGCGGATTAGAGGAAAGTCACAAGCCCAATAGGCCAACCCTAAAAACCTCAATTTCTTCAATCCCGCGAATGGAAAGCGTGCTCAATGATAATAGGATGAAACATACTGGTACTAAACTTGAGTACATCAAGCCTAATGAAGAAGATGGAGAGCTGACTATAACAGTGGAAGAAAAGGAAACCCAAGAAGAAATTGAATTCTAGAAAAAATAATCAATAGTGAGTTTTATCCAAGGACTTGACCTACCATTTTCTGCCATGGATAGGTTTTTAAGGAAAATCTGGTCAGGCTTGGGCATTGAAGCCATTTACAAGTTACAACACCTTACTAGATTCTCCAATGAACAAAGCAAATCCTGTGATATTGAGAAAGGTAGACCTTTAATGGAAGAGCATTATTTGTGAAACTGTTATCAGAGTGACTACATGTTGAAAAAAGAAGTGGGGAAATCCTTTCCAATTAGTAGGGATGTCAATGGATCGGGTTCGGGTCGGGTGAAGCATCACTCGCATCCGACACCCGAATATATCATCCGTCCATCTATCACTCATTTATTCTTCATCCGTTATCCGTCCACCCGTCATCCGCAGGTGATTCGGGTGGATCGGATGATACTCGGATGGAATTTTTTAAATATTATATATAATAATTTTTTTTTTATGGTAATGAATATAAAATTATTTTGTATTGGTGAGGTAAATTTTTTTTTGCATTTTAAGAAATTCACTCCAACATAATATAAAATGTTTCACCAATATCAATAAGAAAATAAATATACCGAGGATCATGTTGTGAGTTGTATGAGAGAGAAAATAAAAATGAACCGTAAATTATATGTCTACAACTACTTTTAGCTTTTGTTAACAAAATTAAGGTCTGTTTGGTTACTTGAAATGGAACAAGGTTTAACTTTAAACAAATGACAGGTTGGTGATAAATGGATGACGGATCGGGGGAAGGATGAAGAAACTTTATCCATCACCCGACCCGGCCTGTCACTCGATTCACCCATTTGTTTATTTAGATTTTATCCGTTTATTGAAATCAGGTGGATCGGGTTTGAAATACCCCTAAGGTTTATAAACCTAATTAAAAGACCAATCATGGAATTAGAAAGACTAATGAGCCTTAATGAATTAATAACCATGAAAACTCCTAGCACACTTATATAAATAAATATACATAGTCCATGAAGGTTATTAAATCTTATATAAACACATGGATATAAGTGGAGCATAATAAAGGAGGAAATCAACTTACAAGTTGAGTTATTGTGTTTGTTGGAGTATGAAGGTGTTTTGGGCTGAGATAGTCCACAATCGAACAGTCAATCACAAGAGAAGTGTTCGTCCCTGCTGGAAGATCGAGTGAGTCCTTCGGTCGAACGAGTCTCCATCTTTACTGATAGATCAAGTAAGTCCATCCGGGTGGGTTCATCCATTAGTTGAGAAATTTAAGGAGCAACGTTCACTAAACCACACCGGTTATCAACCATCAGCCTTGGACCAAAATTCATGCAAATTTGAGTAAAATTCAAAGCCTTGACTTTCTGATAGTTCAAGAGAGTCCGTCATTCAGTTGCAAAAATTAAGGAGCAATGTTTACTCCCTTTGGCCGTAAATATTGGCTTCATAAAGCTCAGTCAAGTGAGCAACGTGTTAAATTCGAAAATATAGCAATATGGACATTGAGGTCCTAAAACTTCAGAACTGACATAGTCGGTCAGGTACATCATACGTGAGAATCATCATTGAACGTTGCCAAGTCATCTAATGGCTTGGTAATTGTCCGAAAAGTAAGGGCCAAGGCTTAGCAACATTCACAAAGAAGTTAGGACCGATTTGTAAGCAACTACAAGTAACTACAACGTTCAGAAAGTAGAAATTTTGGAAACAGACTCCCTCAATGGCTCTAGAGGCTTGGCTATACAAAGAGATAGAATTCTCAGTTGCATTTGTGCTTTTATGCCCCAATACTTCCTATGTTAGGGAAAAGTCACCAGGAACAAGAGTTTTTCTATCATTTCTAGTTAAAATAGTTTGTGCTTTATCGACAGACTCAATCTAGGGTGTTCCTAGGCTTACTACACTCATCAAAGTGCTGATCAGATAATGTATAGGGTAAGCGAGTGAGTTCCACTGAGTAGATCCTTTCTACTTAGTGGGCAGTGTAAGTTATTTTTGTTTTACAAATAAATAAAATAACTTATATTGTGTTTTTGTTTGAGTTCGATTGAGTGTTTCCACAACTCTAGTGCTACCGCATACTTAGTTTGATTGAGTCAACCCATCTCACAGACTAACACCTTGAGTTGGTTTGAGTCAGCTGTCTGATCCTAAAATTGGTATCAGAGCAAGGTTTGGCTGACACACTCCATTTGAATATAACCTACGAGATGGCAGAATGATGTTTGGTTTTTGAGGTGGACTCCAACCTTTAGGCAAGACTCAAGTTGTTTTACGCAGAGCTGAAGTTCCACATCCATATCCACTCTATCAGGCCCGAGCCCGTCATGAGGTGTTATAGATGACCAAGACAAACATTGTTGATGAAGGAGAGAGGTTCAATAGCTTATATCGTCACTTCTACCTGAAGATGACTCTATTGGGGGTGCACACCTAAAAGAAGTTCCAAATTCAGGGGGAACATGCAATCCTTCTACATATGCATGGATTAAGAGGGAACTTGGACAGGGTCGGTTTCCCAACAATCTTTTTGCTCTTGTCTCGTTTTGCAGGATTGACTCATTCGAGATTCACATTGAAAGTTTTACTATCATCAGCAACAAGGGGAAAATTTTTGGAGTATGAAGGTGTTGCTGAGATAGTCCTACAATCGAACAAGTCAATTAACAAGAGAAGTGTTCGTCCCTACTAAAAGATCGAGTGTGTCCTTTGGTCGAACGAGTCTCCGTCTTTACTGATAGATCGAGTAAGTCCATCCGTGTGGGTTCATCCATCAGTTGAGAAATTTAAGGAGCAACGTTCACTAAACCACAACGGTTATCAACCATCAGCTTTGGACCAAAATTCATGCAAATGTGAGTAAAATTCGAAGCCTTGACTTTCTGATAGTTCAAGAGAGTCCGTCAATCAGTTCGGAAAATTAAGGAGCAATGTTTACTCCCTTTGGCCATAAATATTGGTTTCAGTAAGCTCAGTCAAGTGAGCAACGTGTTAAATTCGAAAATATAGCAATATGGACATTGAGGTCCTAAAATTTCGGAACTGACATAGTCGGTCAGGTACATCAGATGTGAGAATCATCATTGAATGTTTCCAAGTCATCTAATGGCTTGGTAATTGTCCGAAAAGTAAGGGCCAAGGCTTAGCAACGTTCATAAAGAAGTTAGGACCGATTTTTAAGCAACTACAAGTAACTACAACGTTCAGAAATCAGAATTTTTGGAAACAGACTCCCTCAACGGCTCTAGAGGCTTGGCTATATAAAGAGATAGAATTCTTAGTTGCATTTGTGATTTTCCGCCCCAATACTTCCTATGTTAGGGAAAAGTCACCATGAACAAGAGTTTTTCTAACATTTCTAGTTAAGATAGTTTGTGCTTTATCGACAGACTCAATCTAGGGTGTTTCTAGGCTTACTACACTCATCAAAGTGCTGATCAGATAATGTATAGGGTAAGTGAGTGAGTTCCACTGAGTAGATCCTTTCTACTTAGTGGGCAGTGTAAGTTATTTTTGTTTTACAAATAAATAAAATAACTTATATTGTGTATTTGTTTGAGTTCGATTGAGTGTTTCCACATCTCTAGTGCTACCGCATACTTAGCTCGATTGAGTCAAACCATCTCACAGACTAATACCTTGAGTTGGTGAAATACCCCAAACCTAAGTATGTTAGTAAACATCAAATCATGATGTAGTAGGGCTAAAATATGCCTTAGAAAGATTGGTAGACAATTTAAACCAAGGAAAACACAAGAAAGTGCCTTAAAGGCAATCAGGGCAAAAACGTGCTCTAAGCTTGGAGAGACTTGGGTGAGTACCCAAATATCATGATAAGACCTTAGTAATATCCTAATGGTCATTTGAAATCAATTAGCAAAGAAAATCAAGCTTGAAAACAAGTTAAAACACAAAATGTGCTTTAAGAAGTCTTAAAGCACATTTTTGAGAAATTGTCTTAGAATTGAGTTTTGAGTGGCTAAATGTCCATCATTACTCTTTAATCAACATGTGTACTAATTAGTATCACATTAGGAGGTCTAAATCAATGGGAAATCAAAAATTTCCCGATTATGTGCCTTGTTTAGTGAATAGTAACTATTTAGTGACTAGTTTAAGTTTTAATCAATATAAGTCAATTAATTGGTCAACCAAAGACCATGTTAGCCTTATATTAAGAGGGTGGTGGTTTTTATGTGGGGAGTCACCACATGAGTCATCAAATGAGAAAGGAAAAGAAGAGATAAGTAAAGAAGTTACTATTTGCTTTAATAAAGCAAATATCTTATATTAGCTCACTTCTCTCCTTTATTCTCCATTTCTCTCCTTCACCCACGGTTTCTTCTTCTTCTCTCTGTTCTAAAACCGAGAGTGTTGCTTCCCCATGGTTCTCCATCTTCAATCACTTACCAAATACACAATATTGCTCCAAATCAAAAACTAAACACATATTATTCTTAGTTAGGTCAAGACCTATCTTTCTATCTTTTCAAATCTTTCAAAGCTCCATTTTGGTGCCATGAGAAAACTCCATTGATGGAGGAAAATCAAGTTTGAAGAGCTCATTAGCTTCTCCATTCTCTTAAGGTAAAGAAAATGTAAGAAAAACCATGTTTCCATCATTTTCTATACATGGCCGAAAATTCTTTCTCATGGGGCTATGTTTTATGCCTTGTTCTAGCTTGATTTATTCACCAAGGACTAGTGGAGGTCCTATTTCATTCAATGCCAAAGTCTACCTTGAGACTTCAAAGGTAATCATCCACTTTTATGCCTTAGAACACATTTCTAACCTAGGTTTTTATTCCTTGAGGTTAGTGCATTGTTTAGTACTCATATGAGTCCTTACATATTGATTAGAACATTGGCAAAAGGAATTTAAGTGGTGGCCGAGATCTATGCAAGAAGAAGGCCTAAGGAGGAGATTAAGATAAGCTTGAGAAAACAAGGTAAAATGCTTATCTAATGGTGGTTTAAGATTAAGGAATGAGTTTTAGATAAATACCAATGTGGCTTAAAGCTTACATGTGTATTGGGATATATAACCTAAGAAAAAGAACTTAAACAAGCTTATGAACTTGTAATTAAGGAGCTAATGAGAATGAGTTAGTAATATAAGTTTAAGGTGGATTTTAAGAGCATTATAACTAATATGAGATTGATGAGTGTATTTGCAGGTTGAAAGCTTATATATGTGGGAAATTCAGTGTTTAAGTTTAAGTCATTTAAGGGCCTAAGAGCCATGTCATTTAAGAGCCTTAGTGCTATGCAATTTAAGATTATTGCAATATATGAGTTTGTTGTGAATGAGTTGGTTTGGGTGATGAGATATGATGAGAAAGAACTTGAGGTGTGTGAGATGGTTAAATGAGGAAAAATAATGTGTTTGGGCATGCTATGATGCTAGAGGTGCTATGGCAAAATTTGAGTAGAAAATAAGTGTTTAGGCGATGGTGGTGAACTAATATGACCTAGGATTTACTAGGAATCATTATAAGGAATTTGAGTGGAGATTAGTTAATTAAGGAGTCCTTGAGGTCTAGGATGACCTAGAGATGTCTAGGAGGAGTTAGAGGAATGGTGAGTGTGTCGAGCACACCAAAATCATGAGATGAGGAATATAAGAAGTGTGCATAAGATTAAGGAGAAGGTGTAATGATTAAGGTGATTTGAATATGTTCTAAGGGGAATTAATGACTAAGGAAGTACTAGGAAGTTTTAGAGGTGGTCTTGATGAAAAAGGGGTGAGATAAAGTGTGGTAATGAGTTATAATGATTTAGGCATTTCCTTGGAGGATTTAAGAATCAAGAGAAGGTAATTGAGCATGTAGGACTTAGGCAAATGTTGGTAACTAACTAGCAAGGAAATAAGGTGTTGGAGGATGGAAGCTTAAGCTTAGGAAGGAACTTTAAGTAAAGGCATAAAAAGAGTTTAGATAGTGAGAGATGCTTGGGAGATGATGTTATAGTGGTGAAGAGAACATTTGGCATAGTGGTTACACTAGGTATGAACCACCACCTAGAAACCTAGAGGAAACATTACAAGTGTTAGCATTATTACAAGGAAAATGCATAATGACTAAGGTGGATCTTGGTGGATGATTTAAGGTATTTAAAGGAGGGCTTAAGGTGTATTTGAGGTGCCCAAATGAGGTTATAACATATTAGAATATATGAGGAGAAGTTTGGAGTTGAAAGAGAATTTAGAAACAAGTTTCTAGAGCCGACCGGCCTTAGGACCGGACTTGCAAGGTCGGTCGGGCTCTGTTACAATACCGGGAAATGTTTCTGGAATAGACCGGACATAGGACCGGACTTGTCAAGTCCGGTCGGGCTTGAATTTTGTACGGATATAAGTCTCTGGAATCGACCGGACATAGGACCGGACTTGTAAGTCCGGTCGGAGTGAATTTTCCAACGGTAAAAGGGTACTGGAATGGACCGGACTTGGCAAGTCCGGTCGGTAAGTCCGGTCGAGCCTAAAAACAAAAAAAAAAAGAGAAATTTTGAATTCTAAGAATGGCAATGGGTAATAAGGTATGCCTTTGGTAGGGTAGTAATGATTGAGACCCTAAGAACTTAAGAGATTAAGTTAAGTTAAGTATAAACTTGAAAGTTTAAGATTAAGTTTGTAAGATTAAGTGTAAGACCTAAGAGGTGTTAGGTGGGGATCATTAAGGAATTAAGTAAGTTAAACAAGTTAAGTAAGTCATATTAAGTTAAGTGATTAACAACCTAAAACTGAATGAATGTTTTAGGACTTGGGAGTTTGGACTCCGGAAGAGAGTAAGCAGCCGAACGACCAACGGTGAACGGTACAGTTCTCTTGTGACCTGCTTGCTAACGAGGTGTCCCTCGGCTTGTGTGCTATTTGTTTTGTGTGCTCACTAAACAAGATAAAGCATGCAACCGGAAAATATTATATATATCGTATTATTGTGTGATGTTTGAAAACTAACACAACATACTGTGAGAACTTACTAACCAATGTTTAGTAAGGAATTGAGTGAGACTAAGGAACGCCCCTAATAAGGGACGATATGAACCGAAAGAGGTTAACCAAAACATGGTCTTGAGATAACTACTAACTGGAACATGAGTGAGGAAACCCGGGACCGATCTCCGGTCATGCATGCTAAGGAAAGGGGGTCGTTATCTATAGTAGATTCGACCTCCGATTAAGGACTTGTCTTCGGACTTGTTGCCTAGGGCCGGTTGCCGGCTCAGCTACGCTGGACTCCCGTCCAGAGTAGGTGGCATTAAGATGGTGCGGTGGGATCACCTAAATCCCAGGTTCGAATTAGATACGGCCAATCCCTTCCAGGAAAGGTTTGTATATTGAGATTAAGATTGAGATTAAGATTAAGATTAAGGTAAGATTAAGTTAAGTTACAATCATTCCTTTTTAAAGGATGATTTGTATTATTAAGATTAAGATTAAGGTAAGATTAAGTTAAGTTTACAATCATTCCTTTTTAAAGGATGATTTGTATTATTAAGATTAAGATTAAGGTAAGATTAAGTTAAGTTACAATCATTCCTTTTTAAAGGACGATTTGTATTATTAAGATTAAGATTAAGGTGAGGTTAAGATAAGTTGCAACCATTCCTTTTTAAAGGATGGTTTGTAATATTAAGATTAAGATAAGCTACATCCACTCCTCATTAAAGGATGGTTGTCTCTAAGATAAGATAAGAATCAGATTGAGGTAAGATAAGGATGGACTAAGATTAAGAGAGAACATTACTTAAGGAGTTAAATAACTAACTCTCTAATTAAGGAAACGCATTTAAGTCGTTCATGTGTGTGAACTTTGATTGTTCATATCTGAGTTGTTGTTTACTGCACTTTCTATTATGTTGTGCATCTAATCAACCTCCATGCTATCGACAATTAGTCGTCGTAGCCACGTTAGCTTGGGGGCCATGAGAGGATCGTACCAGCATTCGTGCTGACCCCCTTTGGGGGCTGTTTTTACTACAGGTACATCAGGAAGCGATCGTCGCAAGAGTAAGAAGAGGATACAGCGGTTAAGGGTTTAGCGTGGCCTACGAGTTGTGCATGTACACTCGTATGGCAACCTGAGTTAGTAAGATGTATAGGATGTGAGGGGGTTGTAAGAAGGTTGTGTAAATGGTTAAGGTTGTTAGACTAATGTTCGGTATATTCTGTAGTCAGACCGTGGCAAGGTCCTGGATTGTAAAGAATTCCACTGTGACATGTATATATATATGCTTTTAAGTTGCGAGACCACATTTGGATTGAGTTGGGGTGTTACAAAAAGTGGTATCAGAGCGTAGTTACGCTCTGAAGACAAGAAATATCGAACTTAGGAGAATGTTGAGGTTGAGATTTAGTTATGGGTTAAGGGTTGAGAGATAGAGTGTGAGGTGCATTAGCCAGGACTTCCTGGTGTTTACCGGATATCCATAGTACCTAGGCCCGCCCTCCACATCCCTAACCCTAAATATGTGGAACAAACGCCAGAGAGAAGAAAGCCTTCTCTTACTCGGGAAACCCGATCTGGCAGTTAGCTAACAATAAGCAGTACGAGGAACAACTTGTTGTACAACAGTTAAGGAGAATTGGGAGATTTTTAATGGAGCGCATCGGCGAAACAGGCGCTACCAATGGAACCTTACCAGTAAAAGAACGGTAATTACCGGCAACATGGGTCGACATGCTACGTAGTCGAAATAACCCGCAATACCAATGATAAGGAAAGCACTACGCGTGCAATGAATAAGGAAATGATAAGCGACATGAGTACCGGACAGCGGTCCGAGTGAGCATAACAGTAGGATAATACAGAGCATGAGGATTGAGATTACTGGAAAGTCCGGTTAGAACCGGGAACTCCAAACCCCGAATAATGAAAAAGGTTGCAAACCTGCTAGACATAACACGGATAACGGTGGAAACACATATAAATTGTGTACCAAAATAGGACTACCGTGTAGTGCCTAAAGGAGAATCATTACTGAGTAACCACAACAAAATGTGTGGAGACAGGAGCGAGCATTAAGACATAACAAAATATTAAGGGGTTCTCTCAGAAAGAGGAACGCCCTGATAAATGACAGTACTGTCAAACAACAAGGAAACTGCCCGATGGTCGGTTATCCAAAATAAGAGATTATCGAAGGAGACCCAAGGACTACCAATTACATGGAAATTAGAAGGGAGTATCACTACAGATGCACCTTGAACCAATGACCCATCCTGCATGGCGCACTTGCTATGGCAAGTGCTACCACGGTTAAGCCACACGGGAAGCCATCATGGCAAGATAGGAGAACGCTACAGTTGAAACGCATTTTTATACCGGATTGTAAATCCACGAGAATAGGAAAATAGGACCTTGGAAGGGCCTGACGGCCTGACCATGATGAGATGAACCGACACATTAGCCAGCAGGGAGCTGAGCTTAGACGAAATACTAAACCACATAAATACAAGCAACGGTATAACCCACCACAACAGCAACCGACAGTATGGTAAGAACACCAATCTCAAACTCCAAAGGGAAAACCTAAGAGATTGCTCGGTATCGCGAGCAAAAACACTATATGAGCAATGATATACAAGGGATGTATTATAAGATACTATTGAGACTGTTGAAGCATCGACTTACAACGAAAACGGGATAAGACTCCCAGAGTGACCATTAAGGATACCAATAACAACATTCTTCAATGAAGATGTTGGAAAACCCAGAAAATAAGGGTAAAAGAAATGAACATAAGCTATAACCTACTAAGAATTAAAGTCGTACAACCCTGGAAAAGGAAAGCTCAGAGGACTACCCCCACAGAGCGGGCATAGTCGAGCCGAACAAACTGATGAATGACAGCTAGTACTGTTCGTCTAACTCATTAACACCCAAGTATGATTGATCATCAAAGGGTGGCGTAATCAACGAGGTTGAACAAAGCGTTGAGATGGAAGTATAAGACGACAGGATGATATCCAACTTGGACACGTAAGACAAACGCCTAATACGGGCCTAACCTTGACTATTAAAAGACAGAAGTCTAGTAGAATGACAGCATTGTCAAAGACATTAAGTAACCTCAGATCACCTGAACAACTTCCCTAGCAGGGAGCAGGATGCAGCAACTTATTATGTAACCCGATACTACATTTAGTATGAAATTAACGGTGGATAGTGCTCAAAGAACCAGAATCTTGTAGGGATGACCTGCAGATGAGTAAGAGTACAAATGATGAACTGAGACATTAAGCATTAAGAGCCTACGAGCCAAGGATGTTAACCACATCAGAGCCCGAGGCGCAGTAAGTTATAAGAGAGCTTGTTTAAGCCACGAAGGGACTACAATTTGTAGATATGAACGGTTACTAAACCTATAACTTAGATTGGGGAGGAACATTACCAAGAAAGGGTACCAATGAGAAAATTGAGATAATGCTAAGGATAGGAGCGGAGAACGAACCATGCCTTTAGGGTGGGGATACCTCTCCTTGTTGTGAGGCCATGAGTGGGAATGAACCCCTCAAAAGGGCTTTCACATATTAGAGATAAAATACACTTTATTTAGAAAATGGGAACTATGAACCTTGAGATTACCTTAGAACATACCTGATACTTGAGTATAAGTAAGGTTGCACAGATATACCCCATACCCAACACCCAGGACGTAAGAATTAGTAATGGTCAGAGATAAACATTGTGACTGCACATTGTGGCACGTTAATTGATCGATGCTCAGAAGAGCCTGTGATTCAGTGGATAATTTCTTCAGTAACCAATTAAATCACATGGTAGATAACATCACTAAGGATGAGAGGAAGTGAAAGAAATTAGCTTACTTACGAATCTGAGATTGGAGCATAACATCTTCATATCAAGAGTCAACTATTTTACAACACAGTACGACAACCGCCATACCGGAATGAAAGAACTCCCAGTTTGTTTACACCAAGAAGGGGTTGGGTATAAGTTAAGACATTAGAATAAGTGAGTAAGAGGTTGCACCATTAATGGGCAACATGGTAAAGGCCAACCACCACGGTAGAAATGGTCGTGAGTATAATAGTTAGATAAGTGGATTAAGTCATGGTGCGCGGTGAGGCGACCATTATTTATGAGCCGTCAAATATTGACACTGAGGCAATTAGATTTATGAGTTAAGACCAGCATAAGTAACAAAATAAATGGTAGACGAACTGAGCGTTGATGCCAGCAGTCTGGACCTGGTTAGGTAAGATTTCGCAGGAAGCACACTACCCATTCCTTAAGGAACTGGAAGTGCTTTCCTAATAGAATGAAAATGAGGAAGAAGATAAGAGGCTCTATGGAAAGAGACCTAAGCTACTAAGAAATGGAATCAATACGGAATACAGAAAGGAGCTGGAGCATACCATACCCAAGAACGCAGTAAATGGATTTTCCTTGATTAACATCAAGAAGAACAATGAATGTTATTATGAAACAATGAAAGAGGAGATCGACAACAGAATACTTCATAATTAGCAATAGCTAAACGTGTGACGGACACTATGAGTTTACTAAACGAGACGTGGGACGACTGCACCCCACAGGGGCTTGCAGGCCTGACACGCTCATTTATGAGTTAGTTGGGTAAGTAGTAATGTACCAGTAAGGTACCCCATGCATGTAGACGAGTAGTGTAAGGAACACGGGAGGTAGTAGACTCCGTACCACGGACAACGACGCAAGATCACAAGAGCAGCTACTACCACAGACAGTCGAAGAGAAGAATTCAGTTGAACCAACAACACAGAGGAACCAGAGAACAGATAATTAAGAACTATGAAGTGCGAAGAGCACGGATTGTTAAGTACAGACATTGGACATGTCTTAAGATGTAAGGGATTAAGACTGTAAAGCGATATGCACTAAACAGTAGTTTCAGACTAAGAATCATCCTCAGACCAAAGGTCAGTTGGGGAGAACAATTTAAATATTCAAGAAATACTAAGAGTATGAGCGTAAGATCTTCAAGGAGATGGATAGACGAGTTACAACTCATTAAGGCCGTGTATATAAAGATAACACGTGTCCATTGAGACAATAAGGCCTAAGATTATCAGAGTGGTGCAGCGGAAGCTAGCAGATCACTACCTTTGAGATTAGACCAAACTAAGTTAAGGAAACGGTATAAGTACCGTTAAGAATCCTCGATACAGAGACTAAGTCATTTCTGATCGAATTATAAATAAGATAGGTGACGTGGAAGCTAGAATGCTTGGTGAGAATTAGACATCTTGAACTTATGTTCAAAGATGTAACGCTGATTACGTGGGCGTAATCCATTTTAAGGGGGGTAGAGCGAAAACCGCTTAGCGTATGTTTGTGTACTGAGTACATAAACTACGGTGTGCATAGCACAAAATAATTTGAGAATATGTTTTACATAAACATTTTGAGGTAAATCATGGTTACTGCACGCGGAAGATGTGAATACCATACATATTAAGTACCTATCTTGTTAACTCCGGTGTGAGTACAAGTTAAGAGAATTAAGGAAGAGGATTAAGGAGACTTAAGAAATAAGAATATATGAGGTATGAGTCGATATGAGACTATGTGTGAGATAAGAATAAGATAACACTATGAGATATTATTGGATATGAGCATGAGTTAGGGTATAGTAATGCTATGTGGTATGAGACAGTGGAAGTTGGTATGAGACTGATATAGAACTTAGTAGGAATTTAAGTCTTGAGGTAATTACTAAGAGATGAATTGGGAATGTTTGATGGACTTAGTCCACACTTTGGAGATGTATTGATTATGATTAGAAGAACTAAAAAGATAGAAAATTGGACATGAGTGAATTATTTGGATGTTTGAAAATGACGTGGGAAGTGGAACTTGATTTTCTAGGGATCAAGGGAAACCGAACACAAATTGGGGTGGAAGGATAGTTCTACACTGATGCTGATCACATCAGGGTTGGAAGATTCCTGAAACTCCCTACCAGTGGTCACAATTAAATCACACTAAGGATAGAGACCTTGGGATAAAAATGAAATTGGAGTTGATTGTATTTTTAATTAGAGGAATTATTCCTCACATGACCTCGTAAAAAGGATTACCTTTTTACTGAGTCTCGCCCATGAAGTCGAGGACGCACGAGCCTTTGTCTTCGGACCGGTGACATGGGGAGAGCAGCGTGTTTTGTATTCTAGCCCATGGTGACGAGGACGAATGAGCCATTGTCTACGGACCGGTGACATGGGAGAATACGTTGGAAGTTATATGAATGTTTTAATCATCAAAAAGGAACAAAAGGAATTTTGAGTGCTACACATGCTTAAGCATGTTGTGTGATATTTAAGTATAAGAATATGGCGGATCTAATGATCCAACGAGATTAAGTATACATAAGTATGATCTATATGATCTAAGGAATGAGGTAAGACATGTATTCTAATGAGATAAGATGCATGGGAACTTTGAGGACAAAGTTCTTTTAAGGGGGGTAGATTGAAATACCCCAAACCTAAGTATGTTAAGTAAACATCAAATCATGATGTAGTAGGGCTAAAATATGCCTTAGAAAGATTGGTAGACAATTTAAACCAAGGAAAACACAAGAAAGTGCCTTAAAGGCAATCAGGGCAAAAACGTGCTCTAAGCTTGGAGAGACTTGGGTGAGTACCCAAATATCATGATAAGACCTTAGTAATATCCTAATGGTCATTTGAAATCAATTAGCAAAGAAAATCAAGCTTGAAAACAAGTTAAAACACAAAATGTGCTTTAAGAAGTCTTAAAGCACATTTTTGAGAAATTGTCTTAGAATTGAGTTTTGAGTGGCTAAATGTCCATCATTACTCTTTAATCAACATGTGTACTAATTAGTATCACATTAGGAGGTCTAAATCAATGGGAAATCAAAAATTTCCCGATTATGTGCCTTGTTAGTGAATAGTAACTATTTAGTGACTAGTTTAAGTTTTAATCAATATAAGTCAATTAATTGGTCAACCAAAGACCATGTTAGCCTTATATTAAGAGGGTGGCCGGTTTTTGTGGGGAGTCACCACATGAGTCATCAAATGAGAAAGGAAAAGAAGAGATAAGTAAAGAAGTTACTATTTGCTTTAATAAAGCAAATATCTTATATTAGCTCACTTCTCTCCTTTATTCTCCATTTCTCTCCTTCACCCACGGTTTCTTCTTCTTCTCTCTGTTCTAAAACCGAGAGTGTTGCTTCCCCATGGTTCTCCATCTTCAATCACTTACCAAATACACAATATTGCTCCAAATCAAAAACTAAACACATATTATTCTTAGTTAGGTCAAGACCTATCTTTCTATCTTTTCAAATCTTTCAAAGCTCCATTTTGGTGCCATGAGAAAACTCCATTGATGGAGGAAATCAAGTTTGAAGAGCTCATTAGCTTCTCCATTCTCTTAAGGTAAAGAAAATGTAAGAAAAACCATGTTTCCATCATTTTCTATACATGGCCGAAAATTCTTTCTCATGGGGCTATGTTTTTATGCCTTGTTCTAGCTTGATTTATTCACCAAGGACTAGTGGAGGTCCTATTTCATTCAATGCCAAAGTCTACCTTGAGACTTCAAAGGTAATCATCCACTTTTATGCCTTAGAACATTTCTAACCTAGGTTTTTATTCCTTGAGGTTAGTGCATTGTTTAGTACTCATATGAGTCCTTACATATTGATTAGAACATTGGCAAAAGGAATTTAAGTGGTGGCCGAGATCTATGCAAGAAGAAGGCCTAAGGAGGAGATTAAGATAAGCTTGAGAAAACAAGGTAAAATGCTTATCTAATGGTGGTTTAAGATTAAGGAATGAGTTTTAGATAAATACCAATGTGGCTTAAAGCTTACATTGTGTATTGGGATATATAACCTAAGAAAAAGAACTTAAACAAGCTTATGAACTTGTAATTAAGGAGCTAATGAGAATGAGTTAGTAATATAAGTTTAAGGTGGATTTTAAGAGCATTATAACTACTATGAGATTGATGAGTGTATTTGCAGGTTGAAAGCTTATATATGTGGGAAATTCAGTGTTTAAGTTTAAGTCATTTAAGGGCCTAAGAGCCATGTCATTTAAGAGCCTTAGTGCTATGCAATTTAAGATTATTGCAATATATTGAGTTTGTTGTGAATGAGTTGGTTTGGGTGATGAGATATGATGAGAAAGAACTTGAGGTGTGTGAGATGGTTAAATGAGGAAAATAATGTGTTTGGGCATGCTATGATGCTAGAGGTGCTATGGCAAAATTTGAGTAGAAAATAAGTGTTTAGGCGATGGTGGTGAACTAATATGACCTAGGATTTACTAGGAATCATTATAAGGAATTTGAGTGGAGATTAGTTAATTAAGGAGTCCTTGAGGTCTAGGATGACCTAGAGATGTCTAGGAGGAGTTAGAGGAATGGTGAGTGTTCGAGCACACCAAAATCATGAGATGAGGAATATAAGAAGTGTGCATAAGATTAAGGAGAAGGTGTAATGATTAAGGTGATTCGAATATGTTCTAAGGGGAATTAATGACTAAGGAAGTACTAGGAAGTTTTAGAGGTGGTCTTGATGAAAAAGGGGTGAGATAAAGTGTGGTAATGAGTTATAATGATTTAGGCATTTCCTTGGAGGATTTAAGAATCAAGAGAAGGTAATTGAGCATGTAGGACTTAGGCAAATGTTGGTAACTAACTAGCAAGGAAATAAGGTGTTGGAGGATGGAAGCTTAAGCTTAGGAAGGAACTTTAAGTAAAGGCATAAAAAGAGTTTAGATAGTGAGAGATGCTTGGGAGATGATGTTATAGTGGTGAAGAGAACATTTGGCATAGTGGTTACACTAGGTATGAACCACCACCTAGAAACCTAGAGGAAACATTACAAGTGTTAGCATTATTACAAGGAAAATGCATAATGACTAAGGTGGATCTTGGTGGATGATTTAAGGTATTTAAAGGAGGGCTTAAGGTGTATTTGAGGTGCCCAAATGAGGTTATAACATATTAGAATATATGAGGAGAAGTTTGGAGTTGAAAGAGAATTTAGAAACAAGTTTCTAGAGCCGACCGGCCTTAGGACCGGACTTGCAAGGTCGGTCGGGCTCTGTTACAATACCGGGAAATGTTTCTGGAATAGACCGGACATAGGACCGGACTTGTCAAGTCCGGTCGGGCTTGAATTTTGTACGGATATAAGTCTCTGGAATCGACCGGACATAGGACCGGACTTGTAAGTCCGGTCGGAGTGAATTTTCCAACGGTAAAAGGGTACTGGAATGGACCGGACTTGGCAAGTCCGGTCGGTAAGTCCGGTCGAGCCTAAAAACAAAAAAAAAAAGAGAAATTTTGAATTCTAAGAATGGCAATGGGTAATAAGGTATGCCTTTGGTAGGGTAGTAATGATTGAGACCCTAAGAACTTAAGAGATTAAGTTAAGTTAAGTATAAACTTGAAAGTTTAAGATTAAGTTTGTAAGATTAAGTGTAAGACCTAAGAGGTGTTAGGTGGGGATCATTAAGGAATTAAGTAAGTTAAACAAGTTAAGTAAGTCATATTAAGTTAAGTGATTAACAACCTAAAACTGAATGAATGTTTTAGGACTTGGGAGTTTGGACTCCGGAAGAGAGTAAGCAGCCGAACGACCAACGGTGAACGGTACAGTTCTCTTGTGACCTGCTTGCTAACGAGGTGTCCCTCGGCTTGTGTGCTATTTGTTTTGTGTGCTCACTAAACAAGATAAAGCATGCAACCGGAACATATTATATATATCGTATTATTGTGTGATGTTTGAAAACTAACACAACATACTGTGAGAACTTACTAACCAATGTTAGTAAGGAATTGAGTGAGACTAAGGAACGCCCCTAATAAGGGACGATGAACCGAAAGAGGTTAACCAACAAACATGGTCTTGAGATAACTACTAACTGGAACATGAGTGAGGAACCCGGGACCGATCTCCGGTCATGCATGCTAAGGAAAGGGGGTCGTTATCTATAGTAGATTCGACCTCCGATTAAGGACTTGTCTTCGGACTTGTTGCCTAGGGCCGGTTGCCGGCTCAGCTACGCTGGACTCCCGTCCAGAGTAGGTGGCATTAAGATGGTGCGGTGGGATCACCTAAATCCCAGGTTCGAATTAGATACGGCCAACCCTTCCAGGAACGGTTTGTATATTGAGATTAAGATTGAGATTAAGATTAAGATTAAGGTAAGATTAAGTTAAGTTACAATCATTCCTTTTTAAAGGATGATTTGTATTATTAAGATTAAGATTAAGGTAAGATTAAGTTAAGTTACAATCATTCCTTTTTAAAGGATGATTTGTATTATTAAGATTAAGATTAAGGTAAGATTAAGTTAAGTTACAATCATTCCTTTTAAAGGACGATTTGTATTATTAAGATTAAGATTAAGGTGAGGTTAAGATAAGTTGCAACCATTCCTTTTTAAAGGATGGTTTGTAATATTAAGATTAAGATAAGCTACATCCACTCCTCATTAAAGGATGGTTGTCTCTAAGATAAGATAAGAATCAGATTGAGGTAAGATAAGGATGGACTAAGATTAAGAGAGAACATTACTTAAGGAGTTAAATAACTAACTCTCTAATTAAGGGAACGCATTTAAGTCGTTCATTGCGTGTGAACTTTGATTGTTCATATCTGAGTTGTTGTTTACTGCACTTTCTATTATGTTGTGCATCTAATCAACCTCCATGCTATCGACAATTAGTCGTCGTAGCCACGTTAGCTTGGGGGCCATGAGAGGATCGTACCAGCATTCGTGCTGACCCCCTTTGGGGGCTGTTTTTACTACACAGGTACATCAGGAAGCGATCGTCGCAAGAGTAAGAAGAGGATACAGCGGTTAAGGGTTTAGCGTGGCCTACGAGTTGTGCATGTACACTCGTATGGCAACCTGAGTTAGTAAGATGTATAGGATGTGAGGGGGTTGTAAGAAGGTTGTGTAAATGGTTAAGGTTGTTAGACTAATGTTCGGTATATTCTGTAGTCAGACCGTGGCAAGGTCCTGGATTGTAAAGAATTCCGCTGTGACATGTATATATATATGCTGTTAAGTTGCGAGACCACATTTGGATTGAGTTGGGGTGTTACAGTTGGTTTGAGTCAGCCGTCCGATCCTACATGTTATACATTATTACATGAACAAAGAACACAAACATCTAAGGTAAAATATATCTTTAGATAATCACTTGAAACACAAGTGTATACACCTTAGGACAACTAAATACATGGATTACACATATAACACATCAAACAAGTCCAAAATGTACAACATGTACAAAAAGAACACCAATATCAAGAGTAAATCAAAGAATGTATTTTTACTACTCACAATGAATAGTAAAGTATACCAATCAATCAAAAACAAAAATTAACACACTTTAGAACAAAGAAATCATGTTGGTCACAAACTAACACATGATATAAGTCCAAGTGTACAACATATAAGTCTTAATGTTATAAATAATGCAAAAAGACCATTTTGCCCCTTATTCTAAAATGTGGGCGGCAAACTCCATGAATGGATGACACCTTGCAAAATTGACACAAATATCTTCTAAAGAGTGCTTAGTAACCTAAATACTAGTCACCTTTGACTTCTTCATTCACTTATCAATTGAAGATTAAACTTGCTTATCCTATTTCCTCCCCTTTTATTCAGTTGAGACCACCTTCCTCTCTACACTTCATCTTCTCCATTTTACTTGTTCTTGAGCAAGGAAGAACTTCAAGACAACTAAGAACACAAGGTAAATTGATATCTCCTTCTACCTTGAATCTTACTCCCCTTTTCATTAATCAAACAAAGAGCACCACCAACTTTTTCCACTCTTAAACAAGGCTGAAAACAAGCTGTTGGAGGGCAAGAAATTCGACAAAAATACAAGTTTGGAGCAAGGGAAGAACTAAGCTATTCTAAAGAAAAAAAATGTGCTTTAAACTTCCACCCTTCCTTTGATATCTTATATGGCCGAAATCAAGAAGCTCTTATGTTAAGTCAAGATCCTTAGGTTTTAATGATAGCAAACATGTTTTGTTTATCTGACATGTTTGTCTAAGAATGAAGATCAGGTAAACAGGTAAAAGAGTGGCTTAGCACACAAGGTTGTAAGCACACTCTGATCAGGACTAGTACCCAACCAGTCGGGCACATGTCTGCAGAGCTCAAGTAGAGCTCCTAGCACACACGGAACATCAAAATAACACAACAACAACTCTCAGCATCAGCAATGTTCAAAATACCAAGATATACCAATCAAGAACAAGTAAACCAACAACACATGCATTCACATACAAGTTGGTAAAACTTACGACAAAGTCTTGTGGAAGATAAAGCAATTATGAACAATATAACAAGACATAAACCTAACCTATAAAGAGGCATTAATTATACAACATTAATGAAGCCATCAGACTAGGTAGATGGACATCACAAGAGCAACCGACCACCTGAGCTCTTGCCTCCAACGTGTCCAACCAGTGAGCAACACGTGTCATGGTTGTGCCTCAATCAAGTTGGAGATCAGCCTACCTTGTGTAGATCTATTCTGTTGGGAAATAGAGGCAACCGTCTCCTAGTGTATAGCTCATTATAGTTTGGTCGTTATAAGTTATCTTGCTTATGTAAATATATTTAATGAATGTCGTATTGAATATGAGAAGTGATACACATGTGAAAAGTAGAACAACAAGTATAAACGTGAATCACATAGTGTGCATCTGAGTGTGTGTTTTTGCTAGGGAGTTAGTGAGCGAGGTTAGACTGTGTAATCAACTTAATACTCTTGGTATTTAGTAGAATGACTAGTCGGGGAACGGTTAGGGAACCGAAGGCCTGCTGTCAAGAAGGGTAAAGGACTTTGGTGATAAGTCCAGAACTGTCCCGAAGTCCATAGGTAAGACGGAGGGAGATTGAGTGAATTTTTAGTGTGTAAATTCTCAATTGAAAAGGAGTTTCCATTTTGTGAATTATCGCATCTCTACTTAAACTACTAAACTTATCTGACTCAACGACACGTCCATGACCGGTCGAGGATGTATCCGGGGCACTAGCTAGTTTCAATTGGTATTATAGCATGTCTCTTCTAGAAAGCTAACTACTTTGGAAGAGGATCAATGTCTCACTCAGCCCTACTAGCATCAGAATAAGGGTCGGCCCCAAATCTAGGGATGGCAATGGGTCCGCGGGTACCCATTTTACCTTGTTACCCAACCCGCTAAACCGGGTGAAAAACCCACAAAAATGGGTTATGCGTGAAACAGGTGCGGGTGCGGGTCAGGTGACGGGTGAACATTTTCCACCCATCACCCGACCCGTTCACCCGATCCACTCACACATGTAGAAAATATATATATATATATATATATATATTATTAATGTTATTGTAAACTAATCTTCATTCTCCTTCACACACGGTAATTTTGTAACCCAAACTAGTGAACAAGGAATAATCATGCTTTGCATGACCGCGCCATTCTTCACTCTCGTTCATGTTGCAACCCTAACATACATGCTCTACCCAGTTTTTAATTCTCTTCACTGAATGTAATTTCAACCCTAACTAGTGAACATAGAACATAGATGCTCCGCGTCTCTATTTTCTCTTTTCACTGAAGGTAATTTTGCAACCCTAACCGGCGAACAAAAAACATACATACTATGTGCCTCTATTTTCTCTCTTCACTCTCGGTAATTTTGCAGCCCTAACTGGAGAACAGGGAACTGACATGCTCTGTGTAGTTTTTTATTTTCTTCATTGAAGGTAATTTTGCACTCTAACTGACGAACATGGAACATACATGCGCTGTACCTCAATTTTCTCACCACACATTAATTTGCAAACCTAACCAGTGAATAAGGAAAAGGAAAAACAAACGGGTAAACGGGTTCACCTGTTTCACCCGTGGGTGACGGGTGAAACGGGTGACGGGTGATACATAACGGGTGACGGGTCGGGTATGGGTGGAGTGGGTGAAGTCGGGTGACGGGTGCGGGTGATGGTCCACCCGACCCATTGCCAAGGGACCACCACTTTTCAATGGAGAAAACTACACTTACTGGAAGAACAAGATGGAATTTCACATCAAGTCTGGCGATCCAAGAATATGGAGGGTAATAACTCAAGAAGAATACACTTTTCAAGATGCTCAACGATCAAACATATTTGTAGACAACATGATAGACGATCAGATCAAAAGGTTAGCATTCAATGCACGAGCTGTAAGAATCCTTTATTGTGCATTTATACTTGAGCAATATTCCAAGATATCCTCTCCTAAAACTGCTAAAGAAATATGGGAAACACTGGAAGTTACCTACAAAGGTAATGATGAAATCAAGAAAACTCGCATTAAGTTTTTACTTACTAACTGGGAGCTATTTAATAAAGAAGAGAGGGAGAGCATCTCTAAAATGCACACCAGGTACACCAAGCTAATCAATTAGATGTTTGTACTTGGTAGAACTATCTCAAATGAGGATTATATTAGGAAATTTCTCATATCACTCCCTGCTTCCTTCTATAGCAAAGTCAATGCTATGCAAGAAGTCCATGATCTCTCAAAGATGTCTCTGGCTGACATGTTGGGATCACGGATGGCATTTGAACTCAAGCTATAATAAAGAAACTTTGAAAGCATAAAAAGGGAAAAAAGGCAAGGTATAGCCTTACAGGTAGCTGAAATTGAGAAATCTGGATCAGAAGAAGATGATGATGAAATGGTCCTGTATGCCAAAAGGTATTTTAGGAAATTCCTTAAAAACAACATGAGAAGAGGAAAAGATTCCAAGGAATCTGATGATCACCAAAAGAGAAGCAATGACAAATGCTTTGGATGTTCAAAACGGGGACATCACATCAAGGACTGTCCACAACGACCCCAAGAGGATAACGATCGAGTCAGGAGACCTGTCCAAAAGCCTCTCAGCAGGAAATTGAAGAAAGAGGCCTTTGTTGCTGCATGGGGAGACTCTGAGCTTAGTGATGACGATCAAGTCACAGATAGTGATAAACCAGGAGATGAAAGGCTCATATTTGCATTAAGGACATGTTCTTAATGGCTCAAGAAGAAGAGACGTCAGAAACCAACGAAGAAGAAAATCTAACTGAGGTAAATTACTCTCAACATAGAAGGAAGATTCAGAAAGCTGAACTTCCAGGGCTTAGAAAATTCTCTCATATTGGTTGATCAATTAGAAGTACTTGAAACTGAAAATAAGGAGTTTTCGAATGAAATTGTCTAAAGAACAACTTAGATAGAAACAAGGTAGTAAAACTCAACGAGGCATTAAAAAATTTACAAAATGAGTACTGTGAAATACTTGCTGCTCATGAAAAGTTGAAGATGAGAAAACAACCTAAAATGGATGAATTAATTACTACTTTAGCAAAAAGGAAAAAGAACTAGCATCCCTCCAAGAAAAATACGTAGGATTAGAGAAAGTTGCCAGAACACCCAAATGGAACATTAGACGATCGATCTGGTACCTATCGGGCACCCATCGACAAGGAGTCTGTCACCTTTGCAGACAACCTGGTCAACATATCTCTAGATGTCATAGAACACGATTTATGCAACATTGGAAACTAAGGAAATTGGATTAAAATGGGTGATAAAAAGGGATCATAGAACAGAGACTGTTGGAGATAATGGGCCCAAATATTTTTGGGACCCTAATCCCACAAACTAACTTGTTAAGTGCATAATCGAGTGGGAAGGGATCCCTGCTGGTACATCGACAATGGGTGCTCAAAACACATGACAGGAGACAAATGGAAGTTCCTCTCACTCGAATCAGGAGGCCAAGGAACCATTTCCTTTGGCGACAATCAAAAAGGTAAAATCATCGGTGTATGTAAGTTTGGATTTTCATCATAATATGTTATTGACAACGTCAACTTGGTTGATGGGTTAAAATTCAATTTACTTAGTGTATCTCAAATTTATGACAAGGGAAACTCAGCTCATTTATATTCTACGCATTGTAGCATAATAAGTCTAAGTACTGGAAAAGAAATGTTAAGAGGAAAGAGATAGAAAAATGTGTATATAACAAGTCTAGATGATATTGACAGTTTAAATCTTTCATGTCTAACTACATCAATAGATGACTCTACATTATGGCACAAATGACTATGGCATGTTAGCATATTGTTGCTAAGAAAATTAGTCAAAGATTAGTTGGTCAGAGGTCTTCCTGAGATTAAGAAATATGAGACCAATCTTTGTGATGTTTGAGTGAGAAGTAAGCAAACTAAGACTTCCTTCAAATAAAGAAACATTGTAAGTACATCCTTACCACTTGAACTACTTCACATGGATCTATGTGGACCAATGAGGATTAGATGTTATGGAGGAAACTAGTTTGTATTTGTTATTGTTGACGATTTCACGTTTTATGTAAACAATCTTTATTGCTTCTAAGGTTGAAGTCTTTGAGAAATTTCAAGTATTTGCAGGACAAGTACAGGTTCAATTCAATCTCAAAAGTAAAGCTCTACGATTAGATCATGGTTATGAATTTGAGAATAAAAAATTCATGGAGATGTGTGATAAACAAGGAATCAATCGCACATTCTCAACACCCAAGACACCTCAACAAAATGGGGTAGTTGAGCACAAAAATAGAACATTCCAAGAAATAGCACGAGCTATGCTGCTAGGGAGCGGTCTCCCTCATGTCTTTTGGGCAGAAGTTGTGGCAACCGCGTGCTACATCACCAGTCGAACACTCGTTCGGCCAATCCTCAGCAAAACTCCCTGTGAGTTACTCAAAGGAAGAAAACTTAACATTAGTCACTTCATAATATTTGGATGTAAATGTTACGTTCATAACAATGGAAAGAACTCTCTAGGGAAGGTTGATGCCAGGAGTGACCTAGCAATATTCCTTGGGTACTCTGAAAGAAGCAGAGCATATAAAGTCTTCAACAAAATAACTTCAAGAGTAGAAGAAAGTGTGCATGTGGTGTTTGATGAAGCTGAACCTCACGTGATCAGAGAAACTGATGAAGAAGAATCATTTGGATTTGAATTAACCAGACAAGACCACACAAAAAACAATAAAGATGAGTTACCAACTGAAGAACTCATGCCCGACCAGTCAGCGACAGGTCACAACCTGATCACGAAGAAGATGGTGAAGAAGCAATCAACGATCCTCTATCATAAACAACGATTCATCAATCTCTAGTCTTGTATAATAACCATCCTCTAGAGAACATCATTTCTGACATCTCCAAAGGAGTTCAAACAAGATCACTAGTACGAGATCTCATCGCCTTCTTAGCTACAGTTTCATCTATTGAACCCAAGAACATTATAGAAGCACTCCAAGACTCAGACTGGAAAAAGGCAATACAAGAAGAATTGAATTAGTTTGAGAGATGTAAGATTTGGTATCTTGTACCTTCACATCAAGGAGTACTAGGAACAAAATGGGTTTTTAGAAAAAAACTAAATGAGATGGGAGAGGTTGTAAGAAATAAAGCTCGTCTTGTGGCACAAGGATATCGTCAACAAGAGGGAATAGACTTTCAAGAAACATTTGCTCTTGTGGCAAAATGTAATCTATTCGCCTACTCATAGCATTTGCCGCACACAAGGGTATAAGAATCTTTCAACTAGACATCAAAAGTGCATTTCTAAAATGGATATGTCAAGGAAGAGGTACACGTGGAACAACCTCAAGGGTTCAAAACACAGGATGGTAAAAACATGGCCCTTAAGCTTAACAAAGCTCTCTATCGGCTCAAACAAGCTCCACGATCATGGTATGACCATCTATCTTCATATCTATTGGACAATGGCTTCACAAGAGGTAAAGTTGACAAAAATCTATTTATGTATAGTAATAGAAAAGATTTCTTGATAGTACAGGTGTATGTTGATGACATAATCTTTGGAGCTTCAAATGAAAGATACTGCAAGAAATTTGAAACATTGATGAAAAAGGACTTTGAGATGAGTGATTTAGGAGAACTGAAGTTCTTTCTAGGACAACAAGTCAAACAAAATGATGAAGGAACAATCATATCACAACAAAGTACGTTAAAGACTTGCTAAAAAGATTTGGATTGGAGACATGCAAGCCATTTGACACTCTAATGGCCGTTGAAAAATGCGTATCGTGACAGGTGACCAACCGTTCGATCAATGGTTGTACAGGGAAATTATTGGATCCCTACTATATTTGACTGCTAGTAGACTTGACATTATATATAGTGTTTGTCTATGTGCCAGATTTCAAGCTGATCCTAGAGAAAGTCACCTTACAGCAGTAAAAAGGGTTCTGCGATATCTTAAGAGATCCATGGAACTTGGACTATTTTACCTTAAGTTCATTAACTGTGACATTGTAGGATATTCAGATGCAGATTATAGTGGATCCATAACCGACAAAAAGAGCACGTCAGGGACAACTTTCTTCGTTGGTTCATGTTTGATTACATGAGGATCCAAGAAACAACAAAGTGTTGCAATTTCAACTGCTGAATCAGAATACATAGCCACGGAAAGCTGTTGTGCACAACTCCTATGGCTTAAACAACAAATTGGCGACTATGGTGTCAAAACAGGTATGTTGCCTATCATGTGTGACAACACTAGTGCTATATCAATTTCCTAAAATCCAATGCATCACTCTCGTACGAAACATATTGTTATAAAACATTATTTTCTTAGAGATTGTAATACGAAGGAATTAGTTCAGTTGAAATACATTTCAACTGAAAATCAACTAGCATACATCTTCACAAAACCATTAAGTAGAGAAAGATTCTATAAGATTATCCATGATCTTGGCATGATATTCATTAACCAAGAATAGGCTGTCTTTAAACCCTCAGAACTGGTCAACGACAGGCAAGCAACATCTAAAACATGTCGTTCAGTAGTCTTTGCATGGTTTAAAACATAACTGTTATATTAAACGACTACTTGAAATAGATACTTCAGCTACTTGACAAAGTAAGGATAGATTAGGAGATGTAATGGATAGAAACCTCAAAAACCGCTAGAACAACGGTCACGACCACTATCCGTTGTGAATAGTTACCATTATAACCTGTCAGCGAGCGCCCGGGGAGTAGTTCCCGACCGTTACCCTATACTCTATAAAAGACGATGGAAGTTCTCCTTCCATTCCATACTACTTTCGCTCTCTCTATCTCTAATTTCTAAACGTCTAAAGCACAAGTTTCTCCCCTCTCTTCTCAAAACACTTCTGCGAGTTTAGTGCAACACTCCTAAAGCTCCCACAAAAAGCTTCGCTAAAGAAGTTTTGATCAGAGAGTACTAAACTCTAACAACACTCTTCAATTGATAATGGCACCAAAGACTGCTCACTGCTCCAAAACTTCCAAGGTCGCCTTCAGGACCAACAGCCCAGAAAAGGCCATCGACACCCAACCGACAACTCCTACAACTGCACTGCCACCTACTCGCCTACAAGTAGACCAAGAGAATCTATTGAAACTCAAGGTCATGGAGGAAGACGAACTTCAAACTGAGGAGGTAACCTATATAAGCCTTTATCTTCCTAAGCTCTATAATCTCATTCAAACCTCAAACCTCAAACCCCTAATTCTACCAACACCAACTCCCTTTGAACCCATTCAAATGGCATCCTCTACTCAACCTCCCAAACCCGCAAAAATATCTACTAAACAATCCGCTGCATAAAAACCAAAAGTTTCCAAAAGCAAAAGTTTCACCCAAGCCTCTGCAAGCCAAACTCACACACCTCGTATGTCCAAACGACTCCTAACAGAAACAAGAAGAGCCAGAGAAAACTCAATCTAGTCTCAAACTCGCCTCTCGACGACTTCACTTCACAAGCGAAGGTGAAGAAGAAAATCCCGTAGAGCTCATCGAACATATAGCTCACAAGGTTGAAGAGAAAGAGGTTCAAAGTGACGAAAAGTCACAAAAGAAAAGATCAGTAGATAAACTAACTCAAGAAGAAGATCTAGACACACCAGAGTCTGAAGAAAAGTAGAGTCCATGAGTCCAAGAGGTCTCCGATTGGTCCCCGACACCTCACCGATCAAGTCAAGAAGATGGGAGCGACACGAAATCACTCTCTCCAATCCTCCTCACTCATGAGGAGAAAGAAGCGATCAGGAAGGCCAAGGGGATACAAGCAATGGTCCCCTCACCCAGGGAGCAAGAGCTAGAAGAGCTCTTCCAAGCTAAGAAAGCATTCAAAAGCCACTACCTCCCCAGTCACTCAAGCGCCTGCAAAGGCTCAGCCAACGCTGATCAAAGCTGCAATGTGGATGACAATCATGTTCAGTTCTGCCTAAGACACTAGACATTGAATGGATGGAGCAAATGGGCTTAGGCGAGATAGTCGAGCTCATTAAGTTCCAAGGATGGCTCGACTTCTTCCAGGAGCCAATCACTGAGCTCCTTAAGGAGCATATGCGCAATCTAGGACCGCTCTAGAGTGACAACGATGACTACCTCATTTCCAAAGTTCAAAACATCCACATCAACATCACCAAGACCTGGATCGCTAAGCACTTCAACTTGGAATCTGAAGGACTAGTCGTGCCCAAGGACTCCACTTGGAACGGCCTCATACACAAGGGAGGAAAGATGGTCAATCTCTTCAACAAGGGAGCGACAATGAAAAACTTCCCAGCTGTCAGATGTCCAGATGTCCATAGCAGATAGGGTCCTTCACAGCATCCTCACCCACAAAATCTCCCCCAGAAATCAGCGCACCCACATCGTCAATGCTCGCGATGTAAGGATAATGTACGCTCTCAAGATGAAGGAAAAGTTGGATCTCCCTGCCATGATGCTCCTCACTCTTGATGTGAGCAGACACATCAACTAGGGGCTAGTACACGGAGGAGTGGTCACTGAGGCTCCACTTGCTTTCGGGGTAGAGACTGATCGCTTCATCGCGTGCTCGCAGAGCGCTCAGGACTCCATCTGCTCAGAGATATTGTCTAAGAAGGGGATCAAAACTCACGGTGACAAGCTCACAGTCCATCTGAAGCCTACTAAAAGCAAAGACTCACGCTTAGAGCCCCGCCTGCTTGCCAAGTCATCAGCTCTCAAGAGGAAGTGCATTCTCTCACCGGTCCAGGATAGGTCGAGGACACGTTTGGATACTCAAGCTCAAGGCATTCTTCAGCGTGTAAGGCTTACCCTTAGGGCTGTTCAGGCCGTCTTCGAAAAACCTAGTGCAAACAGGCAATTTGATCTACTAAAACTATGAAATTAATCTAGAATTTAGTAAATAAAATAAACCTACGGGTCGCAAAATAAATCTCGTTCGTAGTAGAGTAAAATGAGCAACCGAGATGTCGAACCAAAAGACTAAACGAACTAGTAATCCTAGCGAAAGCTGTAGTTGTTGGGGGAAAATTGTCTATAAATAAAATAAAGAACAAGAGAAAATCAAACTAATATTCAAATAAGAAAAGCGGTACTCCAGGTTCAGGTAGTCTATCCTAGTTAAATCCTGCAGTTTTATTACCAGTTAATTAGGGAAAAGGGTTTGGCAAATTCTAACAATTTCTAAAAGACTAAATCCTAGCCAATTAGAACACCACTACGTAGAACGGACATATTAAATCATAAACCTATCACTACAAACGCAAAGGGATTAAGCATGAGAACTTTAATTGCATCTGAAGGTTAAACTCATCAATCAGATAAAGTTTTTCCACAGACTAACAGATTATTTTGACCTATCCATCAATTACCGATCAGTTCTTGACAGATTTCGCAAGGCTATAAATAAATTAGCAATTTTTATTAATAGCTCAAACAAAATTCATAATCAGAAACAAACCCTAAATTAATCCCAAATCAACTGATAATAATCTTGCAAATTCTTAATTATTTACAACTACCATCTGTAGACACCAAAAAATTCTCACCCCACAAAAAGCAAAATTCAGACAACTAAATAAAATAAGAGGGTCGTCATCTTTCTTTTCAAAACTTATTCATGTGCATACAAAAATAAAACCCGTCATTTCATGACAAAAATTTAAAATCAATTTTCAAAACATCTGTTTTCAAACCCATCCCTTTTCATTACTTACTTAGTTTACCATGTTATTTTTGATTTACTTCCTGTAAGTCAGTTCTGTTTTATTCACTTTTTATTTGCCTATTCGTCTTTATTTTTGCTCATGATATTTTGTTGCTTGTTTATTTTATCTCATGTAATTTTATTGATTTTAATTGTATTTTCTTTATTAATACTTGTTTTTGCTTCGGTTTTATCCTTATTATTTTTAGAATCATTGTCATCATTTTATATACCTTTTCATTATTATATTCCATACTAGTAATTTCGTGTTGTCGCTAATTCGATTAAACTCCCTCTCATCTCATTTCATCTTGTTACTCCTTTTTGAAACTTATTTACTACTATTCATACATATATAATTCGATTCCATGTTATGACATTCACTTGTATTTTTACTTCCATCACACTAATTATTTCATTATTTCATGTACTCATCATTGTGCTATTTCGTTTATTTCATATTTTTATAATGTTTTGTATTTTATTATGTACATCCTATTATTTCCTGACTCTTGAGAAGAAACTATTATTGTAGAAAAACCGTCTTGTCTTACTGTATACTTTCATTCAGAACGCTAACATTTTTAAAAGGATTATTCAGTTTAAAGTAGAGCACTAGTTATATTTTGCACATTTGTATATTGAATTCTGTCATAGCTTGGTTGGTTAGTGTGACTAGGTAAAGCCGACAGGTTTTTGGGGCTCGATCCTGGCTATGAGCATAGTGGCTACCCTTTTTTTTTAGTTTCATTGTCGGTCAACAGGCCACAGACCTGGACAATTATCGAATCCAGTCCACGCCCAACATCATGGTCCACTCGCAGCCCACAGCCCAGTCCAATCTTACTAAATAAAACCCTAGTCAATCAACATCTGTCCTAGAAAAACCTACCCTCACATTATAAAACACCCGTAAACAAGGATCACACTGCAGTGAATAGGTTTCCTCTCTAAGTGGGTATCCTCTCAAAGCTAGGTTTTCCTCTTGCATTGCTCTTCCGCCATGCATTGGCCAATTCATCAATCACCTCAAACCCTCTCGCCACTAAGCCACTTCGATCTCCACCAAAATGCCACATTAAACACGCCACAGATCCTTTTAAGCCACGTTTCAAACCTAAAAACATGCAAATCATTACCTCAGCCGTCACCACGCTTGTCTTCTTATATTCCAGGCTACACCTTCTCCCGTTTATATTTCAAAACACGAGGCCCTCGGTCATTCCCACTTTCGTTTTCTACGCATCCTTGCTTTCCATCGCTGCACACCACTACTCTTTCTCTTCTTCTGTTGTCTTTCGTAGAGCTTGCACTTTTACCTATGGCGGCTTCATCTTCCAAACTCGAGGATATTGCTCAACAATATGCAAACCTAGCTCTGACGGAGGCTGAGGAGGATACCCTGGATGTCTCCGATGTTGCTAATGCGGAGACTGGCGTCAATTATGGATGTTCTCTCCTTGGTAAGCTTCTGATCGCTAAATCAGTAGATGTTAAGGGTTTAGCAGTATCTTTTGCAAAGCTCTGGTGCCTTCATGACCAACGAATGTTCGAGCTCTAGGGTCTAATGTTTTTCTGTTTGAGTTCCCGGATGAGGAATGAAAGTTTGATGTTTTGGGTCGAGGACCTTGGACCTTTGAAGGATGTTTACTGGTTATGTCGGATATTGATAGTTCCATTCCACCACAAGCCCATGCTTTTCGATTTGCTCCTTTCTGGGTTAGGGTCCATGATGTCCCGATGGGTTTTTTGAACTCCATGTTTGCTGAAAGGGTAGGAAATAAGATTGGTCAGTTCTTGGATTATGTGGACTTTGATCGCCGTTTTGCGGGACCTTATCTGCGAGTTAAGGTAAGTCTTGATCTCACCCGCCCTCTTCTGCGGTTTGTTACCATCCGCATTGCTGGAGTCCCAACTGTGTTACGACTTTCCTATGAACGTCTGCCTACTTTGTGTTTCATCTGTGGGTATTTTGATCATACTGTGAGGGATTGCCCCCACAAGTCTGAAGTTGTAAGCTCTGTTTTTCCTTACGGTCTGTGGTTGAAGTCGAGTGCTTTCAGTCCAACAAGGGCACGCCTTGCAGCCTCATTTGCCATCCCACCTGCTCCCGCTGCGCTTGCTCCAGTTGCAGTTACCCAGCCGTTTGTTCAGCCAGGCCCGGTTGCCATGACGGGTGTTGAAGGTCCTGTTGCTGAAGTTATTGCTGTTCCTGCGCGCCAAGGAAAAGAGGTTGATCAATCTTCACAGCCAGTCCAGCCCCAGCATGTTTCTGCTACCAAGCTTCCTATTTTGCTGGATCAGGAGGTTGAAGAGGGTGAGATTGTGTCCTCGCCAACCACTTCATGCAACCGCAAGCGTAAGACAAGTGCTGGCACCTGCGATTCATCAGACTTGAAGGTTTCTCCTAATTGTGACATGGCTGATTCCTCTAAGAGAGTGAAGTGTTCGGATTCCGGTGGCTCTCCATCACAGGCGGCTCTGGGGGATGCCCCGGGTCTCCCAGAATAATGTCGATCATGGTCTCGAACTGCCGTGGATTGGGTAGCGTGGCGGTAGTTCGATGGTTGGTTAGGTTGGTAGCTAGGCATGATCCACTTTTTGTAATCATTTTGGAAACAAAATTGTCTTCTTTTGAGATGCGGTCTGTTGCATCTAAGCTTAGGGGCAATAGTTGGGTGGCCGGTGATAGTGAAGGTCGGAAGGGGGGTGTTGTGATGTTTTTGAAGGACAATTTAGATGTTTCTCTTTCTAGTTTCTCGGCTCACCATGTTGATGTCATTGTACGTAATTTTGGGGGTTTAGAATGGCGGTTAACGGGGGTTTATGGTTGGTCACATGTAACTGATAAATGGAAATCATGGTGTCTTTTGCGTTATCTGCATGCGCAATGGCGGGGACCTTGGGTTCTCAGTGGTGACCTAAATGAAGTTTTAGCTTTACAAGAGCATCAAGGTCGAGGCTTTCGTTCTCAAGCGGCCATGACAGCATTTCGCTCCTGTTTAGCCGATTGTGATTTGCATGATTTGGGATATAGGGGACCTTGCTTTACATACACAAAACGTGCAGATTATCCTTTTCATGTTAAAAGTCGGTTGGATCGATTTGTGGCTAATGATGCATGGTTAGCGTTATATCCCCATGCGCAGAATAACCATCTACGTTGGGGACGTCCGGATCATCGTCCCATTAACTTAGTGCTGCAGCCATCCACTCGTCGTGGGCCAAAGCCTTTTCATTTTGAGAATTGTTGGGCCTTGAATGATCAGTGCCGTGCCCTAGTCCAATCAGTTTGGGTTGACCAGACCGATTTGCATGGCTATACCTCCAAAGTACGGGTTTGTGGTCAGTGCTTACGTACTTGGGGTAGCAAGTAGGATTGGGTGGAGAAGAAAGCCCTCCACCAGGCCCAGCTTCAACTTAATAATCTAGCCCAACAGGACCCAACCCCTCAATCCTTAGCTCAATGGAAGTCATGTTCTGCTACAGTGGACTCTTTGCTTCAGCGAGATGAAGTCTGCCTTCAGCAGAGATCCCGGATAAGTTGGTTACAAGCAGGTGATAAAACAACAGGCTGTTCTTTAATAAATTTAGAGCCCGCTCTCGTCGCAATGCAATTTACAGTCTGTGCTCTCCAAGTTTGCCAGCGGCCACCACTTGGAATGGTGTAGAATTTGTGGCACGTTCTTTTTTCCAGGATTTGTTTGCTTCCACAGATCCTCAACCTGATCAGCATCTTTTGGCGTGCGTGGAAGACCGCGTTCCATTAGCCTCTTATGCTCCAATGGGTCAGCTTTTCACTAGGGATGAGGTAATTGCTGCATACAAGCAACTTAACCCCTCCAAGGCACCGGGCCCTGATGGCATTAATGGAGTCTTTCTCCGCAGTTACTGGCCTATCATTAGTGATGATTTCATTGACACTGCTTTGGCTTTTCTCAACACTGATACGGTGCTGCGGGATCTTAATCACACTCATCTTGCCCTCATTCCTAAGAAGCCAGGGGCAACCTCGATCACGGATTTTCGACCCATCTCCTTGTGCAACACTGTGTACTGCGTCATTTCAAAGGTCTTGGTGAACCGCGTGCAACATGTTCTACCAGATGTCATCACTGACAATCAAGCTGCTTTTGTGCAGGGCCGGCTGATTTCTGATCAGGTGCTCCTTATTCATGAGATTCTACATCTTATGCGTACGTCACAGGCACGCCTTCGGGGCTTTTTTGCATATAAAGTGGATATGTCTAAAGCTTTTGACCGCGTTGAATGGTCTTTTGTTTTAGACGTGTTAGCCAGCATGGGATTCCATCCTTTTTTGATTAAGGCTGTATGCAAGTGTCTTACTTCTGCAACCATGTCTGTGCTTATCAATGGCCACCCGAGCCCATCTTTCTGCCCTCACCGTGGCTTGCGCCAGGGCGACCCTTTATCCCCGCTGCTCTTTATTTGCTGGATGGAGGTTTTGACCTCAGCCATTAACCTCTCTGCACAGGTCAATCATTATAAGGGCTTCTCTTTTCCAGGGCTTCCGACCCCTATTGCTAGCTTACTATTTGTGTATGATTGTATTTTATTTGGGAAAGCAACAGAGACCAATGCTCAAGCTCTATCTTATATTCTTGATGATTTTAAGCAAGCATCAGGTCAGTGTATTAATGCAGACAAGTCCGCCCTTATGTTCTCCCATCATCTGCAGCCGCAGTTACGTCGGGCAGTTGCAGGGGTTCTGAAAGGCCGTGTGGTCGCTGATTTTGGAATGTATCTGGGCTTCCCAGTGCACGTGGGCCGTGATCGGAAAGCTGTCTTTGCTTATATTAAGGACAGAATTGCACGCCGCATTCAGGGTTGGTCTCGCCTCACTTCTCAGGCAGCACGGTTAAATCTGATTAAATCTATCCTTCAGGCCATCCCTACATATGTTATGTCCGTCATTACGCTACCCAAATCACGCCTTACAACCATCACAGGGATGATTTCGCGTTTTTGTGGGGTGGTTCAACCACTGATAAAGGATTACACTGGAAGATGTGGGAGCAACTCTGTCTTCCTCTCCGCTCTGGCGGGTTAGGTTTTCGTGACTTGCATAGTTTTAATAACGCACTTTTAGCCAAGCAGCTTTGGCGTATTCTGTATCAGCCTCAGTCCCTTTTGTCCACTTTTTACAGAGCACGATATCTCGGCCACAGTCCTCCTGGTGACATTCAACCAAAGGCTAACTCAAGTCCCATTTGGAGAGCGCTTCTCACTGTTCAGGATCTCGTGCAGGCGGGGTCCGAAAACAGATTGGTGATAGGCAAACCACTCGTATTTGTGACAAATGGCTTCCCTCTAAGGAGGGGGGTACGCCTTACCTTTGGTCGATTCCACAGCATCTTCATCATGCCCCAGTTTCATATCTTATGCTCTCGCACTCAGCTTGGAATGTCCCACTTTTAAGCACCCTATTTCTTCCCGACGATATTGAGCACATTCTCAATGTGCCTTTGACGGGGGATGTCTTATCGTAGGACTCTTGGATCTGGGGCATCTCTCCTTCAGGCCAGTACACAGTGAAGAGTGCTTATCACTGCGACGTGGGCCGACGAAGCCTTGCGCACCCTTCGTCTTCGTCTGTGACCACTTCTCCACAAGGTCTGGCGAATAAACGTCTATGGGCCCTAGATCTGCCTCCCCGTGTTCGCCTGTTTGGATGGAAATTGTTGCATGGGGTGGTTCCATGCCGTGCTCTGTTGGCTTATCGTCTTCACCGTCTGGATCTCCAACCCTGTGTTCTTTGTGGTCGCTGTGACACTATTCTCCATGCCTTATTCCGATGCCCTACTGTCCGCACATACTGGGATCGCCTGTGCATGCCGCATCCCCCGCCCCTCACGACAGACAACGCATTCATTGATTGGTTTACTCATTCTTGCGTTGCCATGCCCCGAGCCCGTCTCTCCTTGCTTGTTTCTCTTCTTTGGCATCTATGGTATGGCCGGTGCCAGTTCGCCCATAACCGCGTCTCCTCTTTTGAAGCAGGTTGGTTTCAGGTGGACAGCTTTTTGAGCCTCAGCAATGCTGTCTCAGCAACTGCTCTATCTCCATCCTTGGCTGTGGCCCGTCCTTCAGGCCCACCTATGGTAGAGATTTCTGTTGACGCTGGCCTGGACAGGTTTGGTCGGTTTGGACTTGGAGCTGTGGCGGTCGGGAAAAACACTATCATTGGTGCGGCATTGATGGGAGGTTTGACAACAGAGGATCCGTCGCATATGGAGCCTGCAGCTATTCAGTTAGGACTTGACCTTGCAAAGCAGTATAAGTATTATCAAGTGCGGATCCTGTCTGATTGTAAGAATGTGGTGGATTATTTCTCAGCCTTTGGCACCTGCGGCCTCTTTGACAGTGCGAAATTGTTGCTCCACCGTGCGTTGGGAACTTTGGCCCCACTTACAAATGTTCAATGCTTTCACGTTAATCGTTTAGATAATTTCGTACCTCACAACCTAGCGTTCTTAGCTAGAAAATCACAGCTCGATGCGAGTTGCTGGAAGTCTGTTGACTTCCCATCCCATGTACTTGACATTTGTTCTTAATCTATATAATTACTGGTTTTCAAAAAAACAAACACCCGTAAACAAAGTAGCCAGCCATAGAAGAGGGGAGAGGAGCCAGCTGACGACCATCTCATTTTCCCTCCGACATTCACATGCTCACTGGAATCTCTCTTTGCCAATCTCGAAAACATATTCATAATTAGAACCCACTGTTCAAAATTTTGAGAGACCATACGAAAGAAGCTCACTCCCAAAATAACCAGAAACATGAAATCAAGTCCACACCCCTGAGATCTCCACCTACCGAAATTCATCACCAACACTACTTCATTGCCAGAAAATCTCGCTGCACCATATCCACCTCTTCTATCTTCATCTTCAAATAAGAGCAAGTAGCATTTAGATCCCCACGCGAGCAACCATTATTTTGTTTTTTTCTTCTCAATTCTAACTGGTTTTCCTCCCGTTTAGTTCTATACGACATCGTCTAAAGATTTATGCTCTCCCGGTCTTCTTCTTCACTCCGATTATTTCTTCTATTTTCACTTCGCTAGACGAGCCGTGAAGGCGATGACTCGCTAAAAAAATGGCCACACCGGATGCATATCCAAGGATTGCGGTGATCTTGCTCCTCCGTTCGTTTTATTTATGCTCCTGCTCTAATCCTTGTGTCTGTATTTGTTATCTTACATATACATGCTCTTATGTATACCCGACTCACTATGAGTTTACTGGGTCTCCATAGTTGCGTGAAAACCGTAGACAAGCTGGGTTCAGAAGCCCTTCGTTGTCCTTTGAACCGTCCCATGTCTTGTTGTTGTTGAGAAGAAAAGAGCCGCATCTGCTAATCGGATGGTAGTTCATTGCGACAAATGACTCATGTTCCAGTTTCTTTTATTTTCATTGTAGTTCGTTTGAGCCTCTTTTCTAGTTCGTTCCAGTAGCCTGACTGGTTTTATTATTCATTCAGTCCCAATCTGAGAATATCCTCAACGAGTTCACCTATGTATGGGTCTGATTTGAACCTGAAGCACTTGTCTAAAAAAAACGATGATCACTACAAATAAACGATCCGAATCACAAAGTTCCCTCGTAGCATCACTATATTTAATTGTTACGAACTAACGTTGGTTTGGCCTCCTGGTTTGTGTTTCTGAGATATATGCAGGAATTTCCATGGTCTCCCTACGGTATTCAATTCTGAACTGAGTAAATATGCTCTGGTTGATTCTTTCTGTCAATTGTGGTTGGTGTACCTAGGTGAATTTGTTTGAGTATTATAACTCCCTTACATTTACGCTGTGCAATCGAGTATACATTCTGGTCATCTGCTTAGAGATATTTGTTTCCTAACTGTTTATTTGGTGTAGAGATGAAGTTGGCACCTCCCTTCGACTGTGTAATTTTATTAAAGCTCATTTTATTAGCTTGGATCGGAATTACAGGGGTACCCAGTTCTCAATCTGAAGAGATTTAATGGGGAACAACCACTCTCTATTTAGAACGTTCTATCCTCTTTCTCAAAAGACATTAAAAAACCTGAGGAATTAAATACCCACGCTCAAAAATCTTCAAGCTCAAGCCTCATCTTCTGAAGGGTTTCATTCGGGTTTTGTTCTCTTCTTCCATAATCGTTAACAAATGACAGCAAGGAAGAAATTACAGCGCTATCAAACTACCTGTAATCTCGTCATTACGATTATCTTTGTTTGGCTGTTAACAAGCTTTCTCTCCCTGTGTAGAAACTCAGAACACGCAGACATTCAACAAGCTACCTTTCTCCTTTCCTTCCTGTACATTCGATCGTTTTTGCCGGCTAATATGTCTGTCTAATCTGTAGTAGTTTCTCCTGTTTTGTTTATTTTTTACAGGAAGAAATCGCTCCCTGTCATGGTATTTCATTCTGAACTAAACACTTGTAAAATTCTGATGTTAATATGTATTCGTATAGTGACACCCATGTATGTTTCTTGTTGGACTCGCTCTCTGTTTCTTTTATTTTGTTGAGTTGAATCCATGTGAGCGTGTTTCTTGTTGGCCTCCTTTACTTTCATCTGATGTCTCTTGTTCTTGTTTTCTGTAAATGATTGCTAATTGTAAAACAAATAGGAGAACTGGCGCTTAGTCTAACTTATTCATCCTTTATACCCTCATCTCTGAGATAAAAATTGTTTTCAGATTAGTTTTCTGTTCGAATGGGAAGTATAGCCAAAAAGGGGAAGCGACATGGGAGTATTAAGGGAATTCCAGAACTTAAATTTATGTTTTGGTTTTGTTTAATCACACTAATTGTAATTTCAACCAAGTTACAGAGTTAGCAATAAAAATAAACCAAGGAAAAGAAAAAAAGGGGGGTTAACATGTAGGCTTGGATGAATGTAGGATCAGTGGTCGTCGTGGTGGGTTTCGGTCTCCTTTATCACTTGATTATAAAATGAAAGCAAATAAAGTGCCAAATTAAGTAGTAACCCACCGTCGTTCAGGGATGAAAAATAAAGGATTCTCTGTAACTTTGTGGTTTAAGTTCATATTATGTTTACTTGGTTGTCTATCATCAGTTTCAATTTCTTGATTATTTATCTGTATCATGTTACATATTGTATAGCGAGCTTGGTAATTGTTGGGCCTAGCCCAATATAGAAGCCCAATACAAAGAAAGCCCTAGTTAGCCCATAGGTTACCCCACTTTAGAAAAGCTTTAAGTTAGGGTATCCTCCATGAATACGGGTCCTAGACACGGCCCATGTGAGGAATACTTGTTTTCCTTAAAATTTTCCAAATCACCCCTTATTGTCAGAATAAAATCCACAATCAATAAAGATCCAATTCAAAATTCAATTTCAAAATCCAAACATCAATTCAATTCAAATGATAAATAAAGCCCAACATCCAAAATAAAAAGGCCTAAGGCCCAAATCAATCCTAAAAGGACAATTCAGTCCAAAAACAATTTTCAGCCCAATTGCAAAAAAACAATTTTCAACCCACTTTCCAAGGCCTAACCCGGCCCAATTCCAATGTCCAAACCGGCCCACTTTTCGAAGGCCCAATTTGAGGCTCAATTCAAAGTTCAATCCGAGGCCCAATTCAAAGCCCAATCGAGGCCCAAATCTGGCCCACCTTCCAAGCCCCAACCCGGCCCATCCTCCAAGGCCCAATCTGGCCCATCTTCCAAGGCCCAACTCGGCCCATCTTCCAAGTCCCAACTCGGCCAACCCGGCCCGCTTTCGAGGACCAAACCAGGCCCATTAGCAAAAATGTGGCCTACAATTTCAATTCCATCTCAATTCTTCTCAATTCCGATCCAAACTCGATTTAATTTCAATTCAAATCCAATTCCGATTTCAATTGAATTCAAATCCAATTCCAATAAAATTCATTCCAATTTTAATTCAATTCCAATTCATTCAATTCTTAATTCATTCAATTCAAAATTCATTTCAATCCAATTCATTCTAACTTCAATTCAGTTCAAAACTTTATTCAATTCAAAATTCAACTCCAATTCAATCTCAATTCAATTCCAATTCAAATCAATATTCATTCAACCCCCCGATTCAACTTCGATTTCAATTCAGTTTCAATTTCACAATTTCTTCTACACTCTAAATGTCTCATAGACCCGAGTTTTCATAGACTTTGTCATTCCAATGATTCGAATGTCTCATAGACCTGAGCATCTCACAGACTTCGACATCTCAAGGTTTCAAATGTCTCGCAGATCCGAGCGTCTCACAGACTTTGATATCTCGTTTCTCTCACCACCTGAATATCCCAAATGTCTCATAGACCCGAGTATCTCACGGACTAATCTCTTAAACCCGAAACTTCTCAAAACTTCAAACATCTCAAAAATCTCCAAAAACCCCAACATACCGTGAACTACGTAAGGTCTGATCTCGATAGGAAGTTGAGTACGTAGGCAACCCCACACCTTGGCGACCGCATTCCAACCACAAAAAACCAAACCAAACACCCACACCACAAACCCCCTCTAATTGGGCTCTCATATCTCTTAAACACTCAAAAAACCTTCTTCGGCTCCTATAAACTTCAAACCATTCGACTCTAGTCTTGTCTATTCACTCAACCCCCGGTTTTCCCAAACGTTCATTTCTATACTCATCCGAATTCACCGTTCTTCTTCTTGGCGCTAGCTTTGGCAGAAAAGCTCACCTCATCCACTTTTTCTCTCTTTTCGTCCTAATCTTATCCTTGGCTTTTAAATGAAATCTCTTTAATAAGGTTTTTGAAAGAAGTAATCCCACAATTGGAGACCGAGGTTTCCTCGGTCACCAATCAGCATCGTGGTCGTTGCCCACTCTAGGGTGTAGCGCAGTGCGAACTCACAACAGAATCTTTGGTATTATGAGATAAGTCTTATCCATAGGGCGATAATCTCATAGTCCAATTAACGGTTCTTAGAACCCGATCTTCCTTCCTAGTTTATCATAGGTCAAACTAGGTGGCGACTCTAGTCGATTTTCCCCAATTCCGCCTTATAGAGGCATAAGTCTGTGTGGGGCCCATTGAGAGCGGGTGTATGTTCACTTGCACTCCCCCTTATCTTTAGGGACAGACGTACGATGGAGTAGGTATTTGGGGCTTGCCATAATAACGGGTTTTCACCCACCCCCAAGAATGGCATTTTAGGATCTAGGCTTTTCAGTCAAGAACCATTTAGATTACCCCCCGACCCCCCCCCCCCCTCATACCAAAAAATCACACCCTCCACACACCATCCTAGAATAATCTTTGCCTAGCATATTCTAGAGAATAACTACAGAGAGAGAGGTTTAGAAATCATCTCCAAATTAATCTCAAGAGTTGCGAGAAGTCAGGTTGAAAAGATGATGAAAGACGAAGCAGAAATTCTCTTATTGCTGTCTAGGGTTTCAACGGCTGCAAGGAAAGAGAGAGCCGGCTATGTCTATTATGAATTGTTCATGTCTGAGATGTTGTTGATGCTGGAATGAGTCGTTGTGAATGGATCTCTTTCTCTTCTCTTCCAAAGTCTTCCTTATTTATTATTGAAATCAAGACTATTCGCCTGTCCATTGATGGTCTTCTTTTCAATTTTCTTCGTTTTGTGTAATAAATAAGACCTTACAATTCCTTTTACACTTCATTTATTCAATTATCTTCAACCCTCATAACTTCAAGAAGGAATATGGTTTTCTTTAATTCAATTAACTTCATCCATCAATACCTATTGGAAGACTTTGGAGTTACCCTGCGCGTCTATCTCCCATTATGCTTGTCCTTTTTCCCCTTCTTTTTTTCCTTCTGTCCTTGGCAGTATCGCAAAAATATATATAATAAATGTTGTACCAACACAACTTTGATAATAGATTCTAGATTCTTCGTTTGAGCTTTCGATTCTGTCTCCGTTTGCGGTGCTGGAAAGCTCATGAGGAGATCTATGCATTTCTACCATCATTTCTTGCTGTAAACATGTAAATTGACATCAGTTCTTTCCAAAAGTAAGAATCATGAAAAGCATACGATAAGTGTGAGGAAACGCATAAAAAGGTTGCATAAAATAAGAATTTAACACCTATAAAACCATATCAATTTCACACTTATCAAATCACCCCACACTTAGCCTTTTGCTTATCCCCAAGCAAAACTCTCAAGCACAAGTAAAGCCAAGCTAATGGAGCTCAACAGAAAAGGAAGAGCACAGAAGAAAGATATTACTATCCTTACCAATCAAGGGGGCAATTAAAATTATTCAGCTCAATTCATTCTTTTCAGAAAACATGAAGTCATTCAAAGCTAACAAGTGAGAAGCAAAACCTTAAGAGCCTAGCCCTTAACCTTGAGCCAATCCACCTTTTTTTTTTCATAAACCACAAAAACGACAAGGGGCATGAAGTAAGATCATATTCCATCATACCTTTCAATGCCACATACTCTTGAACCATAAATGAAATTAATGTGTATTTCAGCACAACATTTGTACAAATATTTCAATTAAAGCATTTTCAATTTTTATTACCACAGACTTTTCTCTCCACTCATGTAGCGGCTTTGGGTCAACTATCCCAGATCACGAGGACCTTAGGTAGCTAGGTGATGAAGCACCCTAAAAGACTTAATAACCAAGTGGACGAGGCCTGATTTGGAATAGAATTAAAATTAGCATGCTTTGGATCAGCGGAGTACCTTGCCTTGTTCTTTTTCAACCATTTTAATCCAGTTTATTCCAAGGATCAAGGCTAAGAATAGAGTTCAGATGGTGAATATTCTCATTTGTTTTAGCAATTCCAGAACAAAGACCTCAATTCAGCAATTCAAAACCAGAAAATTTTCCAAATTTGTACCCCAAGATCAGTTAACCAACTATACTTCCTCTATGGCTTCCTCCCAAGTTGAGCAATCACAACAAGACTCAAACAAATGCAAGAGAAAAGAGCTTAAAAACAAGCAAAAGACAAGCCGTGAAGGGGCTTTCCCTACCCCACACTTAGAGTGGAGCAATGTCCTCATTGCTTAGGAAGAATTAATAATTGAGTGAGCAATCCAACGGGAAAACAAAATCACACACAACAGATCAGAAGGGAATATGTAAAACATGAAAGAGTAGAAAAGTAAAGAATACTCCCTAGAGTCCGCTCAGGATGTGTAGCAAGTCTAACCCTACACTTGAGTTCAGCTAAGTGACGAAGTAAGCAAGCTGATAATATTATCTGCAAAGCCAAAATAACTCAAGTGGAAACACATAACATCAGTAGATTAAAGAGAAAAGAGCAAAAGCTCTTGCAGTAAGCTTAGCACCAGTTGACACACGACAAACCAAAATAAAAGAAGAAAGAAAATAAACAATGAAACTAAGGAAACAAAATGAAACTCAAACCAGTGGGTTACCGCCCACCAACCTGCTCTGCTTTGAAGTCTACAGCTAGACTCATCTATCAGATTTAGAGAGGAGAGAAGGAGGGAAGGGTCCCACAACATCCTAGAGCTAAGTTGCGCAGCTTCTTGAATTTATGCTTTAAGCACCATGGAATGGACTTCTTCTTTGGTGGTGCCGGCTCCGAAACAGGGGTAGAAGAGTCCTGCTGTAACTCAATGCTCTGCTTGATGAAGTCAGCAAAGATCATTTGCATACAACGCTGAAAGGTGACAGAAGCATTGCAAAGTCCAAGGGGCATTTTTCTGTACGCAATGGTACCATACGGACAAGTGAAAGTGGTCTTGTCTTGATCCTCTAGCGCAATAGGAATCTAGAAGTACCCTGAAAAACCATTTAAAAGCAATAATACTCCTGCCCAGTCTACCTTTTAAGCATTTGATCAATAAAAGGGAGAGGGAAATGATCTTTCCTGGTTGCAGAATTTAGACGCCTATAATCAATGTACATACGCCAACCAGTGATCTTTTTTTTGGAATAGACTCACCTTTATCATTGATAACGGCCTCAAACCCACCTTTCTTAGGCACAACTTGTACAGGACTTACCCAAGTGCTGTCAGAAATGGGATAGTTGATCCCAGCATCCAGAAGCTTCAACACCTCCTTCTTTACAACTTCTTTCATGTTAGGGTTGAGACGACGCTGGGGCTGTCGGATAGGCTTGTAGTCCTCCTCCATGTAAATGTGATGAGTACAAAAATCTGGATTAATCCCTTTGATATCAGCCAGGGTCCACCCAATGGCTCTCTTATGCTTCCTTAACACCTCAAGTAACCTAGTTTCCAGCCTAGAAGTCAAAGTAGAAGAGACAATGACAGGCAAAAATTGTTATTAGCAATAAAAGCATATTTGAGATTAGAGGGGAGCTCCTTAAGCTTAAGAACTGAAGGCTGCTCTATAGAAGGAATTTGTCGCTGAATATCTCTATCAAGCCTCTCCAATGGAGGGTGATAAGCTTGAAAACCTGCCTTCTCTCTCTCAACATGAGCTAGAGTTGCATTAACCTCAAAGTTAGGAGTCTTCAACAGAAGAGACAAGAACATGCTCCAAAGGCTCAAAATTAGTAAAAGGAGCAGAAGGTAAAGAATAAATCTCATCATCAGCTGAAAGTTCACATACCTCTCCATCCTCATCAACAGGACTTACCGACATAACCGAATAAGCTGAGGTAGAGCTGGACTTCATCGTCTTCTTCATATCAAATTCAATCTTCTCGCCCTCGTACCGTAAGGTGATTTTACCGTCATGAACGTCAATGACAGCCTTGGCAGTACTCAAAAAAGGACGGCCCAAAATGAGTGGGACCTCCACATCGTCATCCATATCTAACTACAAAGTCCGCAGGAAAGATGAAGCGGTCAACCCCCACTACGAGATCTCTCATAATCCCCATCGGTTTAATCTCAGATATGTTGGCTAGCTGGAGCTTGAAAGGGGCCGGGTGCAACTCTCCTCCTCTCACCTTCAAGAAAGTGGCATAGGGCATAATGTTAATACTTGCACCTAGGTCACACAAGCCACTGTCGCAGTCTACATCTCCAATAAAGCAAGGAACAATAGGATTGCCCGGATCCTTCTGCTTAGAAGGTAGTGCTCGAAGTAAAGCAGCATAGTACTCCTTTGTGAGGTGGACTGTCTCCTTGTCCTTCTTTTTCTTCTTCTAAGTCAGGAGATCCTTTAGAAATTTTACATAATTAGGCATCTCCTGTAAAGCATCAATAAGAGGTATATCAAGAGTCAGTTTCTTAAAAATACTCAAGAATTTAGCAAAGTGCTCATCTAAGTGCTTCTTATTCATCCTATTTGGAAATGGAAGTTCTATTTGCTTAGGAATGGGAGAAGGCACATCAATGAATAGTAGAAGGGGAGGGAGAAGAAGGTGGAAGACTAAGAGCCTGTATCTCCTCATAAACTACCACGGGAAGGACTGTAGACCCTGATGGTACGCCAACAAGAGAAGGGTCAACCTCCTCATCAGTTTGGTCTACAACCACTTGTTCTTGATGATTATCTCCCAATGCTTCCCACTCCTTAACTTCACCGCTGCACCAACCTCACCTATGACTGAACCTCAGAAGATACACCACAGTTGCAGATCTTTAAGGCCATGGCTGTCTCTCTCAGATTCTGCTGAGGTTGGGATGGAAACGAGCCATGCATTCTTTGCTGCTGCTGATTGGCAAGTATCTAGTTCATCTGTTGCTCTAAATTCTTCTGACCACTGATCAAGGATTGATTGATAACTTGTTGCTCTTGCAAGTGTGCTTTTTGCGTGGTAGCCATAGAAGCTATCAAGTCCTGGAGCTGGTCCATCTTTACATCAGAAGCTAATTTAACAGGTGGCTGGTACGAGCTTTAGCCCTGCTGCATCTTTCCCTGAGCACGGGCCTGAGTGTACGGCTGCCGAGAAAAACCTGGGGGACCCTGCACATTTCTCTACTGGGTAGTTTGACCATTAACCATGAAGTCGTCAAACCTATTAACCAAGGAGCTCACTAAAGTTGATTACAGAGCCTAAGACTGCCATCTGCTCAATCCAAGGATCCAAATTCTTAGCTCCCTTGGCACTCACAGTCATAGTCCGACTACCCTCAGCACCCCATTGACGTACCTCCTCGATGTAAGTCTCCATGGCCGCCATGAAATCAGTGCCAGATCGGTTGAGGATGTCTTCACCCAAAGCTGATCTAACCTCTACTTTTTGAAGGTGATGCAACCCATGGAAGAATGTCATGGCAATACACGTGAGGTCTTGCCCGTGGTGAGGGCACTGACGGAGTATCTCTTTAAAACAATCCCACGCCTCACAAATCATCTCAGTACCTCCCTGCTTGAAAGCAAGTAAAGCAGAAACCAAGTCCATAGTTCTAGAGATAGGATAGTACTTATCATAGAACCTGGTGGTCATCTCTGTCCATGTAGTGATGATACCGGAAGGAAGGCGGTAAAACCACTTCATTGCGTCACCAGCGAGACTGCTGTGAGCCTCGATTTTTAAACCCTATCCTATGTTGATTCGAGTTGATTAGGATCTGGTCAGGTTCTAGGTCCACTTATAACCTAAGATTAATAACTATGTCATATAACAATAATTATTAAATCTTGAGCTAGCTCACTCGAACCTATTATAAGTCGCCACCTAATTTTGACCTAGATTAAATTAGGAAAGGAGAGTTCGGGTTCGGGGGCTTGATATTCGACTTAATTAGGGTTAAATTACTTTCATTACCCCTAGAAGTCGTTTTTCCTTTACTTACTTTAATTGCGGCTTATTACGAGTCGTTTTCACCTAAGTGTGCGCTTCTGATTTTTGAGATTTTTAACATTTTTTGACAGAAAATTAAAGTAAGAATTGAAATTACCTAAACTAGGGTTTCGGAGGCAGAATTAGGTCAAATTTTGATTCTGTCCGTGGCCACAGACCTAATGTCCGAAGCCACGGACCCTAGTTAATCTAAAATAAACAGAAAAGTCGAATTAATAAGAAAACACAATTTTGAAAAGTCCGGGGCCACGGACAAGGAGTCCGTAGGCCCGGACATAAATTGAAAAGCCCTAAATTTTGAAAATAAAATAGTCCCGCCACCATCCGAGGGCGTCCGGGACCCCGGACGTCGCGTCCGTGGGTGCGGACCGCCCTCGGACGGCGGCGCTGAGGCTGTTCCCGGTGGTGTTTTTGGCTTAAATTCTATGGGTACGTAGCCTGAAAGATTATAAGCATGTTAGTAATTGAAAGAATTCAATTTGAAGTCAAAATTAATACGAAACTTAGTTAACAAGTTATTAGGCAGAAACACAAACGAACCTTAATTTAGAAGCAAGGAAAATTCAATTTGATTATAAATTTCAACCAGAAGTGTATTGAGATCAGAAGGGTTAGAGTGTTTGGTTTTTAACTTGTTTTGATTTCGAAAATTTGTTGTTCCTTCACGTCGGGAATCTCTAAAAGCTTCATTGGTGGCCGATCCGGTTCAACTTCGACCTGAGCTTCTGGACCCTTCTTCTTGTGTTGCTAAGGACATTTTTGTTTCTGTATTTCTGGTGGTTTTGTGTTTGGAAGTCTGATAGAGAAAGAAATATTGTGTTTTCAGTGGTTTCAGGGTGATTTCAGCAGGGTTTCGGTATTGATTTGAGGCTTGGAAGTGTAAAAACGTGGGGAGAAGCTTTACGGCTGCCTCTTCTGACTTTGGGAATGTTCTTCTCTGCCCTAGGTCATTTTTTGAAGGTCCTTTTATAGAAAGAGCAAGGCCATGTTGATAGAACAAAAATTTAATTTAAAATCCTGATTTTGTGCTCTAAGGGAATCTGATTTTTTAGAATATGCTGCAGGCCGAGAAAAATTATGAAATTTTAGCTGAAGGTAAAGAATGATTTTTAGGAATTTGGAGAGTTGGAATCGGGTATTTTGATAATTAACCGATTAGATAAAAATCTCATAATCTGGAATCTCCCATAATTCATAACTTATTATTGGAAAGTGGAAATAACGAAATTCCAATGGCATTAATCTCTAAATATCATGCTCTATCTTGTCCTTAAATTTCATGACATTTTGATTTGATTTCGGTATTTTCCAGAGGAGAGAGAAAATTGCAAAAATGATTAAAGTTCTCTTTTAATCTTTGAGCTAAGGTTCCAAATAAAATAATTTCAGGTTTATGACTGTATGTAGTCATGCTAACCATGTGACAATTTTATTTTAATTCCGGAAACCTTTTTATTTCTATTTTGAGGCTATTTCATGTGTTAATTATTAAAGAAATTAGCTTATAATATGAATTAAAAGCTAAATTTCCAGAATAAATATTATCAGAAAATCATGAAATACCTTTCATAATGACTATGATATTTGGAAGTGTTTGGAGATAATGAACAAGTCATATGAAAATAGAAAATCCTGATAATGTCCTTGGAAAATCCCGCCTTGGTGCTTTTTGACCCCTTTTGCCCTTTGTAACACGTATGCCTTATAGACTATTCTGAGGGGATTAAAATTTTGGGTATAACAGATTTCCCCCCGTCAACTAGGCTTTGTAATGAAGATGAAAAGACTAGTTAATGCTTGAGTGATACCCCAAATTTTGGATTCCACGAAATCCTCCATGTTGTCCGAAACCGAGTTGACTATGTCCAGCTATTCGGAGGCGCTGACTACCTAAGCAATAAAACGTTGTCAAACTATCCTAAGGCATTGACTACCTAGTTAGTGAAAAATGTGTCAAGCTATTCTAAGGCGCTGACTACCTAGGTGACGAAAATGAAATAATGTCAAGCGATTCTAAGGCGTTGACTACCTAAAAAGAGAAGATGAAATAATGTCAAGCGATTCTAAGGCGTTGACTACCTAAAAAGAGAAGATGAAATCATGTCAAGCGATCTAAGGCATTGACTGCCTAAAAAGAGAAGATGAAATAACGTTCAACGATTATAAGGCATTGACAACCTAAAAAGTGAAAACTGGGTGGTATGCAAATGCAAGAATGTTGAAATGCTAATGATGGTGATAATGTTGATGATGTCGATGATGTTGATGATGTTGATGATGCTGATAATGTTGATGATGCTGATGATGTTGATGATGCTCAGATGCTTCTGGGGACCGAAAACCCGTGCTAATGCTCCTAGCTGGACCCAATGTGGACTTATTGCCATCGCCCCCCAAGCCGGTGTGCAGAGATAACTCCTGGTAAAAACCCTGGGGACTTATTGTCTTCGCCCACCATTCGTTGATCCCAAAGTAAGCTGACATAGCATAGGAGGATTTATTGTCATCACCTCGCCAACTTTTCTGTCGCCAGGTCTTGTGACACGCCTGGATAATGCAACTAGGTCTTATGACGAGCCTATATGAATGAGATGAATGCAATGTGTTTGATGAGAGTGGGTAAGCTAAAGGGTAATGTTAGGTCTTACTATGAGCCTAAGGGAATGTAACTAGGTCTTATGACGAGCCTAAAGGATGGTTCTAGGTCTTATGACGAGCCTAAAGGTTGGATCTAAGTGAAAGTGAGTAAAATGTATGATGGGTCTAAATGTAGAAGGATTAGGGTTTATGTCAAACCTGGAGATGGTAGGGCTCAAGACGGGCCTGTGGATGTTTGAATGTGAAGGTAGGGCTTAGGACGGGCCTGAGGAAATTTGGTGTAGAGGTAGGGCTTAGGACGGGCCTGTTGATGTTTGAATGTGGAGATAAATAACATTTAATTACTTATTATTAACTAAGGTCAAATGTCATCCCTTGACCATACTTCCCCTTGCCGACCTCATATAGCTGGCATGCCCACTCATTAAGCTACCTCTAAACAAATATCTAGCTAATCTAATGACTCACCTATTACTATTCCTAAAGTAAGACTAAATTAACTTAAAAGCGAAAACTAGCTTATTCTTCTCATTTCCTTCATTCCCAGCCGACACCAGCCTCTTCATTCTCTCTTTTGCTTCTCCAAAAATGTAAGGAAGTCACCAAGTTCAGAAGAGAACAACAATTGACATAGGTAAGCTTATTAAGCTATTTTATGTTCATTCTCTTCACATTTCTTTCCTCTTTCCATGGAGCAAAGCACCAACCATTTCCATCAATGTTTCTAGGTTGTTTTGGAGGTTAAAAGAAGGGTGAATCTCGGCTGTAACAAGGGAAGAAGGTGGAGAAATCTAATCTTGTTCTTAAGGTATAAAAATGTGCTTTAAGCACTTATCCTTTGATTTTCTTCAATTCCGGTTTGAAAGCCTTGTTTCCTAGGCTTATAATATTCTTCTTAACATACTTATTCAGTTGTTATATCAAGAGCTTCAAGGTATAGCCAGATCCAAGCCAAAAACACCATTTTAGGCATTTTAAACAAGGTAAAAATTAGCCATCTTCTAATCTGAGTTATACCAGTTTAAAGCTTGGTTTTAGTAGCTCTTTTGATGCTCTTATTGTTCTATAAATTTAGGCTGAAGACATCCATACTTACCTTGGTATTTTAAGGTAAAATTTACCTTGAAAATATACATTAAACACTTCTTATGGTTAGATCTTGCTTGGAGACTAATTATACCTTAATTGCTGTTGGAAAACATGTAAAAGGAGCTGTGGAAAAATTATCCTAAGCTGGCCGTGGCCAAACAAGGCCTTAACTAGGCAAAAACAAGGTATAAATCACTTAAACCTACACTTGGTATATTAATATGCGTTTATACATATGTATATATTTATGCCGTGAGTGAATGGGTTAATTAAGGTTTTATTTTGACCTTAGGTGATTAAGGAATGGTTTAATAAATTTTATAACTAATTAATTAACATAATTGTCAAATTTAAGACATTATGTGGAAAATTGGTAATTATGGAAAAGATGGTGGTAAGGCCGAGAGTGTAAAGTACTTTTGGGCATTTATGTGTAATTTATTTTATAAGCTAATGTTTGTAATAAGGCCATGTACTTTAGGCCATTTTATTTATGTATTTATAAGGTTTTAATTAAGTTTAGGTGGTGAAAATATATTACCGCAAGGAATTGGGGTATTAGGTGTAATTAAATTAAATTTGGGGGCTATATAATAATATAGCCGAAAATTGGAGGTTTAAAGGAGCTTAAATAAAAATTATAAGATTTTATAAAGTTTTGGGGTTAAATAGTAATTTCTGAAAATTATGGGTACAAACCGTAATATATGGAGATTAATGGTCAAGGAAATATTAAGGTGGTCAACCTTGACCATATGGTAGGTTTTGACCAAATTAGATAAGTTAAATAACTTATTTAAGGTTTATAATAAGTTAAGTATTTAATTGTAACAATTTTATAACATATGTGGTATATATGTTATTACCGAAAATAAAGGGTGTATAATGGTATTATAAACACCCATGGGCTATTAGGAGTTTTTAGGAATTTATTGGGTTGATTTTGGAATTAAAATAAACTATATATATGTATAATATATAGTTATTATGTCATTATGACACTTTGGAATAAAAGATGGGGTGGAATAGTAATAAGCGAGAATATATGGGTTAGTAATATTATTTATAACCCTTTGGTGAAATTTGGTGATTTTTAGAATAATATAAGAGTATTTATTAAGATATGTGTATAATATATAGTTTTAATGATATTATAAAACTATATGTTATAAATTGGGCCAAATGGCAATTATAGAAACTTGGTGGGTTGAAAAATAATATAGAACAGCACAAGGGCTGTTCGGTATTTTATAAATATATAACCATAGGTTATATTATTATTAAGGTTTAAAATGTTATGTTATATGATATATATAAGATGGTATAAATAATGGGGTGATTTTGTAAATAAAGGAAACTATGGATTATGGAAAAAGAATAAGGTTTTAATATATATGCCTATGCGGCAATATAAATAGTTTTGTATAAATACTATAGGTTATAAGTTTAAAGGAAATAAAAATATCATATTATATGATATTAGTATATGGTATAACATTACATAATGTTATGTGGTCAAAATGGAATTTAAATAAAGATAAGGGCTGTACCGAATTATTAAGGTTATAAATATGAGTTTTAGACTATGGTCTATAATGTTATAAATGTTATAACAATTATATGGTTTAGATGGAATTAATATAAGTAAGGATATTCACATTAAATAATGTGACAAACTATAAATAAATAAGATTTATAAACTAAGGTATTCATTGATTAAACCTTGTGAGTTGTAATTATACATAATATTAGGATAATAATCTTGATATAGGTTGTGTAATATAATACAACTAATGGGAATAATCATCTAATATAAGATGATAAAACGTAACATATAATATAAGAGTTTTATAACTCATGGAATTTACCTATATGGTACATATATACATGTACAAGAAAAATGTATATAAGGATGGATATATATTATGGTTGGAAACCATATAATATAATGGTGGTGGTTATTTGAAAAAAAAATAGTTACAAACTATAAGTTATGAGTTTTTGAATGCAAATATAATTTGCTAAGATAATGGATAATATAATACAATGTATTATAATGGATGGTGGGAGATGATACAGTATGAAAAATAATACAATATAATATAATAATGCATGCATACATGCAACTATAGGTTATATACCTAAGTTTAATGGTGGATAAGATTAAAGAAATATAATGAATTAAACTTAACAGTCAAAATGTTTTGACATACGAGTTTTAGTAACAAGCCGACTGGTTTAGATAAACCCGTAACAAATAACCGTAGAAATCCGGGGATGAACTGTCGGGGTTACTTGTTATTCGGAAATACCGGATGTAGTTAGTCATGGAGACTGACTTATAGTTTTATTACCGTTTAGATCATACTTCAGACGGAGGCGCTTGACGAGCTAGTGGTCTACACTGCGCATCCTAGGTCTTGGTGAACGGTATGTAAAGGGGTTTGATCCGGGTTGTCCTAAGGAATTCCTTGGGCTCGGATTTGGTTGATATCACTTGTGTGTTAAGTGTTTTGGATACATGTATGTGATTGTGTGCTACTGCATTAATTATTTATGCACGAGTGTCCCACGAGACTAACACTATGTCGACTATAGATCGGCTTATATAAACATACATATACGTTATTGTGATGACAAAACGGTTACTTGATATAATACCATAGTATTAATATTAAGTATATGGTAACCTAAGTAAAACACTTAGGAATGAGTCACGACATTGTCGGTCTCTAGAGCATGGGTCTCGAACATGAATATGACCTAGATTACTTCTAGGTATGTGTGAGACCCATTGGGCAGCTAATTAATAATTATATTCTCCATAAGACTAAGAGCATATCTTAAACATTAGGAGAGAGAGATGGTATGAGTTGAGGTGAGGAATCCCGGTAGTTTATGAACTACTTGGTTGCGCATTTGTGATCACTGAGGGGTTCCCGATCGGGTTCCGCTCCAGGTTTATACCCAACGAGCCCTATTTGGATCGTGGGTCAGGTGGCTACGGCCTTTTATATGGACGTCTTACGAGACAAAAGAGAATAGTCAGGGGCCTCCGGACCTCTGGCGAAATGAGCACCTTTGTGTGTACGGGAGGACTACTGTCCATGGTGAGGTTATCGGGTTGTCTTAACATGACGCCCAACTGGTATAAATTAAACATGGTTGGATGGGGCCTTAAAGGCCAAGGTAAATTAACTATGGAAACCGTTCGCTACGGCGATTGTACATTGTACATTATACTGCTATTATTTCGATACGTTCGATATACAGTTGTTGTTTGTAATATTTTATGACTGTTTGAATTGGATGGATGGTTGAGTGTTTATGAATGTTTGGATGGAGGATTATGTATATTTATGCATGTATATCACAGTATTGATTATAACTGTAAAATGGTAAAGCATGAAACCAATCTAATAATAAGATGGTTAAAATGACTAAGTGGCCATTAGGGTCCAGGCCCGGCATACTCAGCGTCTATCGCTGATACTACACCATTACGCAGGTTGTTGATTATTGTCGAAGCCGAAGTGCGGGATCAGGGTAATTAGGGTTTACTTTAATGACCGCACATGGAGTTTGTTTGTATAGCAATGAAGATGGTGATTTGTATTATGGTACGGTTATGTATATTCGGAATTGGGTAGACGCTCACTTGTCCATGTTTTTGGTTTATGGACTTAGTATGATGTATAGGAGTTATTCTCGTTATCACAGCGGTTAGCATTTTGTTTATGTTGGTTGTTGGATATAGTTTGGTTTCGTTGCTCGCATGGGCGAGTAAGGGCCGGTGACACCCGAGTGAGTATTGTTATTGTTATTAATTCTTCCGCTGTAAGACGTTTTATTTATTGCTACGAGAGAGATTATTACGTGATTATGGGGAGGGGTGTTACAAAAGTGGTATCAGAGCGGAGTACCGCTCTGATGACGAGGAAATAGGCTAAGACAGTGAGCTTAGGACTTGGGAAATTTTGAGAAACGTTTGTGAGGTACGAGATGACTCGTCTTAAAAGATATTGTGTTTAGTAACGCAAATTGCGTGATATATTAGCCTTAAAGACAATTCAATATCTATTGGTTGTGTACGGTGAATTTACCGAGTATTTATGTGACATACTGTACTACAGATGTCTGGGGGAACTAGAGGGCGTGGTACTGGTAGAGGTGGAGGCGGTGACCCCGTGATTCCAGATGTTGCTGAGACGATTGCTGCCGTTCTCGCACAGCTTGGTACTCCGATTGGAGGAGCACCAGCCCACCCGCCACAGCCCAGGGAAACGAACTGGCTGAAGTCAGTTAGTGAAACCCGACCACCTATATATTCAGGGGAGCCAGACCCCGTAGCCTTGGAGTGTTACATTGTTGAACATGAGAAGGCTTACGAAGCTTTACAAGTACCTGCCAACCAGAAGGTCGTCATTGCTGCTTTCCATCTGAAGGATGCAGCCAGCACTTGGTGGAGGTTGGTCAAGGACCATCACCTGGCTACGCCCGACTTTTCGTGGGCTGCCTTTGTCGAATTGCTGAGGGGGAAGTACTACCCGGCACATCTCAAGCAGAAGAAGCGCCATGAGTTCGAGACATTGTCCCAGGGAGGTCAGACCGTGGATGAGTACTACACTCGATTCATTGGTCTACTGGACTTTATCCCAGTGGAGGGTGATTTTTCGGTATGAGGGGGGGTCTATCTAAATATGGTCTGACTGAAAAGCCGAGATCCTGGAAAATGCCATTCTGTGGAGGGTGAAAACCCGTTATTTATGGCAGCCCTCAAATACCTACTTAATCGTCCGTCTTTCCCAGAAAGCATAAGGGAGAGCGCAAGTGTGCACTACACCCGCTCTCAATGGGCTCCACGCGGACTTATGCCCTATAGGCGGAAATTGACTAGAGTCGCCACCTAGTTTGACCTAAGGAACTAGGAAGGGAGGAGAAGGGTTCTAAGAACCGTTAACTGACTCTGAGATTGTTGCCTATGGATAGGACTTATCTGATCATGCCAGAGATTCTATGTTGGGTTCGCACTGGGTTACACCCCTTAGAAGTGGCAACGACCACGACTTCGGATTGGTGCCCGAGGAAACCTCGGTCTCCAATTGTCGGGATTGTCTTCTTTCAAAACCTTTTTAGAGAGATTCATTTAAAAGTCAAGGATAGGATTAGGATGAGGAGAGAGAAAGAGAGTGGATGAGGCGAGCTTTTCTGCCAAGCTAGCGCCAAGAAGAAGAATTGATGAATTCGAATGAGTATAGAATGAAAGATTTGGAGTCTGATTTTGAGGGTTGAAGATGTCGAGGGTTTGTGGGAGTAAGAGGGGATTTGAATGTTTGACAAACATTAATTTCGCCTTAGAGTTGGGAAGGGGGTTTTTTGGATTGGAATGGGGTCGCACCCTAGGTGGGCTGCCTACGTACTCAACTCCCTGTTGAGATCAGACCTTACGTAGTTCAGGTTATGGAGATGTTTGAAGTTTCAGATTTGAGGGGGTAGTGTGTGAGACGCTCGGGTCCATGAGACGTTTGAAACCTTGAGATGTCGAAGTCTGTGAGACGCTCGGGTCTGAGAGATGTTCAGTTCTGTGAGACATTCAAATCATTGGGATGACAAAGTCTGTGAGATGCTCGGGTCTGTGAGATGCTCGGGTCTGTGCGACAATACGGGGTTGTTTGGAGGTGAGATGGCCGAGTGAAAATGGCATTTTGATTGATGTGGGGTCGCACCCTGTGTGGGTTGCCTACGTACTCAATTCCTTATTGAGATCAGACCTTACGTAGTTCATATTTTTTGGGTTTTGGAAGTTTTGATGTTTGTGGAGCTTGAAGATACTTGAGATGTTCGAGATTTAGAAAGGTTTGAAGTTTCGAAAAGTTTCAGGTTTGGATGCTAGTTTGTGAGACGCTCGGGTCTATGAGACGTTTGGTGAAAAGAGATATCAAAGTCTATGAGGCGCTCGGGCCTGTGAGACGTTTGAATCTTAAAATGGTGGAGAGATTGAGGTGTTCGAGTCTGTGAGGCGCTTGGGCCTATGAGACTTTGGAAGCTTGAGAGAAGCTAGAATTTGCAAGATGATTTGAGTTTAAGGTGAATTGGAGTTTGAATGATGACTTGAGTATGTGAGGCAATTGGAATTTGGGAGAGATCCTGGGTTTTTTGGGTTCGAGGTTCGAAAAGAGTTGAGGTTTTGGGATATTTCGGGATTTGAAATGAGATGATGATGGGTTGAGTTGTTTGGAGGAATGATTGTCAAAATCGTCTCTCTTAAAGTTTAAAACCGAAAAGTCATTTTTGTTGTAAAAGGGCGGATAATCCCGAGGGATTACCCTATGTACCCCCTCGAACACGACACTTAATTAATGGTAAGTGCCGAGGCTCGAAAGATGGGGCAATGACTTTATGTCGAAAAATAGGATTTAGAGAGAAACACCATGAATGAGATGTTCTCAGTCAGACCCTAATAACGTCTCTAACTCCCGGGTTTTAAAACGTTAAAAACCGAAAACCTTGAAATCGAGCGGAAGGGAGTTAGACGATTCTAAAATCCCGGCTACAACTAGGAAGGCAGTTACATCCCTAGCACCCCGCCTTGTAAAAATCTAGGCTGCAATTAGGGGAGGTTTGTCACCCTAATGCCCCGCCTAAAGAGATCCAGACTGCGACAAGGGATGTTACGACCCCAGTGCCCCGCCTCGGATTTTTATTTGGAGGAGAAACAAGTATTGTCTAACTAGGATGAAAACGTTCTTTGAAGGTGTTAGACATCCTATGTTCCCGAAAACAATTTATTTTGGGTCTGAAAACTAAGTTAGGAAACTTGTGAAGTTGTTCGGAATTCTCGATGAAGAAACACTGATTTTGAGAAATGATTTTAGGAGAAAACTTTCTGTATATGTGAGATAAACTTTCTGCGTTTGAGAAGTTTTTTGTGATGTGAGAAGAGTTTTTCCTTTAAAATTCCACAAAATGGTTTCTTTTGAAAACTTGATGAAGTTTGAATAAAATGATTGTTGAAATCTGAGGAGAGAGATTTTTGAGTTTGAAATTTGAACAGGATTTACAAGTTGAGTTTGAATTGGATGAATTGAATTCGAGTTGAATGGAATTGGACTGAATTGAAATGAGTTGGGTTTGAATTGGGTTGATTTGAATCCGGGTTGGGGTTGAAAAACGAATCGGGTCAAAGTTAGACCGGGTCAAAGTTGGATTAGGTCAAAGTTGAGATTGGTCAAAGTCAAAGTTCATATTGGTCAAAGTTGGACCAAGTCAAAGTTGGGTCAAGGTCAAAGTTGGACCAGGTCAAAAATTGGGTCAAGGTCAAAGTGGGGTCAATCAAAGTTGGACCGAGTCAAAGTCAAAGGTCACGTTGGTCAAAGTTGGACCGAGTCAAAGTTCAGGTTGGTCAAAGTTAGACCAAGTCAAAGTTTGGATTGGTCAAAGTTGGACCGAATGGGCTTGATGGGCCGAATGGGCTTAGTGGGCCGAATGGGCTTGATGGCCTTGTTTGGACTTTGGCCACGAAATGGGCTTGGGCCTTGAAATGGGATTTATGAACTGTGGGCTGAAGTTGGTTTTGAATTGGGCCTCAGAGTGGCCTTTTGATTTGGGCTGAAGTGGGATTTGAATTGGGCCTTAGAATTAAATTGGGCCCGCTCTGGGCTTTGTTGGAAATTGGGTTGAAATTTGGATCTTATCTAGAGTTGGGCCAAAAAAAAGGGCCTTGCTTGAAGTTGGGCCGAAATTGGGCCTTGTTTGGCTTGGCTGAAGTGGCCCCTTTTTTATGTGGGCTTTATTTGTGAGATATTAACAAGTGAGAGGAATTGATTTATTGGTTTATTAACTCTTGATTATGGGTGTGTTTGAGGGTAGAGGAGGATTCCACCCACATAAAACGAATGAGAGACCCGTTAGGCATGGGGTGGTATCACATCCTAGACCCTCCTAATTTAGCCTTAAGGGCTTGTTTTTTTTGAAGTTTTGGTTCTTATATACACATAAGGGTGGTTTGGATGTTTTCTGAAGCTATAAGAGATTACTGCCCCACGAAACGAATGAGAGACCCGTTAGGTGTGGAGCCATAATGCATCCGAAGCTTTTCTGTTAGTCAAAAGGTCCTAGGGCGATAACTAGGGCTTATTAATGTAATCAGAAAAATACGGGGAAATGAAGTAAAATTTGTGATAAAATCAACTGCACATCATACCCGCTTATAATACATGAATTAGTTCAGAAAGCAAGGCCATGCGAAGAACAATAGACCAGAATTGGTGATAACCGTAAACCAAACTCAATGAAACAACTTGGCTAATTGTTACAGCAGAACCGATGGAGGTTCTAAATGAAACAGAGAAAATAGAGCCTAAATTCACCAAACTCAAACATTTATCAGACCTAAACAAAGTTGCCCAAACCAGCTTGTTTCAATTACGTTTATTCACAACAGAAGTTTTCCATCTCAATTTTGGATTAGTGATCGATTAAGCACATGGTATATTTGGCAGGAAGATGGATATAACATGTGTATCCTCTTCTTAGAGACAAAAACTCATCTACCCAACAGGAAGGTAAATATAATACATATCTACACATAAAATTTGCAGTAACCTATGTACTAAGAACATCAGCGTTTGATTACAGAACACAAAGACTAGATGCAAGTATGGGCACAGAGAGATCAAAACAGACTGATGGAAACGCATCTTTGCCATAGTATTTCAACACAACATTTTTACAGAAACTGCAACTATCTCGGTTAGAAATTGGTACCAGTTTTGCAGACAAAAGTCACCTGTAAATGATCAAGAGACAAACACTGAAATAAAACAAGTTAAATGACCAGTATAACCGGATGGACATAGAGAAAGTAAAGGTACAGGGCGCAGCCTATGTTAGTGTGTTCATTCCATCGAGAAGAAAGTCAGAATCCCAGGTATAACCATTGCCTTATGATCGCGTACGCATGGATAAAATTGCACAATCATTCAATCTGAGCAAGAGAAACTAAACTTAACCAAGTTAGTAAACGTGAACAACCAGAGAAGAGAAAGAGCCCCCTGCAAATGACCAAGAAAATACTCTAAAACAGAACATGTTAAATGACAGGTACAGCTCATGGTGCCTGCCGAGAGCTTCAAACATACACCAGACTTCACACATGAACAGAAATGTGAGTCTAGCTAGTTCGGTGAGTTTCAAACGATGGGTTTGGTTTGTTCAGTACGCGCACACAAGTCAAGCTTCAGATGACAGAACATAGAACAATAAAGCGAAAGAGAAGTAGTATCCAGAATGAAATCTCAGTATATGTGGGATGGCAGTAAAAATGCAGAAAAAATAAATGGATACACAAGGACAAAACCAGCGTCGATTTGATTTCAACAAAACCGTCCCAAGCTTACAAATCAGAACGAGAGGGGGATTCGAAGTGCTTTAATAAAATCAAAACCGCAGCTATCTCGACACTCGTCTATGATTGACATACACAGTGAGGGTCAAGGGCTTTCAAACTAAATGCAGGTAAACAAAAAAATAGATGAAGATGAGAGGTACAGGAAGAGAACAAAAAGTGAGGATAAGCTCATGATACGGGAACAAGATCCCGATTGAGCTACGTTTCCTCTAACCATCACCGGTTTGGTTCCTTTGGTGGGGAAAACAAGAAAAAAAAAGGAAGATATATATCAGAGAGAAAGAGATTCGAGTGCGAAGGGAACGATGGGTCTCGCTTACTCTACTGACCGAACAAAGATTGGGGAAGGAAATCGGGGCGAATTCTTCCGGATAATGGAGTGGCGTGGTTGATGAGTTTCCTCAGGAAATGAGGAAGAGCAGACGGTCGGAAGGTGGGGATGATTTTGAGTGGAGATGAAGGAGATGGTGGTAGTCTGGGATCCAGCATTCGAAAGCGTTTAATCCATGGTGAGCTCGATGAGGTTTTTGATCGTTGGGTATGCAGGGTCGGAAGGTTAGAACTTCTGGTATGGGAATTGAAGAACCGTGGAGAAAATTTTTCAGGATAGAAAGAAACAACTGAAGGGTGGCTCCGAGAGGATTGTACAGTAGGGTTTTGTTATGGGTTTTTTTATAACAAACAAATAGGGTTTTGTAAGAAGAATCTGTTGAATTTTGAATGGGCTGGCTAGACAAATATGGGCTCTATTTTGGAGTAATGGGGCTGAAAAAAATCGGACCCAACTGGGAGGGGCTGGGCTTGGTCCACCCGATGTGGAAAAACAAAATAGAAAATGAGAATTGCTCTCACCCAGATTCAAACTCGGTACCACCAGCCTCCTCATTACATGCCTTAACCGATTGAGCTATAACAGCATCCAGTAAGTACAAACGAAGAAATAAAAGAAGGGCTATGTTACGAACTAAGGCAAAATGAAGAAAATGCCTTTGGTTCATACCAGGAATTGAACCTCAGACCAAAGGGTTGTATAGCAAGTACCTTAACCAGTTACACTGGGTCAAACTTCAGTATTTTCATGAGAGAAATAATACAAGAGCTCTAATTTTAATTGGACTACTCTTCTAAAAATGCTATGAATTCAAAAGAAAGTATACAAAAAGAAGAAGATTCATCTAATGGCACGAAATCATGGAGTACAACTAAAAATAAGATTCAAAACATAACGAGGTATAAATAAATGGAATAGCATATGTACATGAAATAATGAAAATAATGTCCGTGAAATGAAGATAAAACGCATACAATAAAATGAAAAATAATAGTAGACACATAAAAGGATAGAAAATAATAATGATAAAAACTGAATAAAGGTAAATACTAAAAGCAAAATACATGTAAAATAACAAAGAAATAAGATAAGCTAAGCAAGTAACCAAAAGGCATAAGGTAAGGACAATGTAAAACAACTAGACGAACAAATAAGCGAATACAAAATAGAATAAAATAACATAGTAAAATAAGTAGGTAAACAAGGAGGGAGGGGTTTTGAAATCGGACTGTCGTCGGAAATTCATTTTTGAAAAATCTTGTTCTTATGAAATGCTTTTGAAAAGATTATAAAACCATGGTCTCGCTTTGGCACGCACGTCATTACGTTTTGACAAAGAAAGGCGACGACCCCTCTTATTGTATTTATGATTTCGGAATTTGCTTTATGGGGTGAGAATTTTTGGTGTCTACAATCCCCGGTGTTGATTACTCAGAGACCGTGAAGGTCGAGAAGTTCCGGGGGGATTGTTGTTTCGCATCCAGATGGCGAGGGGTGCTACCCTCTACACTACCATTCAGGTATTAACATGAAAGCCATAAATTCTTTACTTACTATGTTACTTTGTGAGAACTTACCAATGAGATTCCAAGAGTGTTATGACGCTGCCTCGAGGACGGAGCTAATGCTCCAGACTCGGGAAGAGACTGTCGGGGCCAAGAAGAGAAAGAACCCTGAGGGAGAGTCTGAGGGTGGAGGAGCATCTCTAGGCGATAGCCAGAAGAAGGGAATGTAAGGACTTATCCCATTCTAAATTGTTTACCATATTAAATACCTTATGAATGCTGACCCGAAACCTTAAACAGGAAATTCTTTCAAAAGAAAGGGCAGTAGGGTCACCAGGGAGCGAAGGGGAAAGAGCCTGTCCTTCGGTTGACCGGCCCAGTTATAGATGCTCAGCTAAATACTACCATCAGGCACCGGACAGCCCCAACGCCATTTCTATTGTAAGCGTTGTGGGAAGGACCATCCTAGGGTCGACTGCAATGGCCGCAAAGTTGAGTGTCGGTGCTGCAAGAAAGAGGGCCACCGGGAGTTCGAGTGCTGGATGAACCCTGAGAGCCGTAACTATAGGCCACCAAGGAATACTCAGAAGACCTCAGCTGAAGGATCTGGAGTACCACGAGGCGGTCAGGATGGCCAGACATCTACTGATGCTGGAGCCCCGAAGGGCAAGGGAGTCGATAGGGCATGAGTACCCTGAACTCCATGAGACCGCTGGTGGAAGACTTCTGTTTACTATGTTGTGTACTTACCTTGGATGTTAGACGGAGATATATTATAAGTATGTGGGAGTGTGTTAGTAACCACTCGCCTTTTTATGTATGACTTTTGAGACTAGTTGGTGGACTCGATACGAGTAACCTTGGAACCTTGACGGATTATATATGAACAGGATGTTAATGCTTACATTATCATGTAGCCTATACCCAACGACGCGGAGTCAATGAGACCGGAGATTACTGAACCAGAATTTCCACCTGCATGGCGCACTAGCTATTGCAAGCGCTATGACAATCAAACCACTGAAATTTCCATCTGCCTTGCGCACTTGACAGAGCAAGTGCTGCAACTTCAACTACTACTTTTTAGTATTTTATTATATATATACCAAAAAAAATGTTTTTCAAACTTTTTCATACAAACCATAAGATTAGAAACCTACGCAACCTTGGGAAGACCGTTAGTCCGACCACTGCAACTGAGGAAACTATACAGCCACTGTGATTGTATATCACACCAGTTTAAATTGTTTGAGAAATTTCAGACATGGCTTATTAGCCAAATACCATCAGTGTATACCCGCATTTAAACCACCGTCAGTGAGGATGGTTGGGAAGTGGAGAGCCAAGTTGCTCAAAGCTGTGATGCAATCTGCAATACATCCAATTAAACGGATGAGGGAATGAATATAAACTATGGATGAGATATGATCATGATAAACAGGCAGGAAAGGAATATGTGTTGTACTCAATGAGATCAAATTAGGAGGACCAAGTTTGCTAAATATAGCACAAATTTTACTTACACCGAGCTGAATAACGCCGGCTTATGGCATGAATTACCATGGATGCCACTAGGGCAATAGCACTTACAACAAGATAACCAGCAACACGAAATAGTGAATAAAAATAAAAGAAGAGAAAAGAAATGAGGATATCCATCATAGGGAGATTGACAACAGAATAATTCACAATACCCGTGTGACAGACATTACCAGTTTACTAAACGAGACATGGGACGACCGCACTCCGATAGGAGCATGTGGGCCTCACAGACTTATTTATAAGTTAGTCGGGTAAGTAGTAATGTATCAGTACCGTACCCCATGCAAGTAGACAAGTAGTGTTAGGAACACGAGAAGTAGTCAACTCCATACTACAGACAGTGATACAGATTACCTCGAAGATGGACGAGAAGAGCCGTAGTTAAACCAACGGGCTAGAGAAATCAAGAACTTTCAGCACACAGAGCAGTAGACAGTATACAGTGGAGATAAGGGAACCGTTCAAGGACGTGAAACAGAAGGAAAGAAACATGAAAACCCATTATGGATGAATAACATGTAGAATCCTCATAAGGATCGAGCAAATTCTTGCAATCCAGAGGAAATCTACCAGATCATGTGGACATAAACGCGTGACTAGGCAATAATGAGAGACAGAGCTAAAATGCTAGCAGTTACCTTGAGCAAGGAACAATGGACTTGGAATGTACCACTCACATGATAATTCGCTCATCTTATCTGTTGGACTCATTAGATATTAGCTGTTGAGAGTTTACGCCTCTACACTCTATAGGACTGAGTGTTTTGGTATTGCACTTGTGCAGTTATTAATCTAGTGGGAATACAGAAAGATGAAATGGATATCAACACGAGTGTGTATAAAAGAACAACAACAGTGTGTTACTCTGGAACAAAACCACCAGAAGACACGGATGACAATCATCATCTACGTGGACATATAGGCTGGTACGTCTTATTAATACAAAGACAAGTGCAAAGAGCACTAAGTAGTAAGTACTAACAATGGCCAATGTCATATTACACCTCAAGCTAAAAATCAGTGAGAGAACACACACGCATGTATGCTAGTGATCCAAATGAGAGGATACACAGCAATGAAAAGAGGCAAATTGAGCCTATGTTCATGGGTCTGCACCTCAGTATGGAGCGAGTGGGCCCATTAGAACAAACTTGGGAGAGAGCACAAATAGATCAGTGCCTCACCCTTTATGTATTGTGGAGCCCAGAAGGGCTAAAGTCATACCCGTCTCTCTGATATGAGGATAATCCACGAGTTGGAGAACTCTTTGAGAGCCAAGTATCCAACGCTCCTTGTTGAGCGGTTGTTGTATACTTGTGGGGTACGGGGGCGTAACCCTTTTTAAGGGGGGTAGAGCCTCTTGGCTGTGCACATGTGTGCACTAAGTTATGTTGTTTAGTATGCGGGGCATACAACGACATTTGTGTATTTGTTTGTTTCGTATGCATGACATACAGTGAATTGGTGGTGTGCGGGGCACACGAGGTTTTGTTGGTTATGTTTGGTACGCGGGGCGTACGTTGTTTGGTTTGTTTGTGTGTGATGTACACTTGTATGTATGTATCTTATGAGATACCTGTTTGAATGATGTATGTACACCCATGTGTGTAGTACTTTTCTTATGCTACTTGTGATATATATATTTATATTGCTTTGTAGAATGATTACATATGGTATCACCTAGATACAAAATGAATCATTAGATATGGAATGTGGAACGATGGTATGTTATGGACACCTCAGGGAGGTTGTCAGGGTTGGTAGAATTGATAGGAAATAATGGTGCTGATGGATCATCTATATCCATATATGATTGAATTAACGCCACAAAGTGATGGCTATGTGCTGTATAAGCACAATACAATGTGTGTAAATGATATATCACATAGATATACATTATGGGAATAATGGGTAGTTATATATTTATATACATACCTATTTGATTAAGCGACTTCAGGACGAAGTCTTTTAAGGGGGGTAGATTGAAATACCCCAAACTAATAAAACATGGATTAAACATCTAATCACATTAATTAAGGCCTAAACATGCCTTAAAAGTCAACTGAGAACAACACTGGTCAACATAAAGCAAGATATTGCACCCTTTGACTGTTTAGGGTAAATAAATACCCAAATGAACTTCTTAGGACCTAAAACTTTGTCCTAAGCTTATTAACACATAACTAAACATATTACAATTGTTGGACAACACTCCAACACATAGAACAAGCATTTACATGCTTCAAGGTCAAGTAGGGCAAAAATGTGCCCTAAGAAAACCTTAAAGATCTAATGACCTCTAAATGATATAAAATTGGATTACATGATTAAATATCATGTAAGGAACACAACAAAACTGTTCTCAAAGAAAACTGAGCTCAGAAACACCTTGCGACACAAAATGTGCACTAAAATACCTTAAAGTACGTTTTTGTGTATGAGCTCTAAGATAATGACTTTTTGTCATTTTAAAGACTAGAGTATATTCTTTATATCATTAATTTGACATGATAGACTATATTATAAAGTCTAAATCAAAGTTTGAAAATAAAATCAAAATGGGCAATTTAGTATGAATAGTACCCAAAAATAACATTTAATTACTTATTATTAACTAAGGTTGTAACACCCCAACCACAACCATACACTTAACAACACATTGCAGCGGAAACTCAACTCATCACATTACATAACTCAATGGTGTTACACGCCGTTAACCACCCACGTGGCTAACAAGGCTAATACCTGTACATTGTATCGGTCTGATGGACTAGATTCCCGAGCAACTACACAATACAATCCTTAATCCATTTCCAACATTTATTATACACATACCATCCTACTGTATCGAGTATTTATAAACTGATGCCGATAACAATTTCGGTCTTACTACACCTACAGTATATATACACTTAAATGATTACCCATGTACAACGACTACCCCGTCCTACTCTCAAACGGCTTCCAGCTCTTCGTACCTGAAATAAGAAAAGAAGAGAAAAGGGTGGCCCCCAAGGGGCTCAGCACCTTTGCTGGTATGGTAATCCCGCAGGCCACATGCTACCGGGCCACACACAACTAATTGTCGTCTTAGCATGCTATTGATTATTTTTAAATCATGCATGCCACTGTAAACACACAACACACAACATTTCGCCTCAATGGGCTCAACAAACGGATAATACATCCTTACTTGATAAATCACTCATGGTATTCATTATCCCTAGAGTGTTCCTCCTCTATCGGAGCTACTTCCTTAATAGACGACACTTACCCGATATTCGGGTTATCCTCAAACGCCTCTTATCGCGAACTGGGATTCATTTCCATGATCCACATACTCCACATTTAAGACATATAACATTCATCACATAACAACACATATCAACACTTTTCACGTTACAACGTGTACATAATATCATCGCCATAGATATTGCATCATAGCAACAACACGTAACACCATAAGATCGGTTCACACAAGGAACCTTCCACCATAGTTAGTATTCACAGTGAGCCTAGAGATTGTTGCCAACCTCATGCTAAGCTCGTTACTTACCTCGTTACCGTCCTGTTATTTGAACGGTTAACTTAACCCAAGGTGTGTCGGATATAGTCATCCCAAGCACACCGAAACAACATTCGTATGCCCCTGTGGCCTGACGTGAGTCAGTAAACTAGCTTTGGATAAGCTAAGGGAAGGTTGAAACCAAATTGGAATACAACCCATACATACACCAAGAGAGTCGAACCGGATATGACATCGACTCCCGTCCTCACACGCGTGGCCGGAACATACCGGACTCCTCACCCCCCATTATTACATATATACTTATAAATAAGTAGTTAGAGATCCATTATGGAGCCTACCACATCCACACACCATACGGTATCATAACCGAGTTAAGCACAGAAGGGAGGTTCACACACTTGCATACAACAACAATATCCAACTAACTCACACATAGCCGTGGTTAGAACGTTCCCAAGGTTTGGGTCGTTAACTCCGAATACCGATCTCTCATGTGCTCCTAATTCTAGTTAGCTAAGGTTTAACACTTATTTGAGGTTAAACGGTATCGGAGATTAAAAGCGCCACATAAATGAATTACTATAAACTCTTTACATGTTTTTATCTTACAAGGTGGCAAACACTCAGAAAAACACATTGGCATACAAGCCGGTGTAATCCGGTAGGACACAGGTTGCAAGAAAACCATACCTGTCACCAGAGTCCACTTTACCACGTCCACTTATGTTCCTCGAGCAATTCTCGAACACTGTTAACATTACGTGTGTTTTTATTAACATCGGGGTAGCATGATTATTTAATGTCCAATGCTTATAACTTCTCCCCGTTAACATAGTTACATAACTTTACATTTTTAACTTGATTTACTTTCACATTTTATTACAACTTTTCACCTACTTAATCGTCATTAAACTCACCTAACTTGTCTTAAACATCCTTATAACACCATTAACCATCAATCCCCAACATTTCACATCATTTCCATACCTTAAACCATGTTTTTGGTCCGACCGACCCTACCCTTGGGTCGGTCTCTAACAGAGACATTTACCGTCTTTCTTTCCTATCCGACCGACCCAGACAGGGTCGGTCCCCTGGGTCGGTCTCTAACAGAGACATTTTTTTAATAACCTAAAACCTTGTTTTTATAGTGGTCCGGGACTTGGTCCTCTTCTTAAGTCCCGGACCATATGCTAACTCAAGTCTCGGCCTTTTAAAATGGGGTGGTCCAGGACTTTATACAAGGCCTAAGTCCTGGACCACATCCTTATGTGACTCTCGGTCTATTTTACACCCCTGGTCCGGGACTTGAACCATGACCTAAGTCCCGGACCAAAGCTACAGACTTGGTAAAATTGCATTTTTCAAACCTTGTTGCATTATTTCTCCACCTCCATTAATTGTATAAACTTACCTAATGTTCCTAGGTATATTCTAATGTCCAAATATCATCTTTAACCCTCCTAATTCCATGTTTGACTTGTTACTCAATTTCCACCCAAAATCTCATAACACTTGTAACATTTACATTTGGTTTCCTAAGGGGTGTTTCACCTAAATGACCACTATACCAAAATCTTTCCTCACCTTCATAACATCATCTCCCAAGCATCTCCTCTTACTAACCAAATCCTCTTTTCACAACTTCTTGAATTCCTTTCTCAAAACCTTACCTAAACATCATTCTCTCCTTATTCATCAATCATTACCTAAACCTTATATAAACTTCTCCAAGACTTTGACACACCCTAGAAACACTCATTTGATTTCTAGAACTTCCAAGATAATGCCTAAATCCTTGTAGCACCTTAGAACACCTTAATGCACGTTTCCTTCCTTAGTGAAACATTTACTCATTCCTAACAATTCCTAGTTCACCCAAGTTCATTCAAGAACACCTAAAATCCATCAAGAGTATTCTCACACACAACATTTACCAAATTACACTACATCACAATATAGTGCACAATTTAAATTGCTTGGCACTTAGGCCCTTAAATTGCATAAACCTTAAACACTGAATTTCCGTAATATATATGCCTTTGACCTGCAAATACATACACCAAGACATATGTTCTTTTACTAGTCTCCTTGAGAACACTTTACTAAGTCATTCACCATTTGCTCTTTAGGTAGTTTTAACAAGCATTATAAGCTCATTTCTCCTAAGGCATTAAACCACATTAGGTTAGTATATTTACCTCTTTTCCACCCAAACTTCTTTCTTGTTTCCTTATAAAACCGGTAAGGTATTTGATTCCTTGTCAACTACTAAACAATATACCAACATTGAAATGAGTATATAAGCTTTATGCTTCATCTCATTGTAAACCCTAGGTTTACATTGTTTCAAAAACATTAATGTAGTTGTTTTACCTTGGTCTTTGAAGAGAGTTTGAATATCTATCAAGAGAGGACTCCACCTAGTCCATGAAAGGTTGGAATGAAGCTAGAACAAAGTCACACCAAGAGCACCATTAATGTGCAATTTTGGTCAAGGCAAAAACATGAAGGAAACTTGATTTTTCTTTGAGATTCCTTACCTAGAAGCAAAGGAGAGTAATAATATGTAGAAACACAAGCTCAAGCTCCATCAATGGTGGAACTCCATGGCACCAAAATGGTGGTCTTGGAATTTCGAGAAGATAGGAATGAAGAGCTTGATGAGAGGAAGAGAATGGTGGTGTTTGTTTTTGATTTGGTTAAGTGAGCTTGGATTTACAAGAGGTCAAAGCTAGGGTTTAATGGTGGTGGTGAGTATTACCGTGAGAGAACAGCAAGAAGGGAGGTAGAAGAAGACTTGGAACCGTGTGAAATGAGAAGGAAATGAGAGAATGAGATAGACTTGCTTTTTAGAAGATATTTGTGCTTATAAAGCAAATAGTACATTAATTAGTCATCTTTATTTACTTTTCATATTAACAAGAGAGTGGTGAGTCACCACACTTAGAAAACCGGCCCCCCTTTATTACATAAGGGTATTTTAGTCTTTATTTGTCAATTTAATTACTTATGATAACATATGTTACAAACTAGCTTATAAAAATCACTATTCACAAAACAAGGCACATAGAAGTGAAATTTTTGATTTCCTATTGATATAGACATCCAAATGTGATACTATATAGTACACATATATATATTTAAGAGTAATGATGGACATTTAGCCACTCAAAACTCATTTACAAGACAATTTTTCAAAAATGTGCTTTAAGACTCCTTAAAGCACTTTTTGTGTCTTAACTTGTTTTCAAGCTTGGTTTTCTTTGGTAATTGATTTAATATGTTCATTAACATATTTATAAGATATAGGTATGACCATTAGGTCTTATACAAATTTATCCCAAGCTTAGAGCATATTTTAGCCCATATTGACCTTAAGGTATTTATTTGTGTTTTGTTTGGTTTCATTGTCTACCAAGGTTTCCTAAGGACTTAATTAGCCTTATAAAATCATAATTAAATATTATCCAGTCTTGGTAGGCTCTTTGGGTCCTAACCAAGTTCACTCCGAGCTTAGAGCACGTTTTTGCTCAAACCGTGTCTTAGTGTTTTATTGTGCTTTACTATGGTTTAAATTGTACACTGATGTTTCTAAGGCACTTTTTAGCCTTTAGATGCCATATTTTAACATTTAAACAACATACCAAGGTTTGGGGTATTTCAAAGGTCAAATGTCATCCCTTGACCATACCACCCCTTGCCGACCTCATATAGCTGGCATGACCACTCATTAAGCTACCTCTAAACAAATATCTAGCTAATCTAATGACTCACCTATTACTATTCATAAAGTAAGACTAAATTAACTTAAAAGCAAAAACTAGCTTATTCTTCTCATTTCCTTCATTCCCAGCCGACACCAGCCTCTTCATTCTCTCTTTTGCTTCTCCAAAAATGTAAGGAAGTCACCAAGTTCAGAAGAGAACAACAATTGACATAGGTAAGCTTATTAAGCTATTTTATGTTCATTCTCTTCACATTTCTTTCCTTTTTCCATGGAGCAAAGCACCAACCATTTCCATCAATGTTTCTAGGTTGTTTTGGAGGTTAAAAGAAGGGTGAATCTCAGCTGTAACAAGGGAAGAAGGTGAGAATCTAATCTTGTTCTTAAGGTATAAAAGTGCTTTAAAGCACTGATCCTTTGATTTTCTTCATTCCGGTTTTGAAATCCTGTTTCCGCCTAGGCTAGATATCGGCTTCTTAACATACTTATTCAGTTGTTATATCAAGAGCTTCAAGGTATAGCTAGATCCAAGCCAAAAACACCATTTTAGGCATTTTAAACAAGGTAAAAATTAGCCATCTTCTAATCTGAGTTATACAAGTTTAAAGCTTGGTTTTAGTATCTCTTTTGATGCTCTTATTGTTCTATAAATTTAGGCCGAAGACATCCATACTTACCTTGGTATTTTAAGGTAAAATTTACCTTGAAAATATACATTAAACACTTCTTATGGTTAGATCTTGCTTGGAGACTAATTATACCTTAATTGCTGTTGGAAAACATGTAAAATGAGTTGTGGAAAAATTATCCTAAGCTGGCCGTGGCCAAACAAGGCCTTAACTAGGCAAAAACAAGGTATAAATCACTTAAACCTACACTTGGTATATTAATATGTGGTTATACATATGTATATATTTATGCCGTGAGTGAATGGGTTAATTAAGGTTTTATTTTGACCTTAGGTGATTAAGGAATGGTTTAATAAATTTTATAACTAATTAATTAACATAATTGTCAAATTTAAGACATTATGTGGAAAATTGGTAATTATGGAAAAGATGGTGGTAAGGCCGAGAGTTTAAAGTACTTTTGGGCATTTATGTGTAATTTATTTTATAAGCTAATGTTTGTAATAAGGCCATGTACTTTAGGTCATTTTATTTATGTATTTATAAGGTTTTAATTAAGTTTAGGTGGTGAAAATATATTACCGCAAGGAATTGGGGTATTAGGTGTAATTAAATTAAATTTGGGGGCAATATAATAATATAGCCGAAAATTGGAGGTTTAAAGGAGCTTAAATAAAAATTATAAGATTTTATAAAGTTTTGGGGTTAAATAGTAATTTTTGAAAATTATGGGTACAAACCGTAATATATGGAGATTAATGGTCAAGGAAATATTAAGGTGGTCAACCTTGACCATATGGTAGGTTTTGACCAAATTAGATAAGTTAAATAACTTATTTAAGGTTTATAATAAGATAAGTATTTAATTGTAACAATTTTATAACATATGTGGTATTGTAACACCCCTACCGTTAATTCTATGCTTACCGTCTAATCGTCCTGTTAATCCTATCAGTTCGCAGCGGAAATACTACTATTACTACTGTAGGTGCTACAACGCCGCTAACCGCCCATACAGCTAGCTAGGCTTACCTTACTTACAGTCACGGTCTGATGATCATAGTATACCGAGCTACTTAAACATTACTTACTGAATACAAAATACCCTTCGCCTACATTAATGGATTACCGAGTATTCAAAGTATATTCAATTACATTCCCTTTGTCCACCTACCAAAATAATGAGTTTCTACCGGCTACTCATCTATACCAATTCACCATCCTTTCTATATCCAAAAAGGTGTAGCCCATGGTACACCGGCTAATCAAAAAGCTACAGCCGTATACTACTTAGTACACCATTCATAATCCGTTAATTACAATCCAAAAAGAAGACAAAGAAATTAAGCTACGTCTCTTCACAGTCTTCATCCTTCTCTTGTACCTGCGTGTAGTAAAAACATCGCCCCAAGGGGCTCAGCAAAAGCTGCGCATGAACTCCGCATATACCGCGTGCTAGCTAGGGCACGCTGACTAATTAAGGTCAAATAGGCATGCGGTTCATTTTTATCATACATACATGCTTGCATACAACATACATTCACATGCAATACTTCATACCATGCAAGATAGCAATACAATAGCACACACACTTACTTACCTTCGCTGTGTTAGCCAATTTACGCATCCGGGTTAATCGGAATGCTATTTACTCTTTACTCATTACACATTCTTACTCTTACTTTACTTACTTACTTCCATTTACTTACTTACTCATTCTTATTTACTTACTCATACTCAAGTTAAGTCGGTATGACCTTCGGCCCGGGGACTACACCGTCCCACCGCCGGGATTTACTTGACTCACCAATCCGGGATGCTACCCACTTAAGGGATTTGGGCCGCGGACCAGTTTAAGAGTCAGGAATCGGATCCAACCTCTTGTGTCTCCTCATCCTCACGCGTGGCCGAAACTATATCGGACTTCTACTCATTCCAATTTAATTACCAATTTAAGTTAGATTGGTTAGCTTGTTAGGAATCAGTTAGAAGTCCAATCACAAACATATTCGGTCACAATGCAGTATATCATACTTACACACACTCATTATCATCCATACATTTCATGAATTATACAAACTAAGATTTAAGAAAAATATTCACAACATACAACACTACATATTCACAAGTATGCATAGTAACTCCGATTCGTGCATTTATCTTATTTGGTGATCAATTAGCACACAACACACAAATCAGAGTAACCAAGATAGCATACGGGGCATGAGGAATTCATACCGTTCACCGTTGTACTTGTATCCCAACTTTCCTCCGGTGCTCACAAATCAAATCCTATGATATACATACAATCGAATGATTGATCTATCTATGATTAACTTAACTCGATTACTCTTACGTTTCCTACCTCATACTTACTATACCTTTACAATTCTTATACTTACATATGGTTTACTTATTCTTCCTTAGTCTTAAAACTTGTTTACACTCTTAATTACCTTTAAACATCCTTAATTAAGCCCTAATTATCTTATACTATCATTACCATTCACTTCCTTATCTAAATACCCATTTTATAAACTTATTTTTACAAGTTTTGGTTGGTCCGGGACCTTGTCCAGGTCTTAAGTCCCGGACCAACTCATGGTCCAACTCTCGGCTACATTTAATGGTATGGTCCGGGACATTGTACAAGGGTCAAGTCCCGGACCCAAATGGTTGGAAAGTCTCGGCCTATTTTCACACTATGGTCCGGGTCCTCTTACAAGAGGTAAGTCCCGGACCTTAACGTTGCAAATCTCTCGGGGTATTTTACAGGGGTGGTCCGGGTCCTTGTATGGGACTTAAGTCCCGGACCACCACCTTCCTGCAACTCTCGGCCATTTTATTCGACTGGTCCGGGACTTAGTCCAAGACTTAAGTCCCGGACCCTGCTATCAGTTTACAGATTTTACAGTTTTTCTTTACCTGTTACAAACCAAACCTTGCCCAATTTATTTCCCATTGCTCCTACACTTAATCCCACATGTTTTAGCACCTAATTAAGCTCCTAAACATGTTTTAATCCATTGCTAACTTATTACTCCTTCTATGCTGATTCACTCACCTATTTTCTTAAGTTTTCATTTCAACACTCCCATTGTTTCTTCCCTTACTACATCTTGTTACAGATTTTGACACATACACTCCTCTTCTATGACTCCCTCTCTTAATGTCATTTCTAACACTTCTAATGCCTTACAATGCATTATCTATCTCTCTCAATTTACCCTCTATCTATCTCTATCAAAATCTGTTACAAACACATATTAGTCACCTAGTTTCTAGTTCATTAAGTGTCCTAATCCTAGGTAAATTTTGACATAACCTCCCCTATATTTCTACACTCTCACCACCACTAGTACAGAAATGGTCTATCGCAGTGCCCCTACCGCAGCGGTTGTAAAAACAACCGCTGAGATAGGCCGTTTTTAAAAATCCGGCAAACCTATCTCAGCGGTTGTAAGGTTTTAAGTATCAACCGCTGCGCTAGGGTCGTTAAAAAAAACAACTCTATCGCAGCGGTTTCTTCTAAGAACCGCTGAGATAGGTCTTTTTTACAGACCTATCTCAGCGGTTCTTAGTAGGAACCGCTGCGATAGAGTTGTTTTATTTCCCCAAATCGGCTCCAGTTCATCTTCTCCTCTCATTCTCTTCTGTAATCTCGCGAGAACGACGACGAAGAAGACGACGGCGACTCTCGACACCTGCGACTCCGCCACCACCGCCACCTTCTCCTTCCGCGCGCACCACCATCATTCATCGTCGTCGTTGCCATCGCCGTCCCAAGTCGTTCCGCCAGGAGGTCGCAGGCGTCGTTCGTCGGTCTGCGCGAACCCTAGGTTCGAATTCCGATTTCTAACTTCGAAATATGTTAATTATTGTCTTGTTGATTGAATAACTAGTTGTAATATTTATTGATTGTTAGTTTAGTTGTGTGTGCATAATTTGAATATAGATAGATTATTGAACAAGTATAAATAGTTGTGCATATAAGGTGTTCGATAAAATGCTGAGTTGATATTTTTGTGTTTGTGCCCTCTGCATACAACCCAAAGTTGTAAAAAACGGTACGGGAGTTTAGTACGGGTCATCTGAAGTATGCGATACGGAAGTACGGATACGGATAAAACGGGGTTAATGATACGATGATAAATTTAATTATATAAATATAGAACTAGAATTATAAACATGACTATGAAACTATGAAAGATATTAAAAAAAATTGCAAATCAATATACAAATAAGGCATATAAACATCTACTATATAAAATAACTTAGTTCAAGTATTATATATAATTTTATAATTTTAATTTTTTTCCACTATAGATCCAATAAACAAGTTTGTAATTCAAAAAAGTTTTAATAGATTTATTGTATATGAATTTTTTTACTAAACTAATTAGATCTAAACGTTATATGTTGAATTCATTACATAATGACTACATGATACCAATCATAAACCATATATAAGTCATTTGTTGACATGAAAAAGTTTGAGAATCATATGTATATTTGTTGTTTACTGTATAATTTTACATAATTCCTGCAAAAAAATAGACTATTAATTAAAATCCTGTAAAAAACTAGCTTAATATGTTGTTTTAGACAAATTTGATACGACTAATTTGGTGCTGAAATCAAAGTAATACTTGTATACTGTATTACTTTTTTGCAAAGAGCCTTGAAAAAAAACAACCTTTATAAGAAAGAAGAGCGTGGGACGTAAGAAAAATGTAACAAAAAAATGTTAACTCAAATAAAACAGAGGAGATATACTGCATAACAAGCAGCACACTAACAGTACAAATAAATAAATAGAGCTGAAACAGATGTTAATTAAACGCCTTTAAACTGCGAGCAGCTTGTACGGTATTAAAACAATTCATATATAACAAATTTATTTTAAATTCATATAAATTGAAATGGTAAATAAAACTACTACGAAAAGAAAATGAATAACTACAAATCATTTTGTTCTTAATTCTCAAACTATTAAAAAATTAACTTCAAGTTTCACATTAATAAAGTGGTAAGATCTATAACTTTATAACATCTATGTTCTCCCATTACATTGCAGTATATACGTGCTTAATATGATAATGCTTATAGTAATGGATTTTTGCCCCCCTAATATTATTACCTTGCTTCACCGCTGTCTGCAGTAATTGGGGTGGTCTCTATGTCTCTTTCTTCCTCATTGCTTCTGTTGTGCAGCATGAGAAAGGTAACATCTTCATCTATCTTTTTTCTCTTTTTTATTTTCTTAATATGATAATGCTTATAATAATGGATTTCTTCCCCCCCTAATATTATTTCCTTGCTTCCCCGCTGTCTGCAGTAATTGGGGTGGTCTCTACTTCTTCTTCCTTATTTATCTGTGGACTAAGAGTGAAAAGGTAACATCTTCATCTATCTTTTCTCTTTGTTTGTTTAATTAATTATTGTGAAAATGTGTTGTGTTAATTTGTAGTGATTGTGAATAAGGATGGTTGCTGTCAATTGTTGAATTTATTTGTCGTGGTAAATAAGATGTTGGTGAATGCTTAATGATAAGCATGGGATTAACACGATTACGCAAAGGTCATGCCGAATTTTTTCTAGAATCGTATTAGTCTTATTAATTAATTTTATTTGTTATTTGTGTATAACAATCTTTACTTTTCTTTGTCAGGTCTTCTGAATCTGCTATTGGATTTGTACCAGTACTTTCCAGCCCATCACCAAAGCAGTCTCCTAGCTTCCCCCTCTGTACAACCTTAAAACAAGTAAGTAATTAAACTTTATTTTTTGTTTTAATAATGCAATGATTTGTTGAAGTTAAATTAAATGTGTTAGAATTGTTAGAATAAGGCTAGATTAGTTACGTTGGAACGTTAGAGTACTTAGGCTACGTTAGTTAGGTTGTAACCATAGAGTAGTGCTGAGTTTGGTTGCAACCGTACATCCAGTAGAAACATGCTCCATATACAAATGCAGACGAAACTGAAAGACAAATCAATCTTAACATTGTTTTGTTTTCACATATAGAATGGAGCGTGACTGGATGTACGGTGATCGAGGGGATCACTATTTTGATGAGAAGCTGAAAGAGTTTCTCAAAGCGGCAGTGCAACACAAGGACAGAACAAAGGCGGACAATATTTCATGTCCTTGTGTTGACTGTGGGGTCGTAAGGAAATATGAAGACATTGAGGAAATTAGATTTCATCTTAAGTCCCGTGGATTCATGCCACATTACAAAGATGGAATTTTCATGGAGAAACTGTTGCAGCTAGTGCTTCAACATCATCAAGTGCTCATGATCCACGTTACGCAAGTACCGCCCACACCTTCAATACCATCAATGAGTCGGTACCGTTAAGTGATTCAGGATTCGATGACAAGACCACTCACCATGATGAGCAAATGGATGAAATGTTAGAAAATGTTGCGGATACTTTTGTCGATAAGCCGGAAGAGTATCAAAGATTGTTGGACGCATCAAAGACACCTTTGTACCCTTCGTGCGTTAAATACACAAAATTGACTGCTGTACTTAATTTGTTCAACTTAAAGGGGAAATATGGAGTTGGTGACAAGTGTTTCACGTCATTTCTAGAGCTGATACATGATATGCTTCCTGATGAGAATGGTCTTCCTACATCCACCTACGAGGCAAAGAAATGGATGTGTCCAATGGGAGTTGAATATAAAAAGATTCATGCTTGCCCAAATAACTGTGTGCTTTATAGGGGTGAATACGAACATCTAGACAAGTGTCCTAAATGTTTGTTGTCCCGGTACAAGGACAAGGATGAGGATTCCTCCTTTCAGAAAAAAAATCGTCCAGTGAAATTATTGTGGTACTTGCCGATAATTCCTAGATTCAAACGGTTGTTTGCCAACCCAAAGATGCGAAGAACTTACGATGGCACGCGGATGGTAGAAAAATCGATGAAAAATTAAGACATCCTGCAGACGGACCTCAGTGGAGAAATATCAACAGAAAATTCAAACATCATTTTGGGGATGAGGATAGGAATCTGAGACTTGGATTGTGTACCGATGGGATGAACCCGTATGGCACGTTGAGCAGTCAGCACAGCACTTGGCCGGTGCTACTAGTGATCTACAATTTACCGTCATGGTTGTGCATGAAACGAAAATACATTATGTTATCACTCCTAATTTCTGGTCCAAAGCAACCTGGTCATAACATTGACGTATATCTTGCACCACTGATCGACGATCTGAACTTGTTGTGGAATGAAGGGACAGTGGTATATGATGCTCATGCGAAAGAAAATTTCACACTGAAGGCGATGTTGTTTGTACTGTTAACGACTTTCCTGCCTATGGGAACTTGTCAGGATACTCGGTGAAAGGATTCAAAGCGTGTCCGGTATGTGAGGATGACACATGTTCAGATCGTCTGAAGCACTGCGGCAAAAATGTTTATATGTGTCATCGACGGTTTCTTCCAGTAGACCATCCTTACCGTTCGAGAAAGCGAAAGCTGTTCAACAATGAGCCCGAGACTCGTGTGGCTCGTCTGCCTTTGAATTCAGAGGAAGTGTATGCAAAGGTAAAAGACATTGAAAATGTCTTTGGAAACACATCCAAGCCGCCGAAGAACATTTGGAAAAAACGTTCCATTTTTTGGGATCTACCGTATTGGCGGCATCTGCCTGTTCGACATTGTTTGGATATCATGCACATTGTGAAGAACGTCGGTGAGGCAGTGTGTGGTACTTTGCTCAACATACCCGGCAAGACGAAAGACGGATTGAAGGTGAGGAGAGATATGCAAGAGTTGCGCATACGGAAAGAACTACACCCAATAGAGGATGAGAAGCGAACATATCTACCTCCTGCGTGTTATACCCTCTCTAAGAGTGAAAAATTAAGTTTTTGCAAGTGTTTGCACACATTGAAGGTACCATCTGGGTACTCTTCAAACTGGAAGAACCTAGTTTCTATGAAGGATTTGAAACTGTTAGGCATGAAATCTCATGATTATCATGTGTTAATGTTGCATCTTCTTCCAGTTGCAATACGAGGGATATTACCAGAAAATGTCAGAAATGCTCTAACTCGATTATGTTTCTTCTTCAACGCTGTCTGCTGCAAGGCAATTGACTCAGACACCCTCGATGATCTGCAACATGAAATTGTTGTGACAATATGCCAGCTTGAGATTTATTTCCCACCATCTTTCTTCGACATAATGGTGCATTTAGTAGTGCATATTGTCCGAGAGATCAAATATTGTGGTCCGGTTACTTACGTTACATGTATCCTTTCGAACGATATATGGGGATTCTGAAGGGTAGAATGAAAAACAGATATAGACCGGAAGGCAGTATCATCGAAGCAACAGTGACTGAGGAAGTCACAGAATTCGTACAAGTTATTTGAACGATGCAGAGTCAATTAGTATTCCCAAACCACGTCACCATGGTAGATTTGAGGGTAAAGGAGTTATTGGCAAAAAGGTTGTTCGTATCTCTCGTGATCTTATTAATCAGGCACATTTGTTTGTACTTTTTTTTTTGATAATTGGCTGGTTGCCCAGCTTACATAGCAGTACTGAGGCATGAATGCCTTTCCCGCTTAAGGACACTTTAGAGAAAATATAAAGAACCATAAACCAAAAACATAGTGAAAATATCCTTACATTTGTTTGTACTACAACACCTTGAGGTTGTTGAACCCTATTTCGATATTCACATTGCTGAGTTGAGTCGACAAAACCCTACCAAAAACCGTATCTGGCTTAAAAAAGAACAAAATCGAGTATTCATCCAATGGTTTAAGGAATATGTGTTTGAGCAAGCTTCATTGAACCCCGAAGATGTTAGTGAAGAAATCAGATGTCTAGCTGTTGGTTCTGGAACAGATGTTGTATCGTTTGAAGGGTATGACATTAATGGATGCACATACTACACTGCACGCCAAGATGCTAAATCAATACATCAGAACAGTGCGGTAAAAATTGAAGCATCGGTGACTGAATATGGTCTAGTAACCAGGTTCAACCAATGAGCATAGTAGTTGGTATTATGGTGTGATAGAGGACATATGGGAACTAAACTATCACATTGATTCGTTTCTATTGTTCCGCTGCAATTGGGTGGACAACCGACATGGACTCCAAAATGATAAAGGACTTATTTTGGTTGATCTTTCACGTGTTACAACTAATAAGGAAGATCAGTTTGTTTGGGTAAAGACTGTGACCAGGTGTTTTATGTTGAAGACCTAAAAGCTAGTAGATGGCATGTTGTTCTTCCAGGGAGAAGACCGGTTTTGTTTGAGGATGAAAACAACGACGATGATGATAATGAGATGATAGATGAAACTATATCGTTGCATACAGGGTTGCATGATTCAACTGATGATTTACAAAATGATGATGTTCAGACCATCTACGCTCGATCAGACCATAATGAGGGGGTTTGGGTAGAAAACAGATCATGATATATGTTACTATGTCTAGGTAACCATTGGTTGAAATTACATTATATAATTTGTATTATTGTTGTTTCAATGTATCAGAATTAATTATTTATGTTTATTTTTGCAATTATACATCGTTCCATGAATATTGATCTAATGTGTGTGTGTTTTTTCCTCAGTGGATGATGATCCTATTGATGATCCTATAGGACAGCTGCTCCTGACTGGGGATAGTAGACCGGCAAAACGCACCACACGAGGTGGTAAAAAGAAATCAAAGAAAGCAGACGTAGAGACCACCCCACAGCAGACCGAGACAGCAGGGCCTTCACAGGAAGGACAAGAGATACAAGTTGCTCCTCCGCCTCTCAAGAAACCCAAAAACGAGGGGCAACCCGTGGGCTGAAAGCAAATAGAGGCCCCCCGACAAAGCCTTTGGAGTTCAATGAGTTTAATCAGCCCACGGGTACTTGGAAAATGATTTCACTGCTCTAGTCAGGCATTTGGTGAGTACATATTTCAATATAAACCACAATTGGAAGCAAGTGCCTCAGGCGTTGAAGGAGCAGATATTTGAACGTCTCAAGGTATTTGTTACACTTAATAGTTTGTTTTAAGATTTATATAGTTACTTTTTTACACTAATCCATTTTTTTGTGCATATAGGACCGATTCTGTATAGATCCTTCTCTGAAGGATGATGTGATGAAGGGGATTGCCACACAGTTCAAAGACTTCAGATCTCTGCTCACGAGGCAGTACATTTACTGTGAGGATCCCGCAGAGATAAGAGGAGGCAGAAGGTGAAGATGTGGATGATCGGAGACCACCGTGGCAAAATATGATGTATTACTGAAGAGCAGTGGAATGAGTTTGTTGCGAAGCGTTTGACCCCTGAGTTCAAGGTGAGTTTCACACTAGTAGTTGTTCTTTTGTATGATAAATGTTTAAAGTGTCCTTAGAGTTCATTTGGTTAATTCGTCTTTTCATATATTATTTGCATAATTTGTCTTTTCATACATATATGTAGGCTATACGTGAGAACAACAACAAAATGCAAAAAAAAATCGTTACCCCCCTCACATGGGGAGTACAAGTATTGCTCAGCGTGTGCCGCAGTGGGAGAAAGAGGGGTTGCTGCCAGCTGGCTCGAATGTCAGCGAACGAAGGATGAAGGTTTGGGACTTAAGTCGACGGAAGAAACCTTCAAATCCGGCGGCACCTGCTGAGTATGATGACGCCACGAGAGAGTCATCAACCAAATGGTAAGTGATTTTTAGTTTAAAAAATGTTTATTATATTTATAGAGTAACAATAGCAGTTAAATAAACCGAAGTATCCTTATTGACTTATTAAACTCCATAACAGGAAGAGTTAAGCTCCCAGATCACCCAGGGCACTTGGCAGCCCGTTAGGCAGGATGATCCACTTTCCCGCGCTCTCGGGAAGAAGGATCATCCGGGTCGTGCAGTAGGCTTTGGTGGTCATGTCGGTATACGCCAAGCCTTCGGTAATCCTGGGTCGAGACACGGTGCTGGAGGGAGCATTACATATGAGGAGCACTTACGCCAGAATGCGGAGCTCGAGCAGCGACTACGAAATGAATTTCAGCAGTCAATCGCTCAAGCTATGGAGATGATGCGTTCTGAGAGGATGAGTCAGGAGGTTTCTAGACCGCCAGATCAGGCACAAGCATCAGAGCCCGCAGCAGTGCCTCCCAGTAGTGTTCACTCCGTCAACCCATTTCCATATTCATCTCTCAAGGTTAGAACAACATGTTAACTACAAATACAAAAAAAAACAAATTATACACTTGTTTATGTGCATCTAAAATCTTTAATTTTGAAAATTTAGCAACCAATTGACTGCACATTGTTCCAAGTGATTGGCGTTGACGAAGTCGAAGTAGGGTGGGGAAAACTTTTCAAGTCTTGTGCTGGAGACACCGTGAGGAATACAGCGCTCCGAGAGTACCATGCCGGGTGCTTGTTGAAGGTTACGCGCCTGCTTACGCGGATTGTCAGATACCGGTGCCCAGTGCAGACATATCCACCCTTCGTCAAGCTGAATCCAATGCAGTACAGTGGCCCTGTAGATTGATTAGGCTTGGGGAGCAGCAGGTAACCCCATGAAAAAACTTATTCTTTAACATATCCTAGAGTAGAAACATATACTTATTAAATTAATATATTAGGAACACATTCAATCAAATTCTGATAAGGCAAAAGGAAAGAGAGTTGTTGTTGCACCAGCTAATCCTTCGATGGCATCCGCGACTAGAGTTGTGATGAGATCGAATTTGCTACAACCGGCGGTTCTGAATGCCTTACCCCCATGCTGAAACTGTTGCACTCCACACTATTGATGACGCCGCCAGGAAGAGATTTGGTTACAATGGAACCAAGACCGGATCTTTTTCTATATGCAGGCGCTCAGAGTTTTGAAATCTATCTTACTGATTTTGTGGAGTTGTTCACGAAGGATTGGTTGAGTGCGTCGATTCTCAAATCGGCTTGCATGTGAGTAATTAGCATACTTGTACACATTTTACTCTGTATATTTGAAAATTAAATTCATAATATTGGTTCTTTATATTGTGCAGGTTTGTTGATGACAAGGCGGTCCAAGTACATGAGAATAGTAGTTTCGGGTTCTTATGCCCTGACTACTGTTCGAAGCTAATATGGGATCTGACCCCCAAGCTTTGGTCCAGTACTTGTCGAATGTGATACATCGTGTGCACTTGCTATAAATCTTACATAATGCTGCCTCTTCATCAAGGGTAAGAATTTTATCTAATGTTAAGTTAGTTTAAAAATTATGATATTTTATTATGTAATTGATTGAATTAAGTTCTGCTTGTATTGTAATCTATGAACAGCCGACACTGGTCTTTGCTCGTTCTATGTATAAAAAGCCCAAGAGTCCTGCAGCTTGACTCAGCATCTCGGCATCCCAAGAGGCCACTTATATATAACATGTTGATGAGGTGATGAATTTACTTAACTTGATTAATTATCAATTTTTAGTTATTTCTTAATCATCCGGTTGATAACTTTTACTTTATCTGTGCGTGTGAATTCTAGTGCCTTTGTATCTGTAATGACGCAAGTCCGAGGAGAGAGATTTAAGAAGATTCCGTGGAATGTAGTCAAGGTATTTTTGTAGTCCTTATTCAAATTTTGTAATATGTTCATTAGTTTTAAAATAGGAACAGTATTATAATTTATGTGTTAAATCGATTTTGAATATGTACGTATATACATGTGCAGTGTCCACAGCAGCCGGGAGGTTCGGAATGTGGCTACTATGTCATTCGGTTTATGAGTGACTTGATAGCGGGACCGAGACTCTTGCCAGAGAAGTCTCTAGACCTGTAAGTAGCATTCTCGAAATATTTTGGTTTTGTAGATAATTTTTAACATTGATTCTTAAACTCAAAGTATTATTAGCAACTAATCATATTTTTTGTGTTAATTCCAAGGCTTTTGAAGAGTTGGTAGACGGTTACAACGAAGGACATATAACTGAGGTGCTCGAAGAATGGGCAGAATTCATGAGCATAAATGTAGGTTGCTTCTAGGGTTTGGTAGGATTTAGTAGGATGATTTTGAAATTCTCATGAAACAATTGTCGTTTCTGTAAAGATTTGGTTGATGTTGATAATTTGCTCAAATTTGTAAATGTAAGTGGATTATTGCCCGTAGATAGGTTTGGTGGCTATTTAAATGGTGAAATGGTTGATCTAATGCCCCACTGTGGTGGCATTGTTAATTGCTATATCTTAACAGGTTTGATTGATTTTGGGTGTGTGTGGTAGAATTGTAGGGTGGAATGGAAAAAAAAATAACCTATTGCAGCGGTTCTTAGTAAGAACCGCTACGATAGGTTGTTTTTTTTTTTAAAAAAAAAGGTCTACTTCAGCGGTTCTTAGTAAGAACCGCTGCGTTAGAGTACCTACCGCAGCGGTTCTACAACCGATGCGTTAGGTGGTTCACCTACCGCAGCGGCACCCATCGCAGCGGTTTTCAACCGGTGCCATAGGTACCAAACAACCGCTGCGGTAGGGTCTTTTTCTACTAGTGCACATTGTTTTCACACACATTATCACTTATCCCACCTGTTTATACACAACAACAATATACCAAGTTCTTCTACACAAATACTACCCATTTAACACTGCAAAATTCTTGCACTTAACATCTCAATCCCAATCTAGTTTGTGACAGTTTTTACACTCTTTTAAAGCTTCAACACAACTCAAATCTTCCTCTACACTACACTATTGTTCATTACCATTTTACAATACAAATTTTACTCTTTTAAAACTGTTACACAAGCACATAAAAGACTACACAAAGGTAAGCACAATTTACCTTGTTTCTCCTCTAGTTTTCTTTCTCCTTCTTTCTTGCTTCTTCCCTTCCTCTTCCTCTTCCTCTTCTCACCGGTTTGCAATTCAAATTCTAACTCTACAGCCCACATATACACCATTTTAATGCACTAACCCTTAACCATTCTTCAAGCCTTTAATGTAAGTTTTAGGGTTTAGAAAACATATTACCTTCCAAGGGTGTAAGTAGTGTTTGGAGTGGCTCAAGAACAAGATTCTAACTCCTTCAAGAATGCCAAAATCGGCTATAGCACAAGAGAACCAACAAGGGGTTTAGTCTAAATTCGTTTTGCCCATAAAGGCTAGAAAGAGGTGAGATTTCAAGAAGATTTTTACCTCAAATGAACAAGGAGAAGAAGGTGGTTCTAGTGGTGGTCTTGAAGCTCCAAATGCTCCATACCCATGGAGATGAAAGTTGTCCTTTTCGGATTTTGAAAAGAGGGAATTGTTCCCCTTGATGAGAGGAAGACAATGGTGTAGTTTTTACAATTTTTGGAGAAGGTTTAAGGGAGTAACAAGAGGAGAGAAGGGAGTATTTTGTGAGGAAGCTCAAGCCTCCATGGCTGTCGTTTGGGAAGGAGAAGAAGAAATCAGAGAAGGGAGGAGGAGTGTTGTACGAGAGTGAGGGAGAATAGAGAGTAGGAGAGAGAGAATAGGTTAGTAATGTAGTTACTTTATGCTTTTTATTGTTTTTGTCTTTTGCTAATAAGAAGAGAGTGTGAGAGAGTGTGAGGGGGGGGCATGGAACCGGCCCACACAGCACACACACAGTTTACATTTTAATTTTAAAAGTGGACACATAAGTTTGGTCTTTTTATGTTTCTACCCCACAACTTCCCGTTTTGACAGTTTTTTTACTAATTTATCGTTTTATTGATTTTATTGGTTCTAAAGCTTCACTAATATTTATTAATGATTATTTAGTTGACCAAAATTGTTACGAGTCTATTTGACCCGCTTAAAGACACGTTTTCCCGGTTATCTCGAAAAACATGCTTTAAGGTTCGTTAGCGTTTTTAATCCGTTTTAAGGATGTGTTTTCTTCGGGATTTGTTCCCTCATGATTATTTACACTTAATTAAGCTTCTAAATTACCTATTAGCCTAATTAATCACTATTTTTAATTACGGGGTATTTCAATCTACCCCCCTTAAGAAACTTTCCCTCAAAGTTGCTCAAGGTTTAATAGTTTATTAGTTATACTCATTAGGCAAACCAATTGCCCTAATGTGTCTTACTACACCTATGAGGTGTTTACTTCCTTCCACACTACAAGCATACACAATCCAAGTGCCATACACAATTCACATACACAGTCCATCATTTCCCATTCATGCCATCACACAATACACAATACATTACTGCAATTCACACTACCCATTACACATACATCACACATCGTACATACACATCCATATACTACACATACATACATACACATACCAAATTCACTTGCACTACATGTGCCATACAAAACCTATTACAATACCTACACACTATGCAATGCTTACCCCGAAGCAATGCAAAAGCAAAAAGGCTCTACCCCCCTTAAAAAGGGGTACGCCCCGTACCCGTATTACTAAATAATAGACTCTCTAGTCTATGAATAACTGTGGATACTTAGCCTTCATGGCATCTTCCAACTCCCATGTCGCTTCTTCGACATCGTGGTTGGACCATAGGACCTTCACCATTCGTATAAACTTGTGGCGAGTGTCTCTGGTCTTCCTATCAAGGATTCTCATGGGGGTTTCAACATATCGCATAGTCGGCTCAATGGAAAGTCTCTCGGGCTCTAAGACATGAGAAGGATCGGCGATGTACTCCTTGAGTTGTGACACATGAAAGACATCATGTACACGTCCCAAGTCCTCAGGTAATGCTAACCTGTAGGCTACGGATCCAACTCTTTCGGTGATAGCATACGGCCCTACAAACTTTGGGCTCAGCTTGCCCTTCTGACCAAATCTGTAACACCCCAACTCAATCCAAATGTGGTCTCGTAACTTAACAGCATATATATATACATGTCACAGCGGAATTCTTTACACTCCAGGACCTTGCCACGGTCTGACTACAGAATATACCGAACATTAGTACATAACAACCTTAACCAAATACATATTCTTCTTACAATCCTCTCACAACCTATACATCTTACTAACTCAATTGCCATACGAGTGTACATGCACAACTCGTAGGTCACACTTAATCCTTAACACTTGTATCCTCTTCTTACTCTTGCGACGGCCGCCTCCTGATGTACACCTGTGTAGTAAAAACAGCCCCCAAAGGGGGTCAGCACGAATGCTGGTACGATCCTCTCATGGCCCCCAAGCTAACGTGGCTACGACGACTAATTGTCGATAGCATGGAGGTTGATTAGATGCACAACATAATAGTAAATGCTGTAAACAACAATCCAATATAAACAATTAAAGTGCACGCACAATGAACGACTTAAATGCGTTCCCTCAATTAGAGAGTTAATTGTTTAACTCCTTAAGTTATATTTCCTCTTAATCTTAGTCCATCCTTACCTCACCTCAATCTTAATCTTAGAAACAACCACCCTTTAATAAGGAGTGGATGTAGCTTATCTTAGCCTTAACAATACAAACCATCCCTTAAAAAGGAATGGTTGCAACTTATCTTAACCTTACCTTAAGTATGCCAACCGTTCTCTTATTGGGAACAGGTTAGCCCTTAGTTCGTTGTTTATTTTTGTAGGGCTTGGTTAACCCTAGCCAGCAGCAGGACACTTACCGGCAATAAACAACATTCTTAAATTGTTGGGGATGTAGGCTTGATCCCCCCACGCCATCTTAAAGCCACCTACCTTGGACTGGATGTCCAATGTAGCCGAGCCGGCCAACCGACCCAAGGCTACTAGTCCGAGGACTAGTCCTTAATCGGAAGTCGAATCTGCTATAGATACCGACCCCCTTTCCTTAGCATGCATGACCGGAGATCGGTCCCGGGTTTCCTCACTCAAGTTCCAGTTAGTAGTACTCTCAAGACCATGTTTGTTGGTTAACCTCTTTCGGTTTATATCGTCCCATATTAGGGAGCGTTCCTTAGTCTCACTCATTTCCTTACTAAACGTTGGTTAGTAAGTTCTCACGGTATGTTGTGTTAGTTTTCAAACATCACACAACAATACAATAAATATAATATATTCCGGTTGCATGCTTTATCTTGTTTAGTGAGCACACAAAAACAAATAGCACACAAGCCGAGGGACACCTCGTTAGCAAGCAGGTCACAAGAAGAACTGTACCGTTCACCGTTGGTCGTTCGGTTGCTTACTCTCTTCCGGAGTCCAAATTCCCAGTCCTAAAACATTCATTCAGTTTTAGGTTGTTAATCACTTAACTCAATTCAACTTACTAATCTTACTTAACTTAATTAACTTACTTAACTTACTTAACCCTTAATGATCCCCACCTAACACTCTTAAGTCTTACAACTTAATCTTACAAACTTAACCTTAAGCTTTTAAGCTTACACTTAACTTAACTTAATCCCTTAAGTTCTTAGGGTCCTAATCATTACCACCCTACCAAAGGTATACCTTATTACCTATTACCATCCTTAGAATCCAAAATTATTTTTTTTTTTAGGCTCGACCGAACTTCCGACCGACCTTACCCAAGGTCGGTCCATTCCAGAACATATTACCGCTTGAAAATTCTACCCCGACCGACCTTGCAAGTCCGGTCCCAAGGTCGGTCCATTCCCGAGAGTTTCCCCGTGGGATATTTAAGCCCGACCGAACTTGCCAAGTTCGGTCCCATGTTCGGTCGATTCCAGAGACTCAATTCGTACACAAAATACAAGCCCGACCGAACTTGCAAGTCCGGTCCCCAAGTTCGGTCGGTTCCAGAAACTTCCTCCGGCAGTGTAAACTGAGCTTGACCGACCTTGCAGGTCCGGTCCCAAGGTCGGTCGGCTCCAGAACCTTGTTTCTAAATTCCCATTTGACTCCAAACTTCTCTACAAGTTCCCCCATGTGTCCTAATACCATTTAGGCACTTAAACTCACCTTAGAACTTCCACCAAACTCTCCAAAACAACTTCCAAAGATCTTCTCAAACATTTACTAAATTTTACAAACACTCCTAACACTTGTCATATGATTCCTTACATTTCCAACTTGTAACCTTGCCAAAACTTCAACCAACCCAAGTGTTCCCTCCTTAACAGTTTGAGCACTTCATAAACATCATCTTCCATCTTCAATTCATTTACCAAGACTTCCTCAAGTCACCTTGCATATCCATGCACAAATTCCTCTCCTTTCCTTTGGTTACTCACCACTCTTAAACTCTTCAGCTTACCCATACATTTCTTTTCACCACTTATCACCTTGACCTTGTTCTTCACTTACCTTACCCATGCAACACCCTCCTTAGACTTTTCCACTTCTTTTATGCAACTTACTCACCATTCTCATGATCATACCCTCCTATACGTTCCTAGCCAATCTATAACCTTCTCCTTCAATCTTCACTCCCATCACCTAAGTCCACTCATTACCATCTAAACTAAAACCTTATTGTTCCACTACTAGCATCATCACTACTTAGGCAAGCTTCCCAAGACTTTCATTGATATATTCCCAAGTTCATACCTAAATCACCTTAAGCATTATACACCTTCTCCTTAAAACTTATGCACAAGTCTTACATTCCTCATATCATGATTTTGGTGTGTTTAATACACTCACCAATCCTCTAATTCCTCCTAGACATCTCTAGGTCATTCTAAACCTCAAGAACTCCTTAGTTAACTCATTTCCACCCAATTTTCTTTTCATGCTCCCTAGTAAACCCTAGGGCATATTAGCTCACCACTACCACTTAAACACTTTGTTTTCTACTCAAATTTCGCCATAGCTTCTCTAGCATCTTATCATGCCCAAATGCATTGTTTTCCTCATCCATCCATCTCACACACATCAAGTTCTTTCTCATCACATCTCACCACCAAACCAACTCATTCACAACAACTCATTATATTGCAATAATCTTAAATTGCATAGCACCAAGGCTCTTAAATGACATGGCTCTTAGGCCCTTAAATGACTTAAACTTAAACACTGAATTTCCCACATATAAAAGCTTTCAACCTGCAAATACACCCATCAATCTCATAGTAATTATGATGCTCTTAAAATCCATCTTAAACTTATATTACTAACTCATTCACATTGGCTCCTTAGTCACAAGTTCACAAGCTTATTTAAGTTCTTTTTCTTAGGTTACATAACCCATTACCTAATGTAAGCCCTAGGCTACATTGGTACCCATCTAAAACTCATTCCTTAAACCTTAAACCACCATTAGGTAAGTAATTTACCTTGTTTTCTCAAGCTTATCTTATCTTCCTCCTTAGACCTTCTTCTTGAATGAATATCGGCCACCACTTAAACTCCCTTTGATAATGTTCTAACCAATATTCAATGACTCACATGAGTACTAAACAATACACTAACCTCAAGGAATGAAAACCTAGGTTAGAAATGTGTTCTAAGGCATAAAAGTGGATGATTACCTTTGAAGTCTCAAGGTAGACTTGGGCATTGAATGAAAGAGGACCTCCACTAGTCCTTGGTGAATAAAACAAGCTAGAATAAGGCATAAAAACATAGCCCCATGAGTAGTAAATTTTCGGCCATGTAAGGAAGTGATGGAAACTTGGTTTTTCTTACATTTTCTTTACCTTAAGAGAATGGAGAAGCTAATGAGCTCTTCAAACTTGATTTTCCTCCATCAATGGAGTTTTCGCATGGCACCAAACTTGAGATTTGAAAGATTTGAAAAGATAGAAAGGAGGGCCTTGACTTAACTAAGACAAATATGCAATTTGTTTTGGATTTGGAGCTTGGAGTTGCACTTGGCAAGTGAATGAAGGTGAGGAGCCATGAATGGAGCTCTATCTCGGTTTGGAGCAGGAGAGGAGAAAGAGAAATCGTGGAAGGAAGGAGAAATGAAGAGAGAGAGGAAGAAAGGTAACTTAAGTGAAGATATTTGTTATAAAAAGGTCAATAGTCTTTGCTTTTACTTTCCTTCCCTTTTTCTTTCTTAATTTGATGAAGTCTTTAATGACTCATCCCTTAGAAACCGGCCCCCATCATAAATAAGGCTAGTCATGGTCTTTGTTGACCAACTAATTAGCTTATATTGATTAAAACTTAAACTAGTTACTATTTGGCACTATTCACTAATTAGTGCACATATTTCTGAAATTTTTGATTTCCCATTGATTTAGACTTCCTAATGTGATACTAATTAGTACACATGTTGATTAAAGAGTAATGATGAACATCTAGCCACTCAAAACTCAATTCTAAGACAATTTCTCAAAAATGTGCTTTAAGACTTCTTAAAGCACATTTTGTGTTTTAACTTGTTTTCAAGCTTGGTTTTCTTTGGTAATTGGTTTAAAATTACCATTAGAATATTACTAAGGTCTTTTCATGATATTTGGGTACTCACCCAAGTCTCTCCAAGCTTAGAGCACATTTTTGCCCTAATTGCCCTTAAGACACTTTTTGTGTTTTCCTTGGTTTAAATTGTCTACCAATCTTTCTAAGGCATATTCTAGCCTTACTACATCATAATTTTATGTTTACTTAGCATACTTGGGTTTGGGTTATTTCAAAATCGGAAGACACCCTTCATAGGTGAAACGCGCAAGAACACTTGGTCGCCCACGGCGAACTCAAGGTCGCGTCGTCGCACATCCGCATAGGATTTCTGTCTATCTTGGGCTGCCTTCATATTAGCTCGAATCTGCTGAACTTCAGCTTGCACTTGTTCAAGGTACTCCGGTCCTATGATGACCGCTTCGCTTGACTCATCCCAACACAAAGGTGTACGGCAAGGTCTACCGTATAGGGCTTGGAAAGGCAACATCTTAATCGAAGCATGGTAGCTATTATTGTAAGAAAATTCGATAAGATGAAGCTTATCTAACCAACTCCCCTGAAAGTCTAAGGCACATGCCCGAAGCATGTCCTCCAGTGTCTGGATGGTCCTTTCTGTCTGACCATCGGTCTGAGGATGGAAGGTGGTACTCAACTTCAATTTTGTACCCAACGCTTCCCGTGTATCTCTCCAGTATCTCGAAAGAAATCTGGTGTCGCGGTCAGATACTATGGTTTTAGGGACTCCGTGATGTCTGATAATCTCCTTGTCGAATAGCTCTGCGAGCTTCACTACCTTCCAGGTGTCCTTCATCGGTATGAATCTGGCAACCTTGGTAAGGCGATCGACTACAACCCAGATCATGTTGAGTCCTCCCCTAGCAGGCGGGAGTCCTACAACAAAATCCATGGAGATATCATGAAATTTCCACTCCAGAACTGGCATCGATTGTACCATTCCACCCGGTCTACGATGTTCGAATTTTACTTTTTGGCATGTTAAGCATCTCAATAAAAATTCTGTCACATCCGATTTCATTCCAGACCACCAGAAGTACCTCTTCATGTCTTTGTACATCTTGGAGGCTCCTGGATGGACTGACAATGTGGAATTGTGTGACTCTCGCAGGATGCGATCCCTTAGCTCAGCATTGCTTCGGGGGACGCATAGCCTACCATTCAACCGAATCAAACCATCTTCGTGTAGCTTGAAGTCATACTTCTTCTTCTCAAATGTACAATTTTCGATCTTTTGTCTGATTTCGGTTAGGTAAGGGTCGCTCAACTGAGTGTCTCGCACCTCGTCAACCAAGCTAGAAGAAGCGAGTAGCCAATAGAGCTAGTGTGCTCGATGGCTCAGTGTGTCGGCTACAATGTTTGTCTTCCCTTCCTTATACTGTAGGTCGATGTCGTAGTCTGAGAGAAACTCCATCCACCTTCTCTGTCTCAAGTTCAATTCTTTCTGTGTGAATACATACTGTAAGCTCTTGTGGTCGGAGTAGATGGTGATGCTTACCCCATAGAGATAGTGTCGCCATATCTTCAAGGCGAAGACAATGGCTCCTAACTCTAAATCGTGTGTCGGGTAATTCTCCTCATGCTTTTTCAGCTGGCGGGAGGCATAAGCTACAACCTTGCCATGCTGCATGAGTACGCATCCCATTCTTTTGCTTGATGCATCACAATATACCTCAAATCCCTCTGTGCCCTCTGGAAGAGTAAGGATGGGCGTTGAGGTCAATGAGTCTTTAAGGCTCTGAAATGATAACTCGCACTCGTCTGTCCATACAAACGGTGCATCTTTCTTCATCAATGTAGTCATGGGCTTAGCGACTTTCGAGAAGTCCTTTACAAATCTCTGGTAATAACCGGCTAGACCAAGAAAGCTCCGAATGTTGGTAACAGTCTTAGGTCTAGGCCATGATTGTACTGCTTCTATCTTTGAAGGGTCAACTGAGATACCTGCGCTCGAGATGACATGACCGAGGAATGATACCTGATCTAGCCAGAACTCGCATTTGGAGAATTTCGCATACAGCTGGTTCTCGCGCAGTGTCTCAAGCACTTTCCTCAAATGAATTTCATGTTCCTCTGCTGATTTTGAGTATACTAGGATGTCATCAATAAATACAACAACTGAGGTGTCCAACTGCTCACTGAATAGTCGATTCATGAGGTCCATGAATTTTGCCGGTGCGTTTGACAAACCGAATGGCATGACGGTGAATTCGTAGTGGCCATATCTGGTACGGAATGCCGTTTTCTCAATATCTTGCCCTTTGATAGCAATCTGATGATACCCAGAACGGAGGTCAATCTTGGAGAAGACTGATGCTCCTTTCAGCTGATCAAATAGGTCGTCGATGTGTGGAAACGGGTATTTATTTTTTACTGTGACCGCATTCAGCTTGCGGTAGTCAATACAAAGTCGGAGGCTACCGTCCTTCTTCTTCACAAAGAGGACCGGTGCTCCCCAGGGTGATACGCTCGGGCGTATGAACCCTTTGTCGAGTAGGTCACGTAATTGCTCCTTTAGTTCAGTCATTTCAGCGGGTGCCATGTGGTACGGTGCCCTAGCAATGGGACCGGTACCTGGCAAAAGATCAATTTCAAATTCCACTGCTCTCGGTGGTGGCATGCCGGGTAGCTCCTTAGGGAATACATCAGGGAATTCGGATACAGTCGGCACATCTTCACTGAACTCTGGATCTCTCTCCAGGTCTTGTACATAACATAGATACACTTCATGGCCCTTTCTGAGCTCCCGGTACATCGCCATAGCAGATATAAGTGTGGTCGCAGGCTCTCTCGGTCTCTGGCGGTAAGATACAGTAACCCCAGAAGGACTCTTGAGCAGCAATCGATGCTCGGCGCAGATAATTCTACCTTTGTGCCGCTCCAACCAATTCATTCCAATGATTAAGTCGAATCCCAATCCATTGAATTCGATGAAGGAAATGGGAAACGTTTCGTTTTTGATTTCGATGGTGGCTGATTGATAGTATTTGGTGCACTTTACTCGCTCCTTCGATGGGAGAGTAACCACAAAATTCGGTAGCTTATCCGCGTCTAGCTTCAACCTCTTCACAAAAGATGGTGATACGAAAGTGTGAGAGGCGCCGGAGTCGAATAACACATTGGCATCAATGCCATTCACTGGGAAGGTTCCCGTTAAAATGGTGTCGCTCTTGTCGGCTTATGCTTCGGTGAGGATACTCAGGATACCTTCGGTACCGAGTCCACAACCTATTGAATTCACAAGTGGTTAAGTAATGATGGTGGACACAAGTGGAATTTAAATCACACTGCTCTTTATTGATAAACCGACCATCATACATACCGTGTCTCTAATACACGTTACTAATAGATTACATGATACTATGAATTTAATACTTCCTAAAGGTAAGGTTCAAGTGTCCAGGTTTCATGTGTGTGGCATTGATTATTGCCGGCGGTGTCGTATTCAACTTGATCTTGTTGATCCCGTGATACAGCATCCTAGAGTTTCCACCCATGATTAGGACATCTCCTGATCTCAATACCAATTTCTCTATGAGGTCCACACGCTTCTGCTCGCTATACATGAATACGGCGTCATCACCAATGGACCAAGACACTACGGGCACTCCTTGTTCAAGAGATTCCGCTGTCTTGTCCTTGTCTTGGTGTAACCCAAGTCGTCCTTCTTTCTCATAGAAGTTGACGATACAAAGGTCCGCTTCAAGTGCGGGGATCGGTTCATGTTCGCATTGTTGTGCAAGTTCTACTGCTTGTGTGACAAGTGTCTGAAATTCTGGAGGTATTGTCGGTGGCGTTGCTCCATCTCGTGTTCATGTCTCTTGGTATGTCTTGGTATAAGGATTCCAGTCCTTTCCCAAGCACATCATTTTCAGCTTCATCTTCGCTCCACCGGGGAATTCGGGTGTATAAAATCCTCCTTGACCCGTTCCTAGCTCGTTGCATCGCCGGATAATTGAAATCTGGGCTTCGGGTGTCAGGTATTCCTTTAGTAGAATCATACCTGGTCGGATGACCTGACACTGTTCGCTGGTGTAGTAGTGGTTGGTGATGTCGATCTCTTCTTGATTCAGGTTTACCGGTATCGGATAACAGATACTAAAGCTTCCTATGGTTATAAATTTCATCTACGGTGAGTACTAGTTTCAACTACTTCATTTCATGCTCAATACACACTTCAATCCATTTACCCATGCATTCACTCATACGATTACTCTAATACTTAGACATGCTTCTCAAGGATTAAAGGTTCGGATAATTACCTGGGCCGGACTTAGAACCGGACCCGTCACGGTCAATCACATGCAGGACAGGCTGCCTCTGAGGTGCACCCCTCTGAGGTCCCCGGGATCCCTGTCCCTGTGGTGCCTGCTGGGTCGGTGCATCGCCAGATGCAACCTCCTTGCCTTCCCTCTGCTTGTAGCTTTGGTAGTTCCCCTTTGGCTTGGCATTCTCTGGGCATTTATTAGCTGTATGTCCCGGCTTCTGGCAATTGTAGCACTTGATTTCTCTCCCGTAGCAGTCCTTGCCGGGATGGTCTTGATTGCACTTCCTGCACACATAGGTGCGGCCGTCGGAGAAGGTTTTGGTGAAACCGGAGCCAGAACCTGAGGTTTAGAGGGTTAGCACATGTGTGCGTGGATATACTAGATATGATACTTGTACGAATACGATTTAGGATTAGAAGTTTACCCTTAGGTGGGTGTGATCTCACTGGCTTTGCGGCCACCGGTGCAGAAGAACCTAGTTGAAGCAGCTCAACTGGTTTGCCCTGCTCAGCATGGGCACTGCTCTCACTTGGGAATTTCTTTTGGGATTGCTGAAAGAAATTTCCCTTCTTCTTTTTCCAGCTTTTACCCTGGTTCTGCTCCTCGCCATTGGTGTTCTTGTTGTTGGCTTTGCGCTTCAGCGCGGTTTCTTCATCCCTTAATTGGCAAGTGATCTCAACGCGAGAAGCCGCGTGATAACACTCCTGAAGTTTCAGGTACTAGCCAGGATTCTCGTTTAAGATAGGATAAAGAAGAGATTCAAGGAATTCAAAGAATTCAAGGAAATTAAGGAATCGAATTGATACTAAGGGTTAACCGATATGTACCTGAAGGGAGGTAAATCGAGTGTAGCCCATACCGTACCGAAGGCGATGACTCAGACCGCCATAGAAGCGATCGACCAACACCTGGCCGGTGTATCCTAGATCGGGTAGAAGACGGACGATGGAGGTGAAGGTTCGGTAATACTCGTCGACAGACATCTTCTCTGTCATCTTCAAGGCATCCAGTTCTAGCCTTTTCTTTGTTTTCACATGCTCCGGATAGTATTTTGATCGGAGGAGGGATGCAAAAGACTCCCAATCGAAGGTGGGGTCGTTGACATGCTCATGCTTGACCAGCTTCCACCAATCCATGGCTGCATCTTTCAGGTAGTAGGCAGCAACTCTAACTCGAACTCCAGCAGGAGCTTCAAGGGTTTCAAACGCCGTCTCCATCTCGGAGATATAGGCTTCTAGCTTAGCCGGATCACTCTCGCCCCTAAAGCAAGGAGGGCGGAGTTCCGCTACAGCTTTTACCCAGTTCGCTTCTCTGGGTGGAGGGGGAGGGATTGGCCCCGCTTGGTTCTGTTGGTTTTGCTGAGTTTGTTGCATCGCATTGATTACTTGTGGTAGCATCTGCGCTACCGTGGCGGCGACGATCTCTGCTATCGTCTGCGTGCCGGGTCCGTCAGATGTCTCTCCCCTAGGTCGGCCTCGACCTCGTCCTGACATCTGAACATTTAGCATTTACATTAGGCTTCGCAAGATATGACCTAAGGGTCTTGGAATTTAAACAAGGTATCGTTCCTAAGAACGTCAAGGGTATCCGTTGTTAACAACGGTAGTTCCTAGTTAGGTTTCTAAGTATCCGTCTTAGACGGTTGAAATCCTAACTCGGTAATCCCTATGCTCGGTAACTAAGACATCAGAGCGTTACTACGCTCTGATACCACTTTTTGTAACAACCCTACCGTTAATTCTATGCTTACCGTCTAATCGTCCTGTTAATCCTATCAGTTTGCAGCGGAAATACTACTATTACTACGGCGGGTGATACAACGCCGCTAACCGCCCATACGGCTAGCTAGGCTTACCTTACTTACAGTCACGGTCTGGTGATCATAGTATACCGAGCTACTTAAACATTACTTACTGAATACAAAATACCCTTCGCCTACATTAATGGATTACCGAGTATTCAAAGTATATTCAATTACATTCCCTTTTTCCACCTACCAAAATAATGAGTTTCTACCGGCTACTCATCTATACCAATTCACCATCCTTTCTATATCCAAAAAGGTGTACCCCATGGTACACCGGCTAATCAAAAAGCTACAGCCGTGTACTACTTAGTACACCATTCATAATCCGTTAATTACAATCCAAAAAGAAGACAAAGAAATTAAGCTACGTCTCTTCACAGTCTTCATCCTTCTCTTGTACCTGCGTGTAGTAAAAACATCGCCCCAAGGGGCTCAGCAAAAGCTGCGCATGAACTCCACATATACCGCGTGCTAGCTAGGGCACGCTGACTAATTAAGGTCAAATAGGCATGCGGTTCATTTTTATCATACATACATGCTTGCATACAACATACATTCACATGCAATACTTCATACCATGCAAGATAGCAATACAATAGCACACACACTTACTTACCTTCACTGTGTTAGCCAATTTACGCATCCGGGTTAATCGGAATGCTATTTACTCTTTACTCATTACACATTCTTACTCTTACTTTACTTACTTACTTCCATTTACTTACTTACTCATTCTTATTTACTTACTCATACTCAAGTTAAGTCGGTATGACCTCCGGCCCGGGGACTACACCGTCCCACCACCGGGATTTACTTGACTCACCAATCCGGGATGCTACCCACTTAAGGGATTTGGGCCGCGGACCAGTTTAAGAGTCAGGAATCGGATCCAACCTCTTGTGTCTCCTCATCCTCACGCGTGGCCGAAACTATATCGGACTTCTACTCATTCCAATTTAATTACCAATTTAAGTTAGATTGGTTAGCTTGTTAGGAATCAGTTAGAAGTCCAATCACAAACATATTCGGTCACAATGCAGTATATCATACTTACACACACTCATTATCATCCATACATTTCATGAATTATACAAACTAAGATTTAAGAAAAATATTCACAACATACAACACTACATATTCACAAGTATGCATAGTAACTCCGATTCGTGCATTTATCTTATTTGGTGATCAATTAGCACACAACACACAAATCAGAGTAACCAAGATAGCATACGGGGCATGAGGAATTCATACCGTTTACCGTTGTACTTGTATCCCAACTTTCCTCCGGTGTTCACAAATCAAATCCTATGATATACATACAATCGAATGATTAATCTATCTATGATTAACTTAACTCGATTACTCTTATGTTTCCTATCTCATACTTACTATACCTTTACAACTTATACTTACATATGGTTTACTTATTCTTCCTTAGTCTTAAAACTTGTTTACACTCTTAATTACCTTTAAACATCCTTAATTAAGCCCTAATTATCTTATACTATCATTACCATTCACTTCCTTATCTAAATACCCATTTTATAAACTTATTTTTACAAGTTTTGGTTGGTCCGGGACCTTGTCCAGGTCTTAAGTCCCGGACCAACTCATGGTCCAACTCTCGGCTACATTTAATGGTATGGTCCGGGACCTTGTACAAGGGTCAAGTCCCGGACCCAAATGGTTGGAAAGTCTCGGCCTATTTTCACACTATGGTCCGGGTCCTCTTACAAGAGGTAAGTCCCGGACCTTAACGTTGCAAATCTCTCGGGGTATTTTACAGGGGTGGTCCGGGTCCTTGTATGGGACTTAAGTCCCGGACCACCACCTTCCTGCAACTCTCGGCCATTTTATTCGACTGGTCCGGGACTTAGTCCAAGACTTAGGTCCCGGACCCTGCTATCAGTTTACAGATTTTACAGTTTTTCTTTACCTGTTACAAACCAAACCTTGCCCAATTTATTCCCCGTTGCTCCTACACTTAATCCCACATGTTTTAGCACCTAATTAAGCTTCTAAACATGTTTTAATCCATTGCTAACTTATTACTCCTTCTATGCTGATTCACTCACCTATTTTCTTAAGTTTTCATTTCAACACTCCCATTGTTTCTTCCCTTACTACATCTTGTTACAGATTTTGACACATACACTCCTCTTCTATGACTCCCCCTCTTAATGTCATTTCTAACACTTCTAATGCCTTACAATGCATTAACTATCTCTCTCAATTTACCCTTTATCTATCTCTATCAAAATCTGTTACAAACACATATTAGTCACCTAGTTTCTAGTTCATTAAGTGTCCTAATCCTAGGTAAATTTTGACATAACCTCCCCTATATTTCTACACTCTCACCACATTGTTTTCACACACATTATCACTTATCCCACCTGTTTATACACAACAACAATATACCAAGTTCTTCTACACAAATACTACCCATTTAACACTGCAAAATTCCTGCACTTAACATCTCAATCCCAATCTAGTTTGTGACAGTTTTTACACTCTTTTAAAGCTTCAACACAACTCAATTCTTCCTCTACACTACACTATTGTTCATTACCATTTTACAATACAAATTTTACTCTTTTAAAACTGTTACACAAGCATATAAAAGACTACACAAAGGTAAGCACAATTTACCTTGTTTCTCCTCTAGTTTTCTTTCTCCTTCTTTCTTGCTTCTTCCCTTCCTCTTCCTCTTCCTCTTCTCACCGGTTTGCAATTCAAATTCTAACTCTACAGCCCACATATGTATACACCATTTTAATGCACTAACCCTTAACCATTCTTCAAGCCTTTAATGTAAGTTTTAGGGTTTAGAAAACATATTACCTTCCAAGGGTGTAAGTAGTGTTTGGAGTGGCTAAAGAACAAGATTCTAACTCCTTCAAGAATGCCAAAATCGGCTATAGCACAAGAGAACCAACAAGGGGTTTAGTCTAAATTCGTTTTGCCCATAAAGGCTAGAAAGAGGTGAGATTTCAAGAAGATTTTTACCTCAAATGAACAAGGAGAAGAAGGTGGTTCTAGTGGTGGTCTTGAAGCTCCAAATGCTCCATACCCATGGAGATGAAAGTTGTCATTTTCAGATTTTGAAAAGAGGGAATTGTTCCCCTTGATGAGAGGAAGACAATGGTGTAGTTTTTACAATTTTTGGAGAAGGTTTAAGGGAGTAACAAGAGGAGAGAAGGGAGTATTTTGTGAGGAAGCTCAAGCCTCCATGGCTGTCGTTTGGGAAGGAGAAGAAGAAATCAGAGAAGGGAGGAGGAGCGCTGTACGAGAGTGAGGGAGAATAGAGAGTAGGAGAGAGAGAATAGGTTAGTAATGTAGTTACTTTATGCTTTTTATTGTTTTTATCTTTTGCTAATAAGAAGAGAGTGTGAGAGAGTGTGAGGGGGGGCATGGAACCGGCCCACACAGCACACACACACACAGTTTACATTTTAATTTTAAAAGTGGACACATAAGTTTGGTCTTTTTATGTTTCTACCCCACAACTTCCCGTTTTTGACAGTTTTTTTACTAATTTATCATTTTATTGATTTTATTGGTTCTAAAGCTTCACTAATATTTATTAATGATTATTTAGTTGACCAAAATTGTTACGAGTCTATTTGACCCACTTAAAGACACGTTTTCCCGGTTATCTCGAAAAACGTGCTTTAAGGTTCGTTAGCGTTTTTAATCCGTTTTAAGGATCTGTTTTCTTCGGGATTTGTTCCCTCATGATTATTTACACTTAATTAAGCTTCTAAATTACCTATTAGCCTAATTAATCACTATTTTTAATTACGGGGTATTTCAGGTATATATGTTATTACCGAAAATAAAGGGTGTATAATGGTATTATAAACACCCATGGGCTATTAGGAGTTTTTAGGAATTTATTGGGTTGATTTTGGAATTAAAATAAACTATATATGTATAATATATAGTTATTATGTCATTATGACACTTTGGAATAAAAGATGGGGTGGAATAGTAATAAGCGAGAATATATGGGTTAGGAATATTATTTATAACCCTTTGGTGAAATTTGGTGATTTTTAGAATAATATAAGAGTATTTATTAAGATATGTGTATAATATATAGTTTTAATGATATTATAAAACTATATGTTATAAATTGGGCCAAATGGCAATTATAGAAACTTTGTGGGTTGAAAAATAATATAGAACAGCACAAGGGCTGTTCGGTATTTTATAAATATATAACCATAGGTATATATATTAAGGTTTAAAATGTTATGTTATATGATTATATAACATGGTATAAATAATAGGGTGATTTTGTAAATAAAGGAAACTATGGATTATGGAAAAAGAATAAGGTTTTAATATATATGCCTATGCGGCAATATAAATAGTTTTGTATAAAAACTATAGGTTATAAGTTTAAAGGAAATAAAAATATCATATTATATGATATTAGTATATGGTATAACATTACATAATGTTATGTGGTCAAAATGGAATTTAAATAAAGATAAGGGCTATACCGAATTATTAAGGTTATAAATATGAGTTTTAGACTATGGTCTATAATGTTATAAATGTTATAACAATTATATGGTTTAGATAGAATTAATATAAGTAAGGATATTCACATTAAATAATGTGACAAACTATAAATAAATAAGATTTATAAACTAAGGTATTCATTGATTAACCTTAGGAGTTGTAATTATACAACATAAAATGTTACATAATATTAGGATAATAATCTTGATATAGGTTGTGTAATATAATACAACTAATGGGAATAATCATCTAATATAAGATGATAAAATGTAACATATAATATATGAGTTTTATAACTCATGGAATTTACCTATATGGTACATATATACATGTACAAGAAAAATGTATATAAGGATGGATATACTGAAATACCCCTAACATTTAAATAATTAAATATAAGTAAATAAATATTATTTGGGGGTTTATTAAACCCTAAGAAAGCATATAAACACTTGGGCGTTAAAAAACGCACCTAAACTCCTTAAGGTTAAAAACGTGCGTTAAAGCCCGACCTTAAGATAAACAAGTTATATAAGCTCTAAAACTCATATGAAGTTAACCAAGGATCATTTTATGACCTTTAAAACGCAAGTACTCAGTTAGAACTGAGTAAAAATACAATATGCTCGGGAATTCCCTTAAAAGCCCTTAAGGCCGAAAGTCCCGAAAATACATTATAGGATGAAGTAAAGCTATACACTTCATTCCAAAAGCACCATAACACCTTAATAAACATTTAAGATGAAGTACTCACACTAAGTCCTCAGTTAAACGCAAAGTGCTAGGAGATGCCTTATGGGGGCCCCATAAACCCTCGGGAATGCCCAGGAGGAGTGCCGAGGTGGCACGAACTCCTATAAAACTAATTCTTAGAGTTACTAACATCATTATTTAACATTATAAAGAGAATGCATGAGCTACTTCCTCAAAAATAAACAAAGTGCTCGGACGAATTTCTTAACGCTCCTTTTTGCCCAGTTAGCCCGGGAGTTGTGTTCTGAGTGGTTATAACCCCATATAACTCAATGTAACACCTTAACATATTATTATTGACTATAAAAAATGTCAATAAACACTTGGAACTCATAGCGACTAATTGTTTCCTAGAAAAATCCTTAAAGCACTAAAATGCACCTTCGGGTGTCATAAAAATGCATTTTACGCAATTGCCTTGAAGTTTTTGAGGAGCCACGAGTTGATAATCTTAAAAGTGGATAAATTTACCATCTAAATCAATTAATTCCAGTGCTAAAATCATAGCACAACCAGGGGCGATTTTTGAGACAAAAAGATACCTAAAATCAGCATTTTTACCTTAAAACTTTCATCTTTTACCATCATATAAATGTACCAATTAAATTCTGGAACCTATTACACATATTAGTATGGTCTTAGTAAAATATAGTGTAACAAAAACCAAATCAAAAATCAGTCCCAATTACTCACCATGTGGGGCGTCATTTTATGCATATATTGGCTAGTTTAGTTTATAAATCATGTCTTTTAAGTGGTGAATCAACTTATCTTGTATTATATGCTAAAGTAGCAAATGATTTGAGTCAAATGGAAGCCTCACAACCGTATAACCTGCAAGAAAATCACAAAGATTGGCTTAACTAAAAATAATGAAACTTAATGCAAATCTAGTCATATCTAGACTAGGTAATTAAACAAGTGGAATTATTTGATCAAATGGGCATGTGACCACCGTGAATGGACAGAGCATAAGGGGTTGAGTGCTGCATGATTAATCAAAAGGAAACTTAAACTAATAAGCAAGATTGGCTAGTTTTACAATTAACAAACTAAAAGTGGTCTCCTAGGATGGTTGGAGCCGTAAGTCTAGTCCACTTAGAGCTGCTTAATTGCTCTAATTCAGACGATCTCCTTCACCTGCAAGAATAGACAAATTAGCAATACTAATCAATCTAATAAAGCCTAAACAATTACCTAGTATTAAATAACCTAGTTTAATTTCCTACCATTCCTTTAACCATAATACTTCAATATTAGGAAGATGCTTAACTCCATCATGGCCACTCAGCCGCATGCCTAACAAGCTAAGGGATTATAGTAGCTAATTATGTGATAAAAATAAACATAAACATAACATAATCCAATCTCACTTCTATGCCTTAATACTTACGTGAATGCCCATCTCATTTCCTTGCCCTCATTCACGAATAGGTAAGTATCTCCTCTTGTTCTCTCTTTTCTTCATTTCCTAAATTAATTCCTAAGTGCTAATAAACTCCATTAATGGTGTATTAGTTCCTAACACCATTTTAATGTAATTTCTTAGTTAATTTTATCAAGTCTTGAAGCAAGAAATCATCCTAGCAACCTTGCAAAAAATCGCCAAGCTTAGGTGTTCTAAGGAGGCTTCTTGATTCAACAACAATACAAGGAACAACAAGATCAAGTTAAGGTATATTTTCATGTTGAAAATCTTAAGAAAATTCCTTAAGTAATTTTCGAAAATTTAGGAACTTCTAAACATATATTCTCTTCATTATTTCATGAAGGAAACTTGGATCTACAATCATCCCAAGGTGTATCAAAAATACCTTGTTAAATTCCTAAGGTAAACTCTTGTAAAAATTACTACAAATATTATTTATAAACTCTTGTTAGAAGTCTAACAAATGGATCTCCTACATATGTACAAGGAGTTCGAAATATCTTCATCAAAATAACATTTGGAGAGCTTGGAATTCAAGGAAAAATCAAGTACAAGAATTGTCTTGATTTAAGGGGTAAGTTGATATAAATAAGGTTTATTAAGTTTAAGTTTGATTTAAGCTTTAAACTTTGGTATAAAAATTTTGTATAACCTTTAAATAAATTAAGACCGAAAACTATGGGTTATATTGTCAAGAAAATAATTTATAACATATAAGGTAAGGTTATTACCTTAAGGTATATATTTGGGTCACAAAAATTGATTATGTTACATATATATTAAAACCGAATGGTCTAGGGATTTAATGTTCTATTTTTAGGTTATAATCATTCTAAGTCATTAGCATAATTTTTAGAAGTGTTATATGGCTTATATACATTTATATATACATATTATAAAGTTTAAATCAAGTTTTAGAATCATATGGTAAAATTTATTTAAAGTCGAGAGCATTATGTGACGTTTGGTGAATTTTGAAATATATATATAAGTGTATTAACTTATACTACAATTTATGGGAATATTAAAAATAGCTACAAGTGTTTAAATGGCTAGTTTAATAAGTTATGTGGTTAAAATGTAAATTTTGAAAAGTTTGGTGTATTAAATGGGATTGCCGAGAGTTAAGGAGTATATTGGCATAATTATGGTATAATATAAGGTAGGAATTAATATTATGAATTTTGATGAATTTAAATAAGTGTTAAAATAACAATTTATAAAGTTTAGGGACTATTTTGTAATTATTGAGAAGTTTGGAGTATAACCGAGAATTACATAAGATTTTATGGGTATATTCAAGTATTAATTATGAAGTTAAGTCTTGGTCAAAGTGTTGACCAAAAACTTTGGGTTAAAATGATTTATGACATAAAATATTAAGTTTGTAAAAGTTTTGGGGTGAATATGTAATTTATGGAAGTATATATGAAAAATAGAATTTAATATGGGGCGGAAATGTAAATTGAAGAAAGTTATGGATTGTTTTGGTTATTTTAGTGAATTAAATATTAAAACTATAATTTATAAGTTGATATGTAACTTATATACAGTTTTGGGATTAAAATGTAAATATAAGGAAAGTATATGTCAAGACCGAAAATTAATGAGGTCATTTGGTGATTTATAAAAATTAGAATATCCATTTTGGAATTACCGAAATATTAAGTGGCTAATTAGTAAATTACAAAGGTTAATGTGGGTAATTAGTGAATTATAAAAGTTATAAGGTTGTTTGGCAATTTATAGAAGTTAATATAATTGTTTTACAGTTTCCGAAAAATAAATGGGTATTTAGTAAATTATAATAGTATATGGTTATTTGGTTAGTTGTAAAAGTTAATGGGTTCAAATTATAATTACCGGAAACTATATGTGGTTATTTAATAATTTATAAAGTTGTTGAGTATAAAATATAAATACCGAATTAAAAAGGTTGGTTTGTAATTTAATAAGGAAAGGAAGTGAAACTAGGTAAAATAATGTACTATGGTATATTAAGGAGTATAATATAAAGTTTATAAAATAATTTTGGTTATAATAAAAATGACCAAGGGATATAATACAAAGAATAAGTAAAAATAATTATGGATGTATTTAATGAAATAAAGATATACAATACAGTGGGAATTCATTATCACATGTGAATATCACATAAAATAACGAACTGCTGAACCACCTAGAGTCACTGTAAAATAACAGGGGGAAATAAAAGAACATACAAAGTTATTATACAACGAGTATAAACATTACAGTGATAGTACTATAATATTTAATGAATAGTTATATTAATGTTACCCAGTATTGCATGTTTATATAACAGCGTACGGGGAAGGACTGTTAAAGCGTGAATTGTCAAGCTAGCTGTTATCACGGTGAACGGTATGTTAATTGTGTGGTCTGAATGTCCTAAGGATTATCCTAAGGTCCGGACATTATGTGCTAATCGTTTAAGAGTGATATCTGTGATTTTATGTGAATGATATTGTATACTGTATTGCTCAACTTTGTTGCGTTTTATTTATACACGAACGTCTTATGACTGGAAGTTTATACATCTAAACTGGAACAAGACTAACTGACCTAAAGGTATTATTGAACCTAACTGATGGTCAACTGTTATAGTCTTAACTCAAGGATTGGTTATTATGTCACTGACAAAAGGGCTAACTTATAAAGAGAGAAATCCAAATCGTTTTGACTTTCTGGTTGCGCATTGTGATCACTACGAGAGACTTCAATGGAGAGTCACTCAAAGGAAATCCATCAGCCACATACGGGGATGGCGGAAGGCACTGCCGTTGGTGCACAGGTTCGACCGGATCGGTCAATTAACCTGGGCCATAGGGTCAGCTGGTAAACAGTTCCAATGGAACACAGGGGACATTCGTCCATTAATAAGTTATTAAGGTTTGACTTAACATGACACTTGAGGTGGAAATTAATTGGAAAAGGTTAAGTGATTGGTTTACAGTATAAGGGTCAGGTGGCTAACTAACAAGTACAGTTTAATACGCGTATCTTGTTTGGTGATTGTTATGGATTATTAATGTGTGACTATTGGTTATTTCTATGAGTTTTTGTTGAGTAGTTATTGGTGTCGTGTACTATTGTACACTGGTGTTTACCGGTGAATTGCTGTGTGATCGTTAAATGTTTACAGTTGTTACTGTTATCATTGTAAACCGGTATTTTATGTAATGAATCTAATGTCAAGATGGCTAAAACGACTTAAGGAATCCAAATGATTTAAGACTACATTTAGCATACCAGCATTTCGATTGTTGAGCCCTTCATTGGGCCAAACATTCCAGGTTATTGAAGAAGACTCAAGCCGGAGTGCGGGACACGGGGGTAGCTGTTGTGTTTTCAACAAACACCATTGGTTTTATTTTGTATTGTATTAAGGAGGTTGTGGTATTCAGTTAGTTGCTCATTTAGTTGGATTGGGTTGTAATAATTAGAAGTGCTCAGTATCTCACTAGTACAAAAAACGTCTATTTCGGCGCCCCTATTTCGGCGGTTGTAGATAAAACCGCCGAAATAGAGGCCCGAGATGTATGCGGTCTGTAAAGAAGGGGTCTATTTCGGCGGTTCCTAGATATGAACCGCCAAAATAGGCCCTATTTAATAATAAAAAAATAAAAGAGACCTATTTCGGCGGTTCCTTACACGAAACCGCCGAAATAGGTGTTTCTATTTTTCTTTTTTTTAATTAAAACCACCTATTTCGGCGGTTCTTTGTTAGGAACCGCCGAAATAGGTCTCTTTATTTTTTTTATTATTAAATAGGGCCTATTTCGGCGGTTCATATCTAGGAACCGCCGAAATAGGTCGTTTTAATTAACCCCCCAGCCCGCCTCGACACAATTACGATTTCATTAACCCTAATTAACCCCTCTTCTCTCTCTGTTCTCCGCGGCGAATTGCTAAACCCCGACGCCACCACCACCACACTGTCGTCGCCCGCCCTCCTCCTCCTCCCGTTTTCGTCGGACGTCGCGCCGTCGGTGGTCGTCGCGTCGGTGGTGTCGCCGCCCTCCTCCCGCCCAGCATCAGAGGCGCATAGGTGAATATAAACCCCAAATGTCGTTTCGGTTTTGTTTAAATTATTGTTAATGTGTTGTTAAAATTGATAGATTGTTGTCACATTGTGATTGTGGATGCTGATATTTATTGTGTGTGTGAAATCTTTGCAAGATTTGGTTGTTAAACTAATAAATTTATGTATGCACACAAGGTGTTTGACGAAATGTCCGAGTGAATTGTTTTGATGTTTTTGGCCCTTCTTTTAAGTATAGTTAGGTTAGCTTATTTGGGCTAGATTTATTATGCTTATATATGGGGTGGAACAATGTTTGAGCATTATTTGTGCTTATAATTATAAGCTAATTATAAACATTGTAAGCAATATAGTTTTGCGCCCTCAATTGATATTTATTTTGCGTCTGTGTTGCCTCTGTAGAGATTGGTACTGCTACACGCGTCTCACACGCCCGATTGAGAAGAGGGGCTGAAAACAATTCATTTAGGAACCGGTAAATTTTTTTTAACTTAACTCTTCAATCTCTTCATTCTCTTCACTCACTGTAAATTTGCAACCTAACTGCATATAAGGAACAAACACAACTACTGAGTTTCTCTTGTGTCTATATGTATTTGTGTCTCTACAGATAAATACTTAAGAAGCTTCTTTACCATTTCATGGTAGATTGAAAGCGGAGCGGAGAACAATTCATTTACGAACCGGTAATATAATCTAACTTATCATTTTTCTCTTTTGTACTTTGTATTTGATTTCCACAAATTATTGGAATTTGGTTTGATGAATAAATTTGGTATATATTAGTTTGGTTTATGATAGAAATTTGTGTTGTTGAATGATTGGTGAATGCTTAATAATAAGCATGGTTGTGTCTTTTTTTTACTTTGTATTTGATTTCCACAAATTATTAAAATTTGGTTTGATGGATAAAGTTGGTATTAGTTTGATTTGTGATGGAAATTTATGTTGATGAATGGTTGGTGAATGCTTAATAATAAGCATGGGATAGGTAAAATTATGCAAAAGTCATGCCGATTTTTTTTTCAAAATCTCTTCGTAATTAATATTGTTTGATGTATGTGTATATGTCTAACAATATCTAATTTTTTTATCAGGTCTCACTACATTCAAGTCCGTGAATCACCTCTCTTGTTTCCCGCCTTCTTCCATTACTGTTGCACTTTCCTCCTCTGTGCACAAGTAAGTAACTAAACCTTATTTTTTGTTTAATAAATGCAATTATGTATTTAAATATAAGTGCTAGTACATAATTTAGCTTCATTCCATATTTGTTGATGCATTTCTTTTGTAATTTATTTTTTGTTGCTCCCTTGCAGAGACATATCAGAAGTGGTATTGCTGCATCTCTCGCACAGAAGCCTACCTCTCAGGCACCAGTCTCCCCTCTCCATAAATCCTTAAAAAACAAGTACGTATTTTAACTCTCGATTCTGTTTTAATCTCTAAACCGGTTTGAACTTATACAGTGGAGAATTGAAAGTGTTGGTTTGATGATCTGAATTTGCAATTGGTTTTCAGTTAGCTAGTAAAGAATTGATTTATTTTAATTGTTGGTTGCTGCCATTGTTGGAATGTTTGTGGTTGTGATGACTTTGGTGAGTACTGAATAATAAGCACGGGATGTGTACAATTATGCAAAGGTCATGCCGAATTTTTTGTAGAAAAAGTATTCGTAATATTGTTTTAAACACCGGTTTCTGTTTTAGAAGTGCAACAATTTCTTAAATTTAAAATGCTAGTTTATTTTGTGTTTGCAACCTTAGAGTTAGGCTAGACTAATTGACAATCATCCCAGTCATGCTCCATTAAGAAATAAACATGTGCAACTTAATACATACCATATTCTACAAAGGCTCTAACTCACACCTGTGATTTGTTGCACATATAGTATGGAGCGTGACTGGATGTATGGTGATAGAGGGGAACATTTTGACAAAATGCTGAAAGAGTTTTGCAAAGCTGCAGTGCAACACAAGGACAGGACAAAGGCAAAGAAAATTCCATGTCCTTGTGTTGATTGTGGTGTGGTTAGACATTATTCAAGCATCAACGTCGTACAACTCCATGTGAAGACCCGTGGTTTCATGCCACATTATAGAAAATGGATTTTTCATGGAGAACCTGTTGAAGATAATGCTTCAGCTTCCTACAGTCACGATCGGTGTAACTCAAGAACCGAGCAGACATTCGATACTATTAACGAGTCAGAACTCCCAAGCGCTTCCGGAGTCAATGTTGACAGTGAGTCGACTTATCATGGTGAACAAATTGATGAGATGCTTGATAACATTGAGGATAATTTTGTCAACCGGCCGGATGAGTATCAAAGGTTGTTGGACGCATCCAAAACGGTGTTGTATCCTACTTGCACTAAGTACACGAAATTGACAACTATATTGAATTTGTTCAACCTGAAGGGAAGATATGGATTGAGTGACAAAGGTTTCACGGCATTCCTCGAGCTGATTCATGATATGCTACCGGATGAGAACGGTCTCCCTACCACCACGTATGAGGCAAAGAAATGGGTGTGTCCAATGGGAGTAGAGTACAAAAAAATTCACGCGTGTCCAAACAACTGTGTGTTGTACAGGGGTGAATACGAACATCTTGACAATTGCCCGAAATGTTCGTTGTCCCGGTATAAGCATAAAGATGGTGAGTACTCCTCCGTTCAGAAAAAAAGCCCTCCAGCAAAACTAGTTTGGTATTTGCCGATTATACCCAGATTCAAACGGTTGTTTGCGAATCCGAAAGATGCAAAGAACTTATGATGGCATGCGGAGGGTAGAAAGAGTGATGAGAAACTAAGACATCCTGCAGATGGGCTCAGTGGAGAAACATCAATAGACGGTACAAAGAACATTTCAGACATGAAGATAGGAATCTGAGGCTTGGGTTATGTACTGATGGAATGAACCCGTACGGCACATTGAGTAGTCAACACAGTACATGGCCTGTTCTGCTAGTGATCTACAATTTGCCCTCATGGTTGTGTATGAAACGAAAGTACATCATGTTATCTCTCCTGATATCTGGTCCCAAGCAGCCAGGTAATAGCATTGATGTGTACCTTGCCCCTCTGATCGACGATCTGAAGCTATTGTGGAATGAGGGGACCGTGGTATATGATGCTTATGCAAGAGAGAATTTCACGCTCAAGGCTTTGTTGTTCTGTACCGTCAATGACTTCCCTGCGTATGGGAACTTGTCCGGTTACACGGTTAAAGGAACATTTGCATGTCCCATATGCGAGGAAGACACTTGTTCGGACCGTTTAAAACATTGTGGGAAGAATGTTTATATGTGTCATCGACGTCTTCTCCCCGAAGATCACTTGTTCGTCTGCACAAGTTTAATGAATTGATGATCATGAAAATGTTTTGTGAACTTTTTCGAGTATGTAATTGTAACTCTGTACACTTGTGGATGGTGTAATGGTAGATTTGAATTGTAATGTTGTTTTTATTTGTAATGAAAGTGTGTAATTAAGTGTAATTGCATTGGTTTTGTTAACTCTCAAATTGTGGTGCGTCGTTGGTATTAATTGGGAGCTTTTATAACTTTTTAAATGTGTGCTGGAGCTCCCTGTATGGATGAAACTTTATTACAGGTCTCATTGAACCAAATGCGGTGAATATATATATATATATAAGCTGGGATGGAAAAAAACAAAAAAAAATACCCCTATCTCGGCGGTTCTTCTTTCGGCGGTGCTCATTTCGACGGTTGTGAACCGCCGAAATAGGCCCATTGGAACCGCCGAAATAGGCCTTTTTTCTACTAGTGTCTGTTCATCACAGCGTGAGAGGTTGTATTGTTGGAAGAAGTAAGGATGCCTTGTTGCTCACAAGGGTGAGTAACGGCGTGTAACACCAAGGTAGATAGTTTTATTTTCCGCTGCGAATTGTTATTTTTTTATGCTACGACTTGCGACGTTATTACAGGTCTAGGATTAGGGGTGTTACAATATTATGGTTGGAAACCATATAATATAATGGTGGTGGTTATTTAAAAAAAATAGTTACAAACTATAAGTTATGAGTTTTTGAATGCAAATATAATTTGCTAAGATAATGGATAATATAATACAATGTATTATAATGGATGGTGGGAGATGATACAGTATGAAAAATAATACAATATAATATAATAATGCATGCATACATGCAACTATAGGTTATATACCTAAGTTTAATGGTGGATAAGATTAAAGAAATATAATGAATTAAACTTAACAGTCAAAATGTTTTGACATACGAGTTTTAGTAACAAGCCGACTGGTTTAGATAAACCTGTAACAAATAACCGTAGAAATCCGGGGATGAACTGTCGGGGTTACTTGTTATTCGGAAATACCGGATGTAGTTAGTCATGGAGACTGACTTATAGTTTTATTACCATTTAGATCATACTTCAGACGGAGGTGCTTGACGAGCTAGTGGTCTACACTGCGCATCCTAGGTGTTGGTGAACGGTATGTAAAGGGGTTTGATCCGGGTTGTCCTAAGGAATTCCTTGGCCTCAGATTTGGTTGATATCACTTGTGTGTTAAGTGTTTTGGATACATGTATGTGATTGTGTGCTACTGCATTAATTATTTATGCACGAGCGTCCCACGGGACTAACACTACGTCGACTATAGATCGGCTTATATAAACTTACATATACGTTATTGTGATGACAATACGGTTACTTGATATAATACCATAGTATTAATATTAAGTATATGGTAACCTAAGTAAAACACGTAGGAATGAGTCACGACATTGTCGGTCTCTAGAGCATGGGTCTTGAACATGAATATGACCTAGATTACTTCTAGGTATGCGTGAGACCCATTGGGCAGCTAATTAATAATTATATTCTCCATAAGAATAAGAGCATATCTTAAACATTAGGAGAGAGAGTTGGTATGAGTTGAGGTGAGGAATCCCGGTAGTTTACGAACTACTTGGTTGCGCATTTGTGATCACTGAGGGGTTCCCGATCGGGTTCCGCTCCAGGTTTATACCCAATGAGCCCTATTTGGATCGTGGGTCAGGTGGTTACGGCCTTTTATATGGACGTCTTACGAGACAAAAGAGAATAGTTAGGGGCCTCCGGACCTCTGGCGAAATGAGCACCTTTGTGTGTACGGGAGGACTACTATCCATGGTGAGGTTATCGGGTTGTCTTAACATGACACCCAACTGGTATAAATTAAACATGGTTGGATGGGGCCTTAAAGGCTAAGGTAAATTAACTATGGAAACTGTTCGCTACGGCGATTGTACATTGTACATTATACTGTTATTATTTCGATACGTTCGATATACAGTTGTTGTTTGTAATATTTTATGACTGTTTGAATTGGATGGATGGTTGAGTGTTTATGAATGTTTGGATTGAGGATTATATATATTTATGCATGTATATCACAATATTGATTATAACTGTAAAATGGTAAAGCATGAAACCAATCTAATAATAAGATGGTTAAAATGACTAAGTGACCATTAGGGTCCAGGCCCGGCATACTCAGCGTCTATCGCTGATACTACACCATTATGCAGGTTGTTGATTATTGTCGAAGCCGAAGTGCGGGATCAGGGTAATTAGGGTTTACTTTAATGACCGCACATGGAGTTTGTTTGTATAGCAATGAAGATGGTGATTTGTATTATGGTACGGTTATGTATATTCGGAATTGGGTAGATGCTCACTTGTCGATGTTTTTGGTTTATGGACTTAGTATGATGTATAGGAGTTATTCTCGTTATCACAGCGGTTAGCATTTTGTTTATGTTGGTTGTTGGATATAGTCTGGCTTCGTTGCTCGCATGGGCGAGTAATGGCCGGTGACACCCGAGTGAGTATTGTTATTGTTATTAATTCTTCCGCTGTAAGACGTTTTATTTATTGCTACGAGAGAGATTATTACGTGATTATGGGGAGGGGTGTTACATTTGGAATCTGTATTTGGTTGTGGATACTAACTATTATATGATTGTCAATGTACTTCGCTACTTTTTATATATATATATATATATATATATATATGTTAATGTAATTGAAGGAGTTTTAGAGATGTAATTCTTTTATTTGTCAAGGTTGTGATATCATTAATGTACATGTTAAAATGATTGGAATCCAGGGCCCTGTAGAGGATATTTGAAATAGTTTATATCAATGGAATCATACCAACGAATAAATTTGTCAGTATAGATTCAAATAACCATGACCTCTACCTATGGAAATGATTGTGGGTATAGATACAACTTAAGGTGTAACGTCTACCTATTCCAACGAAAATATCCGTTGTTATAGCTTAATTGAATTCGGTCACTAGAATACCATTACCAACATAAAAATCCGTTGGTATAGACATTTGAGGGTGCTCCAACGGACACAAAAACCATGGGTATAGAGTTAATGCCAATGGAAAATATTCTATTGAAGTAGGTAAATTGGTACTATACCAACGGATTTCATGCTTTTACCTACGAAAATTATTTGTTGGTAAATGTCATTCTTTTGGCAAAGGAGATGTTATGCTCTTTTAAGATCCTCACATGATGTTTCATGTAGTTGTTTCCCTTTAGACAGGTGTGGCCATTCCACAGAAGTGTAGCTTCCACATAGTAGTGCTATCACCCAGGTAAAATATTATGCGGTTGATATTTGCACACTTAGTGTGACTCCTTCATAAGTGGTTAGTGAAAAGGCCCTTCTCATATGCCCTTAAGCTCATTATATTGGCTTTCATTCCTTTCACCTAATCTTTCTCCAAATCTCTTTAAAAAGGTTTTGAAAGTATCCTAATGGGTCATTTTTGCTGCCTCACAAGAGGGTCGTTTTTGCAATTTTTGGTGGTTTTTGCTTATGGCAAATTATTGGCTACATGTGTATGTAGCCAAAGATAGCTACATTTATTGTACAACCAACAATGAACACATGTAAAATGAATACAGAAAACATGTACAATAAACAGTTATACTGAAAGTACTACTTTTGTGTGCAATATTTGTTATATAAGTAATGTACATTTTTTAATGTACATGTTTCTTATACTATATGTACTTGTTATGTAGCTTCTTTGACTACATGTGGGTGTCGCCAAGACATGTTGTTTGCTTATAGAGCTAACTAATGTCTCACATGATGACGACTTCAATACAAGTTCCATTACTATCTTATATTACGACGATTCATTCTAAATAAAAGGATTTATATACGTAAATAACTTTTGTGGAGTATTACATAAATAAAAAAATCTAAAATAAGTAATGTAACACCCCTACCATTAATACAATCATTACCGTCCAATCTCCTCGTGCTTCCGAGTCACGCAGCGGATACTTACTTACATACAGTGGGTGGTACAATGTCGTTAGTCACCCACGTGACTAACAAGGCTACTACTTCTACATACAGCATCGGTCTGATGGACTGGAATATCCGAGTGCTACACAAATACAAGCCATACTCCATTCATCAATCGAATACTACAATGTTCCATTCAACACTTTACTCCTTCATAAACCATACAATACGAAATACATAACCGAGTTTACTAGGTTCCCAATACAAATACAATGCTTCTTCCAAGTTCATATGTACTCATTAAGAGTCTACATCTACCCATTCCTCAAACTACTTACCTAAGTACAAGGGTGTGCCATCTAGTACACCTCTACATTCTACCTCTAGCTATCCAAGTGTAGCCACCGGTCTCTTACCTTGACCATATCCTCTTCGGGTACCTGCACACTAAAAACGTTCCCCCGAGGGGGTCAGCTTTCGCTGAGCATGATAACCGCAACCCCGCGTACTAGTGAGGGTACGCCGACCACTTGGTCGAATACATGCGGTTCATTTTATTCATACATACATGCATACACGCTCTTATACATAACATTACAATACATTACACAAGGAGTACGTACATACACGTCAATACACATTCTTCAATACATACATGGTAACCCATACAAGCCATCATATACATTCTTACCTTCCTGAAGTCCGCAATACACAATACATATACAGTACATACGCAATACATACACAATACGCCATCCTTGTTAGCTCATGTTGGTCCACCCGGGTTAATCGGGTGGAGGTTACTCTTTTACTCGTTCCACAGTACTTACGCATACATACTCATACTCATACATACTTACTTACTTACTCTTACTCATGTTAAGTCGTCGGGACCTCCGGCCCGGGGACTACTCGGTCCCACCACCGGGATTACTTGACTCACCAATCCGGGATGCTACCCACTTAAGGGATTTGGGCCGCGGACCAGTTTAAGAGTCAGGAATCGGATCCAACCTCTTGTGTCTCCTCATCCTCACGCGTGGCCGAAGCTATATCGGACTTCTACTCATTCCAATTATTCCTTACTTATGTTAGGAGTTAGGTAGTTAGGAATTAGTAGAAGTCATTCATTCAAGCCACATACACAAATACATTGCTCAAGTACACACCCATACAAAATACAATACAATATACAAGTACACTACGAAATACAATGCACTTCATCATCCTTCATATATTTCATGAATTATACAAACTATTGTTCAAGACAATTATCAAGAACAATGTAAACAAGCACAAGTAAGTGCAATATAGTCCGATTCATGCTTTTATCTTATTAGGTGATCAAACAAGCACACAAATCGGGGTAACCAGATTAGGATACAGGGCATGAAGAAATCATACCTTTCACCGTTGGTTTACTTTATCGGGTGTTCCCTTGCTCCATAGTTCCTTATTTGTTCCTCGAGTCCTAGTCTCGAACCAATGACTACATGCCAAATGGTTCAATCAATTCTAAGCATTACAATACATTCATAGCTACTACTCCCGTGCTTACCCCGTTATCCCATTACTTTGGTTTAACTCAACGTTCTTATACTTTCCACTTCTTAATTAATCCTCTTACTTGTTTCCCATTTACATACTTATTTTTTTACTATTAGTGTTACATTAATGGTGTATTACTAAAGTCCCATATATATGTACATACCCATATATATACATGCATATGATTACTACATTCTTATTATCATTTACTTTTTTTTTGTAAGTTTTGGGTCGTCTGACCCACGGTCTGACCCAACCTATGGCCCTATGGGTCGGCCCGTTCCAATAAGTTTTTCGTCTTCTAGAATTGTCCCGTCCAACCCAGAACTGTTCCGTCCGACCCATACACCTCTGGGTCGGACCATTCCAGTAGTTTTTGGTTCCGTGGCCTGTGCCCGTCCGACCCACCGTCCTCCCCAACCTCTGGGTCGGACCGGTCCAGAACCTACCTACAGATTTTGTTTTTCACTTCTTTTCTTACCCATTTCTTCCCCAATCTTCCTACATGTAATCCCAGATGTTTTAACACTAATTAAGCCCTCTAAATCACCTTAATTCATCCACCAAATCCATTACTAAATCCATCAAATAACTTACACAATTCCCTCACTTCTTTTCCAACACTTGTAACAGTTATTGTTACACTTATGCTACAGATTTTAAAACTCAATTCTCACACCCAATACTCCTACTACCAATACCATTACTAGCATCCCAAATACATTCCCAAGTAATTACACCATCTATACCCAAGTCCAACCTTCATTTTACCAAGTCTTATACTCTAGTTCTTCCTAGTTTCTCCAAGGCAATCCAATACCTCTTGCTACAGATTTTATATCCTTTCATTCTCTTACCACAACTACTACTCCATAGTCATTAAACATCTCTACTAACTCCAATACACACCTTGGTTTTCCCATTCACCAAGTCATCCATACATGTACATATTCCTACCAAAATTTTGCCATAGTTCCTCTACATTTCTTACTTCTCCACATATGTACTTTCTCATCAAACTCATTCCTAATCTAGCCAAACCACAAGGGTTCTACCAGCACACATACAAAATCTTAGTACACCATTGCTTCCTCAATTACAATACCAATACATCATTACTTCCTCAATCCACATTGCTAATGCACATACACAATACACTTGGCTCTAAGGCCTACAATTCACATACTAGTTCACAAATACCCAAAATTCCACAATTACATTACCAATACATTCTTTGGGTTCTTTAAATTGGTTTACCCATTCCCATTACTCTAATGCATTAAATTTAGCCTTCGAGAAAGAGCTCTTACCTTAAGGTCTTATTTCCTCTTTCCTTTTCCACCTCTTCTCCTCTCTTCCTTGTACAATTCGGTCACATGGGGGAATGGAGTTGCCACTCCATTCCCATCACCCAAAGCACACATAAACAAGTGTAATTAAAATACTAACCCTTAAATTAATGCTAGTTCATTGAAGTGCTTAAAGCAAGTTTCTAGGGTTTACCTTTGGGGTGTGTTAGGAGGGGTTTTAGCCCTTGATTCAAGAAGGAGAATCTACCACCATTGCAAGGTGAAATTTATGCTCAAAAGGGAGAGAGAAAACAAGGCATTACAATGGGCAAAAATCGGTTACCAAAGGAAGGTGAAGAAAACTTGAATCTTTTATGGAGATTTTTACCTTGTTGGAAAGAGGAGACTCCAAGCTCCATAATGATGTGCTTTTCTCTTCAAATGGGGAAAACCCATGGAGATGAAGTTGCTCATTTTCGGATTTTGAAAAGATAGGAATGTAGAGCTTGAAGAGGGGAGTTCAAATATGTATTTTATTTTACATTTGGAGCTCTAATATGGCTTGAGCATGAGGTAGAAGAAGGGAAGCCATGGGAGGCTTGTGGAGCTTCAAGAAATCGCCCATACCAGAGGAAAGAGGAGGGAGAAATCGATGGAAGAGGGAAGAAAGAGAAAAAAGAAGAGAGAGAGGTGAGGTGAGAGAGTGTGGGGGTTGCTTTTTACTTTATTACTTTGCTTTTTGGTTCTCTTTATTTGTTAACTAGTTACATGTGTGTGTGAGGGGTTATTTAACTAGTAAAAACCGGCCCCCATATGGTATACTAGCTGGAGCGTTTTTCGTCTTTTACAGAGAACGCTCGTTATTTTACCCGGTCTCGGTACTATTCACTAACCGGGCCCGTTTTCCGAGATTTTCTAGTTTCTTTATTTTTATTGGTTATTAAGCTTCCATAAATGCTTACTAATATTTATTGAATGACTTATAATTTTTACGGGTTCGTTTGACCACTTAAAATCACGTTTTCGGGTTCTCTCGAAAAACGTGCGTTAAAGCTCTATTAGCGTTTTAATACATTATTTGGATCCGTTTTCTTTGGGAGTTGTTCCCATATATTATTTAGGTCTTATTAAACCTTTGGAATCTATATACCACGCTAACCAAGGTCTCATACCTCCTATGGTTATTTAACGCTTATTTAGTGTTTTCCGCTTTTTAAGCGTTTATTTATTTCTTTTGGATTTATTTTTCCTTACCAATATTTCTTAATCATTATTAGGCTCTTAAATACCTATTAGGATAGTTTAATCTCCATATTTAAGGTCGGGGTATTTCAATCTACCCCCCTTAAGAACTTTGTCCTCAAAGTTGTTCGAGGTTATAGGATTACTATACTTACTCATTTATACTTGCCTAATACCAAAGCCATACCTTACTCCTCCTTACCATTCCAAATTTCGTTACTCAAGGTTTCTTCATACCATACCATACCAATATACAATAGTTACTCCAATCCGTTCTACTACCAACTATCCGGTTCCTCATTACAAAGTTTATACATACATACAGTGCAAAGCTATCCCCAAAGCAATGCAATACACAATACAATCCCGCAGGCACTCAGGTCATCTAGACACGGGACTCCTCTATGTCCCGCTGCCCTTGGAATAATACACATAATATACTACTATCTTCTCCCGTACAAGCTTCCAACAATTACTTAGTCACCAGTCTATGGAAAATCCTTCCCAACGGCTACTTAGAAATCCTTCTAAAACGTACAACTCCAAATTCCAATTTATATTTATTACTTCTATCCTAAGCGTGATTCTTGTGACCACTTGAGGGGCTTCAAGAATCGTTCGACCCTGATGTGATCAGCACCAGTGTTGAACTATCTTTCCACTCCAATTTGTGTTCAGTTTCCCTTGATCTGATCAGGATCAAGTTCGACTTCCCACATCAGTTTCAAACAAGCAATTAATTAGTTGTTTTCATTTTCTATCTTTTTACTCTTTCTAGTCGTGATACGAATTCATACATCTCCAAAGGATGGAATCAGTCCATCAATCATCGCCACTCTACTTCCCAAATGCTTTACTCCGTGCCTCAATACCTAAATGCTCATTTCCTCAACCTTCACTACTTTCATCCTTCACTCTCCATCATCTCCAATATTCTAACTAAGGAATACTATACCTATGAGATTTAGCTGTCTTTAATTTGCTTCAAATAATTTACCTACGATTCCACTACTCATAAACTTCATTCATCTACTACTCTCATTCATTTCATACTACTTCTTCAAAGGCTACAATACTTGTGGAGCTCCGTCCACTACTCATTACTCTTCTTTACCAATACTCTTACACTGGTGTTACAAGGGTATATTCATCCTATGGTATTTGCATGTCTATGCTATTTACCATAATTACATTGATGAGTACTTATGTTTATTTAACATAGTATCAATCATCAATTTGTTTCTCATTTGTGCTATGCACATTACGGTTTATGTGTTTTACTCATAAAACTTACATTAAGCGGTTTTCGCTCTACCCCCCTTAAAAGGGATTACGCCCACGTAATCTACCTATGTTATTATTAAGCATTGGTTTAATCAATTTGGGCAATCTGAAGCGTTTAGCTTCACTACGGTATACTATACAATATGCTCTGGTCAAAGGGGTCTTAACCATACCAATGGTTTAGTCTTTGCACCTATAATTCCGATATGAGTTTATTTAACTCATAATTAATTCGGTTCTAGCCTAACTGGCTTCAAGGCATTAATAGCCATTCTATTATACCCACTAGGTACATTAATCTACTGCACCTGCTATTTATGCTTCCACGATTATTCATTAAGTTCCTCCGACTCATTGTTGGGCGAGGTTAAGTCACTACTCAGTTGTAGTGCTTCCTCTGTTGTCAATAGCTTCTAAATTATACCAGTTCTTCTGGTTCAGTACAAGTGTCCTTTACTTGTATGACCTTGCATTTCCTATGCGTCGGTCCTTGTGACTTTCTTAAGTCTCTTTTCACTCTTTATTCCACTGGAATTCACATCTTGTGATTGTTAGTGTGTTTTACACTCTTCGTGCTTCTTTGGCCTTAGGCCGCACGGTCTGTTGCTAGGAATACTTGACTGGCTTATGCCATGTTTGTGGTGAAAAGAAGGATTTACTACGGTTTACATTCTCCATATCCCTAGCCATCCCATTAGGTCATTAGTTGCACAAGTGCAATGCCAAAACACTCAGTCATACAGAGTGCAGAGGCGTAAACGCTTGACAGTAAATCACTTATGTGATAGGAAAGAATATTTCTGACTGTCTTCCATACTTATACTCCGTGTCATTATCTGCTACTTCCTCATAGCGGTCGCTTGTTGCGCACCGTATTCTTACTCATTGTACAACGTCATTTTTATTGTTTTTGTTACTATGGCAGTTCCTCTTTACTTATTGCCATTGTCATTGGCACCATTTCCTTATGGCATGAACATTGAGGGTTTCCTCTGTTCGTGTGTATGACGGTTGTCGAAACATACCGCAATGTGATTATTTCCCAATGTGGAGATGTTTCATTTCAACTTAGGTTTCAGGTGTAGGTTAGCTTACCTCACATTCTATCATCATTTGTGATACAATTTACCAAGTATTTTGGTTGATAATGGATGAAGTAATTCATCGGGTTACAAGCTCTCTCGGGCGTTAGTCATTTGTGGTGTTCAGTGTGTATTCACATTGATTGTTTTGACAATTATTGTCTTCCAGTGCTGAGCATTGATTATAGGCTCTAACTGTGCGGTTTTACTTTTGTATGTACATCACCGGGATATCCCAAGAAACTTCAAGGGTTTTTCCGGTCCCGTTCTTCAATTGAAGGGTATTTCATCACTGGTACGTGAAGGTTCTTGTTGAGGGGTTTGTTTCCACTCATAGGTCTCATGACGAGGTTTATCATGTTGGTGTTTATACAACGGTTTACCACATGCTTGGGTGTAGACGGAGTATGCTTGCTCCTTAAGTCGTGATGGTTTGGAAATCTCATTTCCTTATTCCATCACCTCTTGGCAATATCTACAAGCGTAGGCTTTATTGTTATAATAGATGGAAGCCTTTCTAAGGGTTCACATCTTCACCCCATTGGTGGTCTTTGGCTAACGAGGGGTACCTTCCCTTGGATTTCTCGTAGTGTCCAAGTGTGGACTAGGCCAATGTTGGCATCATCATGCTTCTTATGCCTCCGTGCTACCATTGCTACAGAAGGCATGAAGGTAATTAAAAGCTTGTCAACTGTATGCTAGACTGGTGCACTAGTGACAGTGACACTGAGTTGACCATTACCCCAAGTCACTCAGGACGTTGGGTTTAAATTGATGGTCCAGTTGTTGATTTCTTGTCGTATGAGACAATGTTTCTTGCAAGTCTTGTTAGAAAATGGTGTGGGTTTTGCAACCGTTTAAGGTTATACAACCTAGTTGGTTGTGGCCTTTAAGCCCTATTGCTGCAAGCTATGATCTTTGCCAGCTGCTCATACACATTTCCACTCCTTGTATACCTCCTAGGCTAGAGGTGTTGCTAGGCTCCATGGCAAGTCGTGGCATCACGCTTCCGTTCATAGGAGACTCTTAGGCAATCTGGTGCTGATCAGTGCCTTTTGTAGTCTAGGGTATTTCCTGTTAAGTGAAATCCCTTCGGTGTCTTAATCGAGTGTTCGTTCCAGCTCTTGTATTCTTATCTTGACGCTTTGTTTGACTGTTGTTAATCCAGTCACCCTTCAAGGATTGCTCCTGGGTGTCGTTAAATTATGCCGTTACATCCGGCTAATGTTTATGATATGTTATCACTAGAGCTGATCATCGGGTCGGGCGGGCGGGTTCGGACCGGGCCAAGGCTCAATTTTCAGCCCGGTCGGGCCTCAAATTGTTACCAAGCCCAAAATCCGGGCCGGGTTTCTGAACCAAGCCCGCCCAAAAATTCATTTCCATAGCCGTTACCCGGCCCGGCCCGCCCAATTTTGTTCTTAAATTTTTTTTGTCACAGGTCAATATTTAGATTAAATTGCACATTTTCATACACTATTGAAACACCAAAAGTTGCATATATAAGGGTATTTTATTAAACATGGTATGTATGAAATCAAATCATTATACTAACATCCTAAGATTCATAAAGCCCATATAATTACATTCTAAAAAAAAAAAATGAGCCACTCGTCCGCTGCGTATGTCACTCCTCCCAGTTGTAGGAATTTATTGATCAATCCTACAAATGAAGAGAACCAATAAGAAATATAAGTTTCCGAGTCGGACTTGTAGTTAAACAATATAAGTGAAGCATAAAATAATAGAAATGCACCTACATCAATCAGATTAAATGAAGATGAATCAATTAACAGACTTATCAGAGGAATTTCATAAATATAGCTTCCAAACAAACACCAGGGGCTTGCACTTGTATATTCAAACACAAAGTTATAAACATAATAGATGGGTACCATACAGAGATTTAGTGAACAGTGGCTGACTCATCTTTTATAGGTTTCACATAAACCATTTGTGTGTTGTAGTAGGGAGTGAGGATCAGACCTTCGAGAGGGGTAGTGGTCTGGGCATCAAAAATATCGGCGAAGAGCATCAGCAGCAAACATCTACTATTAAAGAGCAGAAATAACCACGACAGAAAGTGTTCGTAGAAGCAGACTACTTCATGGCAGAAATGACATGGAAAGGCTCAGCCTCAAACCTGTGGATAATCAGAGAAGGTGAAATGCAGTTGGAGATGTGATAAAGAAATTCAAATACGCATAGGTGGAGCAGGGCACTGCAGTATTGGAAGAAGGTAAGCAACAAAACAAGAAGGAAGAAGAGGATAGTCTCGAATGACACACCTAATAGAAAAAAAAACAAAATGATCAAACATTGATTCATCCACATCAACATGCAGATAGTAATTTGTCCATGTAATGATGCACATAGCTATTGTACAGAGGGGGATACGTCAAAACAATGAGCCATTGTGTTTGTCCTGTTCACTTTAGGAAGTTTTTGAGTCGGTCACTTGTATTGTGGAGTGTATTTTCCATTTTTCCTGCAATACAAAACCAGAAAATTATGCAAATAAAACAAACATAGGAATTGGGGGTATACTACCAAGAATTTCATAATCTAGCTCAATATTCTGTAAGAAATAAATGACCTACCAAAATTTAATATGAAGCCAAGAAATGACATAGGCAGAAGCTCTTTTAATCGAGTACTAGAAAGGAGTTGTACTTCTAGATGCTGCAAAAGACCTACCAAACGCTGATATGAAGCCAAGACAATGACATATGATGATTCAGACATGCAAGATTACCTATATACGGAATGATGCAAGGCAACAACAAGTACTAACGTTGCACAGTATAGAAGAAATGTGTTGTCGACGTACTTCTCTATCAACTTTTCTGGTGCATAAACTGAATATAATACAGATCACTAATACACAAATCACATTAGCTGCATACTAGTCCTAAGATAAATGGAAAGAAATCAGGTTAAACAGTGTAAAGCTCAAAGTTTAGGACTCTGAAGTATCAATAACAAGCAGCAACCAGCAAATCATGAGACACTGAATGAAGGGCTTTGATTTTAAAGTGACAGAACAACTTTTTCAGAAGCATAAAATCCTTAGACGTTGAATGTTTCAAACATTAGCTGCATCAGGTGTTCTTTCAGTCTTTAATTTATCTAACTCTTTATGTCCACCTGTACATAACCATATCACTAAAACAACAATGATAAGCTTTAGTAGGAACTGCATATGTTACCAAAATATGCACCATACATTGATAATAGAATGTACAATCTAGCTGTAGTTTTCTCCATACATCGGATGTACATGTCAACATAAACATTCATCTAGCTACATTCTGTCCAAAATATGCTACCGTTGCTGTCCAAAAACAAAAAAAATCTTTCTATAGAACTCCGAATGCTTAATATCCTTCTGAAGTTCCCAAAAGCAAAATATCCAGCACGCTTTTATTTGTACAGTTATCTGTCTGTACCTGAAATTCAAATAGAGAGCTATGTCAGCATTTTTGTTCTTCCATCTAGATTGTCTAGCATAGTTAATATGGTATAGATATTTGTATGTACAATAAATTTAAACAGAAACATGTACCTGCTATTGATTCCCTATGTTATATGTTGGTTTAAACAAAAGTTGAACATGAATTATACATCTTTCCATATTCATCCAAAAACAAAAGTCAGCAGCACAATGACACTATACCCCTGCAGATGACAAAAAATATGTGAATATAATTCATGAAAAAGTACTCTTACTTATAGACTACAATAAAATCAAAATGAAGAAATAAAAAAAAGTTATATATTCAAATGAAAGAGTACCTGTTTCGCCATCATCGTCATCCTCTTCATCAAAACTATCAACATCTTTAGCACCAATAGACAACATTGAACGCCCTATCATATTAAAATAGATTATTAAAATAAATTACTAAATAACATGTGTGGAAGCAAAGACACTTACCATATGAAAATCCTTTAGCCTGGAACCAATCCTCATATAAAGCAAGGGCCTCAACTGTATTTGATGCTAAGGATGCACGCCATGGGATAACCAACTTCTTGCCCATGCTAAAGGTGGATTCGGAAGGAACACTAGAGATAGGAATGGCTAAGATGTCACGAGCCATATTAGCCATTGTCGGAAACCTTGCTGAAGCATTGGCCTAAAAGAGTAGAATGTCAAAATCATTAGTTCGATCACTATTTTTCTCCTCCAAATACAAGTCTAGTTCTGATTTTTCAGTTACAATCCTTCTTTTTTTCCTCAAATATGCTTCATAATCATCCAAATCAGCTCCCTAATTACCTGACCCATCCAAGTCTAAGTTTCTTTGATTCATGATTTCTGAAGAAATCCTTTGTTGGGTGTAAGATTTAAATATGTCATACAATGTCTCCTTGATCAGATGAACCATTTCCCTCACATACACCTCCCCTTGCAGCTTGGAATAGTAAAACTCAACATAGTTTATCTTATAACGAGGATCAAACACAACAGCACATGCCAACACTAGATTATATTTTGTCCAATATTTATCAAATTTAGCTTGCATGTCTTCTATCATATGAGATAAATACTCATGAGCCCCACTTCTTTTGAATCTCCCAAATACCCATGAAAAAGATATTAGTTGTAGGATACTTGGATGCGGAGAATCTAGTGGTTACATCATAAAAAACTTTCAAGAAGCCATGAATATTTGAAACTTTCAGCCACTCCTCTTTATAAAAGGAAAAGACTCTCAAATCTCCATCTCTAGAAAAAAAATGATTCAATACATTTTTGAAATAGATGGCACGATCAAGCATCAAGTAGGTTGAGTTCCATCTCACACTACAATCTCCACGCAGTCTTTTCTTGGTGTTCAAATGATAATTTGTTTCAGCCAAATCATAAAACTTTTTTTTCTTTGGACGGACAGCTTAATATGCTTCACTGCTGCTCTAATTTTTCCAACAACATCATCAACCAACTTCAAACCAGCTTGCACAATCAGGTTGATGATATGACAGCTACAACGGATATGAAAAAATTCTTCATGACACATCAAGTATTTATCTCTAACATATTGGTTCTTGAGATGAGCAATCATAGTGTCATTATAGGACGCATTATCTATTGTAAAGGTGAGAACTTTGTGATCAATTTTCCATTGTGACAAACACAATGAAATATCATCAACAATGTTAAGACCATCAAAGGGAGGGGTTAATGCTCCAAACCTAATGATCCTTTTTTGTAAGTTCCATTTACTATCAATCCAGTGAGCAGTGCCAGTGATACAGATGTACTCATCTTCGGTAGGTTCATTTCTTCAATTATCTGTTGTCAAGCAAACTTTTCCTGGGATCATTTTTAGCTCTTGTTCCAAAAGCTTCTTGTCTTCATTAAAATACTTAAATGTATCCCTACGGAGAGTGTGTCTACTTGTACGTGAGAAACTAGGACAAGCAACAAATATCATGTACCTAAACCCCGATTCTTCAATTGTAGTAAATGGATGCCCACCAACAACAATATACATGCATATAGCTTTACGTAGCTCATCAACATTGACACAAGGATTTTTTAGTTTCAACTCTCGTTTTCCATCTTTGTCTACTATTTTGTCTACCCCCAATGCAATAATTTCTCAAATCTTTAGTATAACGTTTGGGGCACTTTCTTGCATGTCTAAGCAGAAGTGATGTACCACTGGATGAGGCAGCTGAAAGTTCCTCTCCGCAATATTTGCATTTAGCTAGCATAATTGACTTATCTTTAGATAGAATTCGATCCATATACATCCAACATTCTAAACTGAGCTTTTTAACTGGCTTATCATCATCATTATTTTCATCAGACACTTCAACAATATCAGACCTTTCTGAGGTATCCATATATATTAATGATGCAAATTGTCAATATGAAGAAACTATAATCTAGAATCTACACAAACACATAATATGAGCAAAAGAATTTAAAAAATTCATAAAATTCACACCTAAGACAGCTCATACATTAATGCTTAACAATCCATCGGGCACCCCCCTTGTCATTCTATGTTGATCATGTATAAAATATTAAACAATCTTGCACAATATATAACTGTATCAACAAAGAATACCTAACTGCACAATAAAATATTACACATTTTGTAAAAGTTGGGCACGGTTTACATTAGCCAAGTTGGTGGCTAGTACGACAAGGCTAAAGCTACCTAACTAAACAATTATTTTACTTGTCGTAGCAAATTTGAAAGCATAAGAATAATGGAGGTTAACAAAAGGAGCAATGTCGAACAATGAAAAAGTTCGGTCCTTTATAACCAGAAAAATAAATGCAGAGTATCACCAAATTTCACCAGAAAAGTGAAGAAACAGAAATTGAACTTTACCACCACAGTGTCGACTAATACCCAGTTTAGTGCGGAATATGCCTTCACTTCATATGACTAATATTTCATCAAAATTTAAGCTTGAAAGAGAAGAAACCAAATTACCACTAGAGTGTCGACTAAATACATCAAAGTTGTAAGCACTATCTACTAAATCTAGAAGGGGAGAAGAAACCAAATTCAAACTAGAGTTAATCGAAAAGAAAAAGAAAAAACTTAAAACAAAAGTACAAGAGAAAGAGAACGTGATGTTACCATCTTTAGTTGCACTGCTGTCTGTTGCTTGAGAGTCGCTTTGCAGTACCCTAAACAGTGGAGATATTCAAGAGAAGAAGATGGGGAATTGCTGTATCGGTGAAGAGACCAGAGCAATAGATTTTTTAGGGTTTTGTTTCTCACACTAGAGAGAATACGTATGTCCAGCCAGTCCAGACTCCAGTGTAGTCATAATATTAAATAATGGTATTGGGCAAAGTGAGGTCTCGGACTCACCGTTCAAGATTGGGCCGTTGGACCTGAATATATTTCTCCAGTATAAAAAAATGTGGGAAGAATCTAAAAAGCAACCGGGCCGGGCCGGGCCAAAAAACGGGTAAAAAAATCTGCCGAAACCTGACCCGAAAAATTTTTCGGGCCCACTTTTTTGCCCAAGCCCGTTTATTAATTTTTTGGACTTTGCATATCGGGCTTTTTAGCGGGCCGGGCCGGGGCGGGCCACCGGGCCGGACTGCATATGATCAGCTCTAGTTATCACTATACCGCCTTGTGGTATTGTATTTAAGCTATTCCCTTTTGGGTTACAACGTCTCCCGTCGTTGGGTAGACCGTTTATACTTGCTCCTAGTGCCTGAGACTAGGTTTAAATATCCTTTCCGATGATGGATTGTGCTTTGTGGTAATCTTGTGATTGCTCTTGGGAGTTCTGTCCCGTTTGTTGAGCATTGTGGTGTTCACGCTAGGCAACTGCCTTACTGTGTTTAGGCTGGGTATACTTCCCAGCTATCACGTATTTGTTTGATGTCCTCGAGACATATCCAATGTCTATACTTACTAGTTTGTGCTCTTTGCAATTCTAGTTCTTATTCCTTACTTTTAGATGGGTTCTCTGAGTTCCTTTATGCTTGATTGTCTGAGGTGTCCAACTGTTCTGGTTTGAATTCACTCATGATCCGTAGAACGAAGTTGACTACTTCTCGTGTGTCGTACACTACATGTATACATACGTGGGGTACCATGTTGATACGTTACCACTTACCCAACTATATGCCAGGCCCGCAAGCTCCTTCGGAGTGCGGTTGTCCCACATCCCGTAATTGGGTACACTCGTAGTGTTCGTCACACGCCTAGGTGAAGTATTCCATTGCCAACTCCTCTTGTATCATTCTATGATACTCACCGTAATTCTGTTGGTTTGGTTTTAGAATTCAAGGTTTAAAAGAAAGGTTGTGGTTTGAAAGAAAAATTTTAGGTTTTTAAAGCAAATGTGTGGTGCTAAAAGAAGTCTCTCATGGCATAGCCATGCTTGAGGTCTTGACCAAGTCCAGCTTCCCGCTGACTGGTATGTCTTTAATACAATGGTCGGGCCGTTAGGCCTTTCCAGGGTTCATTCTTCCAGCTGTCAGGACGTGTGATCCTGTAGTTGTTTCATTACGGTCACCGTACATTACTATGTACTTGTGACGTGTTAGTGTTCCTTTACACATTCCTGTCCTTACTGCACTTGCCGTGGCAAGTGCGTGGTACTGGTGGTTTTTGGGTAGTCCTACACCAATCTTGGTATGCTTTCCGCTTGTATTTGTTAGTCTTGTTGACTCTTCACTTGATCTTATTGATCATCTACTTAGGTTAATTAATCTCCTGAGTAACGTCTCAGTAAGTTTGACATGGCTGTCGTTGATCAGGGTACTTCTCCAATCCTTTGAGCTCCCTAATTATTTGTTCCGCATTTTCCCTTGTTGCCCGTTCCCACACATTCGTTGTGGTTATTGAGCCTTAGCTTGCTTAGGCACTACCCTTGTAGTCCTATCGGATTATATCCCGTGGATGTTCTTGTAGCTGTCTGAGCTATATTGGCCGGGTATTGCAACCTTTTGGCGTTGTAATTTGGAGTTAATTGCTTCTGACTATGCCCTTAGTCAGTCGGTATACCGTTGGTGGTATCATTTAGCTACTGCTGCTCCGCAGACCTGTGTCGCGGTTTCCATTAGTACTCCTTTTTCCATTTCGTTGCACGGTTAGTGCTTCCTTCCCGCTGTTGGTTGGTTAGCTAGGTTTCGCGACTGCTGAGCACGTCGCTCCATGCTGTTGTAAGTTGCAGCCTCCTTGTGATTGGAGCGCTCATCCTACCGCTATTTAGTGCGGGTGTTGTGGTTCAACCTGGATCCATCTCCGGGACTTCCAGTTCTTGGAATCTACTACGTGTCGGTTCTTGTTTACCGTGTGATTGCTTCACCACTGCCCGATCGGGTTTTCCCCGAGTATGAGAAGGCTTTTCCTCTCCCTGGCGTCCTTTCCCAAGTTATACAATGGGGTTTGCGGCGGGCGGGACTGGTAGTGTAGGTATCCGGTACTCACCGGTAGTTCCTAACTAGCATCTCTCTAATGCTTAACACTCAGCCCTTAGCCCTAAGCTTCTAATTCCTAACTCGGTATTTCCTAGACTCGGTATTTCAGTCATCAGAGCGATACTTCGCTCTGATACCACTTTTTGTAACACCCCTACCATTAATACAATCATTACCGTTCAATCTCCTCGTGCTTCCGAGTCACGCAGCGGATACTTACTTACATACAGTGGGTGGTACAATGCCGTTAGTCACCCACGTGACTAACAAGGCTACTACTTCTTCATACAGCATCGGTCTGATGGACCGGAATATCCGAGTGCTACACAAATACAAGCCATACTCCATTCATCAATCGAATCCTACAATGTTCCATTCAACACTTTACTCCTTCATAAACCATACAATACGAAATACATAACCGAGTTTACTAGGTTCCCAATACAAATACAATGCTTCTTCCAAGTTCATATGTACTCATTAAGAGTCTACATCTACCCATTCCTCACAACTACTTACTTCCTAAGTACAAGGGTGTGCCATCTAGTACACCTCTACATTCTACCTCTAGCTATCCAAGTGTAGCCACCGGTCTCTTACCTTGACCATATCCTCTTCGGGTACCTGCACACTAAAAACGTTCCCCCGAGGGGGTCAGCTTTCGCTGAGCATGATAACCGCATACCCCGCGTACTAGTGAGGGTACGCCGACCACTTGGTCGAATACATGCGGTTCATTTTATTCATACATACATGCATACATGCTCTTATACATAACATTACAATACATTACACAAGGAGTACGTACATACACGTCAATACACATTCTTCAATACATACATGGTAACCCATACAAGCCATCATATACATTCTTACCTTCCGGAAGTCCGCAATACACAATACATATACAGTACATACGCAATACATACACAATACGCCATCCTTGTTAGCTCATGTTGGTCCACCCGGGTTAATCGGGTGGAGGTTACTCTTTTACTCGTTCCACAGTACTTACGCATACATACTCACACTCATACATACTTACTTACTTACTCTTACTCATGTTAAGTCGTCGGGACCTCCGGCCCGGGGACTACTCGGTCCCACCACCGGGATTACTTGACTCACCAATCCGGGATGCTACCCACTTAAGGGATTTGGGCCGCGGACCAGTTTAAGAGTCAGGAATCGGATCCAACCTCTTGTGTCTCCTCATCCTCACGCGTGGCCGAAGCTATATCGGACTTCTACTCATTCCAATTTATTCCTTACTTATGTTAGGAGTTAGGTAGTTAGGAATTAGTAGAAGTCATTCATTCAAGCCACATACACAAATACATTGCTCAAGTACACACCCATACAAAATACAATACAATATACAAGTACACTACGAAATACAATGCACTTCATCATCCTTCATATATTTCATGAATTATACAAACTATTGTTCAAGACAATTATCAAGAACAATGTAAACAAGCACAAGTAAGTGCAATATAGTCCGATTCATGCTTTTATCTTATTAGGTGATCAAACAAGCACACAAATCGGGGTAACCAGATTAGGATACAGGGCATGAAGAAATCATACCTTTCACCGTTGGTTTACTTTATCGGGTGTTCCCTTGCTCTATAGTTCCTTATTTGTTCCTCGAGTCCTAGTCTCGAACCAATGACTACATGCCAAATGGTTCAATCAATTCTAAGCATTACAATACATTCATAGCTACTACTCCCGTGCTTACCCCGTTATCCCATTACTTTGGTTTAACTCAACGTTCTTATACTTTCCACTTCTTAATTAATCCTCTTACTTGTTTCCCATTTACATACTTATTTCTTTACCATTAGTGTTACATTAATGGTGTATTACTAAAGTCCCATATATATGTACATACCCATATATATACATGCATATGATTACTACATTCTTATTATCATTTACTTTTTTTTTGTAAGTTTTGGGTCATCCGACCCACGGTCCGACCCAACCTATGGGGCGGCCCGTTCCAGTAAGTTTTCCGTCTTCTGGAATTGTCCCGTCCGACCCAGAACTGTTCCGTCCGACCCATACACCTCTGGGTCGGACCATTCCAGTAGTTTTTGGTTCCGTGGCCTGTGCCCGTCCGACCCACCGTCCTCCCCAACCTCTGGGTCGGACCGGTCCATAACCTACCTACAGATTTTGTTTTTCACTTCTTTTCTTACCCATTTCTTCCCCAATCTTCCTACATGTAATCCCACATGTTTTAACACTAATTAAGCCCTCTAAATCACCTTAATTCATCCACCAAATCCATCAAATAACTTACACAATTCCCTCACTTCTTTTCCAACACTTGTAACAGTTTTTGTTACACTTATGCTACAAATTTTAAAACTCAATTCTCACACCCAATACTCCTACTACCAATACCATTACTAGCATCCCAAATACATTCCCAAGTAATTACACCATCTATACCCAAGTCTAACCTTCATTTTACCAAGTCTTATACTCTAGTTCTTCCTAGTTTCTCCAAGGCAATCCAATACCTCTTGCTACAGATTTTATATCCTTTCATTCTCTTACCACAACTACTACTCCATAGTCATTAAACATCTCTACTAACTCCAATACACACCTTGGTTTTCCCATTCACCAAGTCATCCATACATGTACATATTCCTACCAAAATTTTGCCATAGTTCCTCTACATTTCTTACTTCTCCACATATGTACTTTCTCATCAAACTCATTCCTAATCTAGCCAAACCACAAGGGTTCTACCAGCACACATACAAAATCTTAGTACATCATTACTTCCTCAATTACAATACCAATACATCATTACTTCCTCAATCCACATTGCTAATGCACATACACAATACACTTGGCTCTAAGGCCTACAATTCACATACTAGTTCACAAATACCCAAAATTCCACAGTTACATTACCAATACATTCTTTGGGTTCTTTAAATTGGTTTACCCATTTCCATTACTCTAATGCATTAAATTTAGCCTTCGAGAAAGAGCTCTTACCTTAAGCTCTTATTTCCTCTTTCCTTTTCCACCTCTTATCCTCTCTTCCTTGTACAATTCGGTCACATGGGGGAATGGAGTTGCCAAACTCCATTCCCATCACCCAAAGCACACATAAACAAGTGTAATTAAAATACTAACCCTTAAATTAATGCTAGTTCATTGAAGTGCTTAAAGCAAGTTTCTAGGGTTTACCTTTGGGGTGTGTTAGGAGGGGTTTTAGCCCTTGATTCAAGAAGGAGAATCTACCACCATTGCAAGGTGAAATTGATGCTCAAAAGGGAGAGAGAAAACAAGGCATTACAATGGGCAAAAATCGGTTACCAAAGGAAGGTGAAGAAAACTTGAATCTTTTATGGAGATTTTTACCTTGTTGGAAAGAGGAGACTCCAAGCTCCATAATGGTGTGCTTTTCTCTTCAAATGGGGAAAACCCATGGAGATGAAGTTGCTCATTTTCGGATTTTGAAAAGATAGGAATGTAGAGCTTGAAGAGGGGAGTTCAAATATGTATTTTATTTTACATTTGGAGCTCTAATATGGCTTGAGCATGAGGTAGAAGAAGGGAAGCCATGGGAGGCTTGTGGAGCTTCAAGAAATCGCCCATACCAGAGGAAAGAGGAGGGAGAAATCGATGGAAGAGGGAAGAAAGAGAAAAAGAAAGAGAGAGGTGAGGTGAGAGAGTGTGGGGGTTGCTTTTTACTTTATTACTTTGCTTTTTGGTTCTCTTTATTTGTTAACTAGTTACATGTGTGTGTGAGGGGTTATTTAACTAGTAAAAACCGGCCCCCATATGGTATACTAGCTGGAGCGTTTTTCGTCTTTTACAGAGAACGCTCGTTATTTTACCCGGTCTCGGTACTATTCACTAACCGGGCCCGTTTTCCGAGATTTTCTAGTTTCTTTATTTTTATTGGTTATTAAGCTTCCATAAATGCTTACTAATATTTATTGAATGACTTATAATTTTTACGGGTTCGTTTGACCACTTAAAATCACGTTTTTGGGTTCTCTCGAAAAACGTGCGTTAAAGCTCTCTTAGCGTTTTAATACATTATTTGGATCCGTTTTCTTCGGGAGTTGTTCCCATATATTATTTAGGTCTTATTAAACCTTTGGAATCCATATACCACGCTAACCGAGGTCTCATACCTCCTATGGTTATTTAACGCTTATTTAGCGTTTTCCGCTTTTTAAGCGTTTATTTATTTCTTTTGGATTTATTTTTCCTTACCAATATTTCTTAATCATTATTAGGCTCTTAAATACCTATTAGGATAGTTTAATCGCCATATTTAAGGTCGGGGTATTTCAAGTAATAGCAATTAAATTTGACTATATCATGAATATTTGTAATCCTGATCCATCCTCCAATACTAACCTTGACAATAATACTTTTTTGCTAATTTATTGGTTAAGGTTCTAAGACATAAAAATTATATTTTTGACATGTTATTTGACATAAAAGTTTGGGAAACTTACATTGTCCATCCATAAGATATTAAGTATTTATAATATTCATTTATGAACTAACCATTACACCAACCACCTATATACTTATTAGAATGAGATGAAGTAAAAAAATCTAAATAAATATTACTTTAGTGATGTATCTCCAGATAAAAAAAGCACCAATTTTACATCATACAATGTAAGAGTTAGGAAATAAAAATGAATAACACAAAAATTGGAAACTTTTAGTTTTGACTATATTATTTATTTATTTATTCCTAAAGTATCTATTATTTATTTTAATCTCCTAGGATCGTACGATGTAAAATTAACGCGTATTCGAACCTGGCGCTTAGTCGCCAAGTTGTAGTATGGTGATGGGTCTTTTGGTCTTTTGTCACTTATTTTGTCATTTTATGCTTTATACTTTTATAAAACTTTAAAATGTTGTAGTTTATTAGATATAAGTCCAAATAACATAAAATTTATACCATTGTTCATCATAATTCGAGCTCTTCAAAATAAGACCAAACATGAATATGTTTTGATAAATTTTAAATTTTTTGTATATACATATTTTTAAAAATTCATTGTGAATCTTAAGTTTACGAAAAGTGAATCAAAGGTTGTTAAAAAGTGAATCGAAGGTTGTTAAAAAGTGAATAAGAGAGTTGTGTAAAAGTGAATAAGAGGTTTTAAAAAAGTGAATGTCATAAACAGAGATTGTTTAACTAAAGTGATTCTGATCGTTTGACTAGTGTGAATCAGAGGTTTTAGAAAAATGAATCAGAGGTTGTTAAAAAGTGAATCACAAGTTGTTAAAATGTGAATCAGAGTAATAAGACAAATGAATCTCGTAAGCATAGATTGTTTAACTAAAGTGATTAAGAGGTTTAAGAAATGTGAATTAGAGGATTTTATAAAGTGAATCATGCGTTTAAGAAAAGTGAATCAGAGGTTTAAAAAAAGTGATTCTCGTAAATAGAAATTGTTAACTAAAGTGAATAAGAGGTTTAAGAAAAGTGAATCAAATGTTTTTAAAGGTGAATCAAAGGTTTAAGAAAAGTGAATATTTTATTTAATATTAGTAAAAGTTAATCCTACCACAAACTTATGCAAGTGTGGATTTCAAGGTGTTTGGGGGTAGGGTAATCTTTTTGGTATTAGTCTACACTTTATATTGTCATTACTGGCTTGATAGGTTTTTAGGGGTTGTGGTTAAGGGTTAGACTCTAAACCCTGCACTACAAACCATAAAAAATGTCTTTGACGTTTTTAACTTTCTATGGTGGTTTGTAGAGTGCTTGGGGTTATGATTCATTTTGTTAATGAATGAAGTTCATTTTATTATTAAAGAAGATTCATTTTGCTAATGAATAAGATTCACTTTAAAAATACCTAATATACTCATTAAAAAAAATATAAAATTTTAAGTTTATCGAAACATATCCATGATACATCTTGTTTTGAAGAGCACGAAAAATGATGAACAGTGGTATAATTTTTTTTATTTTTACACTTTTATTTTATTAGTTATAACATTTTGAAAAAAAAGTTGTTTCTCTCCCGTCTAATAAAAACTACACTCAATCCCCCAAAAAACTCCCGTGTATACGCACCTTCTACTACTATTCTTTTCTTTCATTTATTTATTTCTTAACCACATATTTTTCTCATTTAATTTCTTCTATTTTTCTTCTCTTAATTTGTTTCTCCAATCTCTTGTTGACACATGGCACTCTCCATATTCTAATATGGCTTCAGCTCCACCTTCCCCATTTCGTTTTAGAATATTTTAATTGTTTTCCATTGTCTTACTTAATCATCTAGACAATGCTTAATCTAAATGTTTGATTTCATCTCATTTTGATAGTTAAGTAAGTAACCAATGTTCTAGAAAAAGTTCATACTATGCAGTGTTAAATTTTGATTATTTGTTATCCATTTTATGCTCTGTTTGTCTTGGTATTTTGAGGCTGTTTTTTTGACTGTTTTATATGTGACAGTATATTATTGGAGGAGAACATATGATCCATACGTCACCCAGATATGTAACATCTAAATATAGTGTAAATATGCTATCAAATATACAAAAATGCTTCAATAACTCTTGGCTACACCTACATGTGTGCAAACAGTTAAAACAGATATCAGTTAACCAAAGTTTAAAATAAAGTACGGAGTTCGGTTGTTTCAATTATAACCGAGTTAACCGAATTAATACTAATATCCGTATTAACCGATAATCATTTTTTTGTTACACTAATTAACCGTCTGATAACCGAATTTCCTAATCCTAAAATAACCAAAAAAATCAAAATTTCAGAATTAACCGAAAAATCAAAACCTAAACCTAATTGACTTAGGGCATCCACAATGGTGAAAGTGGATTCCACCCACCAACAAATATTATTTTATTATCTCCTCTCACAATCTCTCTCTTACTTACCTAGGTTCTCTAAAAAGAGAGTGTCTTAGTTAAGAAACCCTCTCACATCCTCTCTCCTCCACCTCATCATTTTCTTTTTTCTCTTTTAACATTATGGGTGGAATCCACACCATTGTGGATGCCCTTAGTAGTAAAATATTAGATAAAATTATTGGACTAAGAAAAAAATAAAATTTATAAAAATATTTTTATAAAAGTTCGGTTATTACAATCACCGAAGTTTTAATTTCAATACCGTTAACTGAACCGTACTTTATTATGGATAACCGTTTTAACCGAAATAACCGAACTTTTGTAAAACGATTAAAAAATACGGTGATCGAATTCGAAAAAAAGAACGGTATAACCACCTGTTTGCTTACCTCTACATGTAGCTATCTTTCACTACATTAACTGTAGAATGGATATACAAAAATGTACGTTTCATATACAATAAATGTACATTAAAATTAAACTTTCAATAGATAATTACAGTTCTTTGTTATGCAATATAAATTAACTATTAACACCTAAAAAATTGCTTGGAATGTCAAATAAAAAGAGGTTAAAAAAGCCTATACTTCTTACCCCGACCGTGGCTACGCAAAGAATTCAGGTCTTGATTTCTGCACCTCTTCCGACGCTTCGCGCGGACGCCACCGCAACATTTTCAAATTTAGAACATTCAGCTGCATTACTGGACTAATTGCATCGTCTCATGCCGCCGAAGAAAGACCTTTGTAGAAACTTTCAGCGTGGAAGGTGCTTCCCTCTCTTATTTATTGGCCTCATCTGATAGAAATTTCTAGTTAAAGAACAAGATGCAGAGGAACTGATAGCTTTTAAGTGCTCCTCTAGCTGTTCGACCATAGAATCATTTGTGTTCATAGGTTGGGATTGAGGCAGTGTCGGTCTCGGTTATCTGCTTATTTTGCTACGGCTTCAAGTCATGAATTCCATCCGTTGCTTAACACCGCTTGTATTTGCCTGTATTATTGAAATCTACTTTATATTATGCTTCACTACTGCGATTAAATATTCTGATACCCCTTCTATAATTGATGTAAAGGAACGGGCATATCAAGATGATCTGTTTTTTCTGCTTTGCTTGAGGGTCTTGTGGGTAGCTGTAATTCTGCCATAAACCTAACTATCGTTTATTTTCTTTCTTTTCTTTTTCTTTTTAATTTGACTTTTACCCAACTGAATTATGCTCTCTCGGAAAGGTTCTTGCTTGTAGTTTGTTTATCGTTCTACTTCTGTGTATTCCAGCTGTCAATATGGTGATAGATGCAAGTTCTTGCACGCCACTACACAACGACCACAATCTCCCTTTGGGTTCGGCGTGCAAAATGGTTCGAACTTCCACTCACCAGCTTTCAAGCAGCAAAATCAAAACCCTTTTGGCTTTGGCGTTAAGAGTGACATTCAGCCAAATAGAGGTGCTAATTATCAGGGATCTACACAATCATTCCAGGTTCTGATTCTTAGATCTGTAGGCTCTTCCATGTGCTAGTTTACATAGATACGTAATTCCTAAATTATCTCTATGTGCTAGGTACTTTAATGTATTTTTTGTCTGCTCATTCTCTGTATTTTAAGGTTAACTGTAAGACCAAATTCGTATATTGTCATGAGCAATTCTTCAGAATTTAGTGAACTCATGCTTTAATGTTCGTTTGCTATGAATTATTTTCAGCCATTTCAAAACAAATGGACCCGCGATAGCAGCAACACTGCATCATCACAACAAAATCAAAATCAGTCACAAGCTTCAAATCACAAGTGAGTTTATTGAGGAAACACCATCAAGAGTTCTAGTTTTGGTGTCATTTTTTTTCCTCCTAGATCTTCTTACTTGCAGTACTTTCATCTTAAAACGCAGCTTTTGTGTGGTTGTAGATGCACTGACCCGGAGTCCTGCAAACGGATAATTATTGAAGATTTTGAACATGAGCGACCACTGTGGAAGCTTACGTGCTATGGCCACTTTAAGTAGTATGTTAATTTTTCGAAGCATCATGCTCAACTGTTCCAACAGAATACACCTTTGGATTTTTCAAGATATTGAAAAAACTTTGGTGATCATTCTAATTGACGGCTCACTAACATATGCTAATCATGCTTTTTAAAGCTATAGTATTGCCTGCAGCAAATTCATGAGCTATGTATACATTCATATGAGAGTTTCTTCTTTTTATACATTATTGCAGTGGTCCAGAAACTCGTCTGAACCTTTGCGGTTTTTCTAATTTCTGTTTCCAAGTCGTCGGGGTTGAGAGCCTATTACTCCTCTCCTTGTATGCATACAGCATTATGAAGGAAAATAAAAATGTATTAGATAAAATTTTGTTGCCTAGATCATAAAATAGTTAAATTTGATCTGACAAATCGGCAATAAACTACATCTTAAGTAGTTTGTTTCAGTTGATTGTCATTTTTATGTGGGTTCTGTAAATCTGGTGACTGGTCTTTACCGTGCATTATATTGTTTGCTCCTCACCTTGATAGGAATAGAAGCATTTATCATGAAAGAGAGCATGGCCCTTGAAATTCTGATTTATGAGAGAAATTCTGGACCTTGATGGTCAACAGTTTTCTCTTGCCATTCCTCTCCTATGGATTGTACACATCTGCTTTTGCACTATTTGTGATTTCGTGACCATTTTGTTGCCCAATTATTCTTTTCTGGATATTTAATCTACAGTTCTAGTTACTGAAATGGTTAGATGATTATACCCTTCATCTTTTGCCTTATGCTACTCATTTTTCAATATATTTTTACAGCCTGCCCTGTGATGTCACTGGTGATATTAGCTACGAAGAGCTACGGGCAGCAGCATACGATGATGGAAAACGTGGAATGAGTTTGCAGTCTATTGTAAGATCGTCATGCTTGTCATACCTTCTGCCTTTAAACTTATATTTTGAGTTGTGCTTATTTAAGTGAACCAGATTGGATTGTGAATTTGTAATGCAACCTGCGAACTCTAAATGCATAAGCAAGTATTTCTTTTCATTCAATATGTAACTCACGGACCAACCCTGCCTAGCACTCATAGCAATGCTCTACCAATACTGTACTACTCAAGATGTGATCCTAAAACTATCCCCACTACGCATATACGTACTATGGTCAATACTCAGTATGAACACTTCTGACTACGACATCTATGGCCATGTACTAGTTTTCCCACAGGCTTTTTAGTATGAACATGCCTATTCAGTTTTCTAGCCTTTCTTAAAGTAAACCTGTCCCCTTCTCTTAGGATATATCACATCAACACCTTCCCTGAGGGAACCCCCTTGTCCTCAAGGTGGAAAGCAATAAACTGTTTCTTGATTTTCTCAGCCGACTCTCTTGACACTTCAAACTCGGTGATAGAGAAGCAGACTCACCTCACAATTCTCTTGTTAATTCCGTCATAATCCTCAGGTAGTGCTCCTTATTCCTATATAACGTACTCTCCCCTAACAACCTCTGACAGCTGTCTCCTTTATTCTAACAAACTCCACTACTCTACTTTATTCTAACAAACTCCCGCACTGCAGCTAACGTCTAGAATAAACTAGAACAAACAGCCTATCACTCGGGAAGTCCATTCTAGCAAATCAGCACCTCTTGTCCCTGGTTTGATAATTTCCGTGCTTGCATGCCAGCAACAAGTGTGACCACTAGCTTTAGACAAGTTGTAACGAGGAAGATCCCGTTTAGGGGACACATCTGGTACTGCCTTATAAAGCCGAGAAACATGGAAAATGGAATGTATTTAGCTCTACAGGGGATGTTTCAGTTGATAAGCAACCGGCTCACACTTTTCATTTACCTCTCAAGGCCTTTAAAAATGAGTTTTAACTTGTGGTTGTGTTTGCAAGCTAGCGAACATTGTGTATATGGATGAATGTGTATATAATCATGTCTTCTAACTTGGATGTCACTCTGTGCCTATGCTAATTTACTGTTGCTTTCATCATATCTTAAGCTTTGAGCAAGATTATTGTTGGGAGCATTTAGTACAGCGTAGTGATCCCCAATTTGTTCTTCCACTTCTTGAACCAAGGATCCTAGAGGAGTAATGTAGCACAGTAAACGGGTCCTGGCTGTACAAAAGGTCTTAAATAGAGTCATGCCAGTGCTCTGCTTGTAAGTAGTGTTGTACAAAATTCATCCCACAGATCCATTTAGGCCACTGCCTTGGTGTTCGTATGTGAAATACCTCTGGTAATCCTCGAGGCACTGATTGAACACTTCTGTTGGCCCTCGGATGCGGGTGGTATGCCAAGTTCATTCAGAGTTTAGTTCCATCTTGAACAGTTCTCTCCAAAACCCGCTAGTGTAGGCCTATCTCCTCTGAAAACAATGGACTTCAGAAACATGTGTAGGTTGACTATCTCATGAACAAACAGTCCGCTACATCCTTCGCTTTATAAGGGTGACATATTGCGAAGTAATGAGTGACCTTAGTTAACTGTTCTACCTCGACCACAATAGTTCCCACCCTTGATGTGTGTGGTAACTCGCCCAACGAATGCTATCAGTATATCTTCCCTCACCAAATCTGGACTCCCTCCTAATAGTTTGTTGGACACTGAAAGACACCTAAAAGATCTCTTAACGGTGGCGAGTGGAAATCTGCCAGCAGCTGCTTCACCCATTGACACTGTTTGGAGATCAAAATCCTGCCAGAATAAAACAGATGCCCTTCATTAAGGTGCTGTTCGGTAGCGACCTTAACAAATGGGCACAACATTCAAGAAGCTTTATTGCCACATGTTACTAGTGGCTGAAATTTATTAAGCTCTCACCTTGGGACTATCACCTACACAAAAAAAAAGAGATTAATTATAAAGCTTCAAAACCCTGCATTTGGAATTTCTTTAATGTCGTTACCGAACGACGCCTAAGTTGAAATGTGGGGTGGCTCAGCGGATCCATAAGAAGATCTTGGTGGACCTTATGAAGCTTAGGATCTTAGTGAATTGTTTCTTTGATCTGCTCCCAGATATCCACTCTTACAAAAGAAATATTCAATGGCTGAGATGAAGCGGGCATTCGAGACAGAGTCTTGAAAGCTTTATTTTCCTTTCCCGTCAGTTTCGGATATTAAAATCCCACCTCATTTATTTCACCTCCCACTAGTGTTGATCCTTGATCATGAGTCGCTTCTTCCTTAAGTGGTTTAGTCTCTTTTGGTCTGTCTAGATTATATATTGCCTCCGTGGGAGGAAATGCCTCCAATTATGCACCATTAGGACTAGTAACAGCAGCTCCTCACATGTTTTTAGCATAGTGTGAGGTGAGAAGGCCTTACTTAAAAAGGAATTTGGTGATTTTCTTGAACGAGCAGTACCTTTCCCCAGTTTGTCATTTTCCACCATGAATGTCTTGGTAAAGTTTGGCATCACCAAAATTGAAGCTGAAGTCCTGCATTGCTTAAGACTGTCAAAAGGTGCCCGGGGATTTTCATTCCACATAAAACGTCCTTTTTTAGCATCATGTTTACGGAGCTGCAACCTTCCTCTACCCTATTAGCTTGAGGAAACCCCACCGTTCTTTTAAATAACTTTGCTTTGGCCCTTGTAACATGTTCCGCTCCTCCACGCCAATTGCTACGCACTTGGCCGAGATAATGTGGGCGAGATAGTCAACTCTAGGTTGAACGAAGGCCTTGGTTGTGACAAACGGAACGGGTCATTTGTACAAATGACAACTCCACCTTTTCAAGCTAAGCATTTCTGTACGGCCGACTACTGGCGTATCATTACACATTCCATCTCAGATGCTTGTACGACCAAATGAATGGCCACACATCCATTTCAGGCTGCCTTGTAACTGAAATGGTGGTGAGTGATAATTGTCTTGTTGCAACCGGTTGCTCCAGTGCCAAGCTTCTTAAAGACAAAATCACCTACTTCGTTATTACTGAGTGCTGCTTTACTGGGGCTTGCATATCATGTTAAATTCCAGTCAGCATAAGGTTCACGTTGCTGATATTGCTACTTATTTGAGCTACCTTCACACACCTATTCTTATTTTCTTCTCCAGTGCGCCCATCTTCTTCAGCATGGTCACTATCCATATTGGCGGCTCTGTTAAGCAATCTTAAACACACCAGTAAGTACCTCCTCTATTGCTTACCCTGTTTCTGTAATTAGTCTGTTTATGCATGACCTGAGAGAGTCTCATCTCATAGCAGCTTACCTAATTCTTATCTACCTCAAGGATAATCCGGGGAGGAGATCATATTTTGAAGGTGAAATGAACTAACTCTAGAAGCCCTCTCAGATGAGGACTACACAGCATCAATTATAGAAGATCTTTTAAGTGTTGCGAGTATTTGCCTGAAATCAAGTGATGATGCGAAGTAGAAAGCAAGGTGTTGTTGCTAGATTATCAGCTGAGTATGAGTTTTGCTCTCTTGCACATGGCTTGTGTGAACTACTATGGTGTCAGATTCTTCTGAATGATCTACGAGTGAAGGGGAAGGGATCCTATGAGACTGAAGTATTACAACCTGTCATCTATCTAGATAGCTAGGAACCCGGTCCAGTATGATAAGACAACATATTGAGAGGATCTGTATTTCATAAGAGAAGTATATATATCATTTTTACTAAAAGAAGTAGCAAAATTTCTCTTCAGAAGTAATAATGATTGCCTATAAGATTCCTCTTTTGCCATTACAAACTTCACCTCTGCTCAGGTGTCATGACCGTAGTAATCTACTTCGCTTGTAAAAGGAGTAATTTCTTGACCCCAACCATTCTTTTTTAAGCAATTGGTCCATCTTTATGCATGAGCTTGGCCCTTTGGTTACCGGTTCGAGCTGTCCAATTGTAACTCATTGTTCTATCATATGATGAAAGCTCCCATTCATGTTACGAAGGGAAGGTTGGTTGTGAACTTGCGGGTTTTGATTTATTTATTTTGCTTCTTGATCACGTACGCTACTCGGGATAAACGAAAGATAGTCTTTAGTGAAGGTGGAATGGAAAAGAAGTATTCAAGCAGTAGTTGAATGTGTGATATGTTGATTTACTTTTTATATCCTTTGAGACTTACAAGTCATATTTTTCGTTCGCTCTTGATTTCTTGGTATATTCACTAATTAATTTTAGAATTTTTGTTCTCACCTCGTTTTGATAACCTTGTTTTTCCCTTACTCCCATTCTATACCTGTCAAACGGGTATGTTCGGGTGTTGGGGCATGGCCCATTTGGATCAATAATAATGATAGGTTGCTTCAGGTTGGAAAAGTTTCATATAGAATCGGGTTCGGTGATTTCTGGTCGTGGTTAATATTTTTTTAACGAAATAATGAAACAAATATCTACCAGATACTAATAAAATATATTTTGTATCAATCAATATATAACAATTTTGTCCTTGATTTTGTCTTTACTTTTATATTATAAACAAAGAGTTAAGATCAAATAGTTGCTAGGTCCTAGTAAATACAACACCTAAGTTAAAATGATCAATACAATGTCCATTATGATTTTCACTTGTGTTTAATCATGTAAGATTGAGTTTTTGGTCACTGTTATCCCGGGTCACTCAGGTTCGGGATAATTTTGCACAAGTATTATTTCATCTTATTCGAGTTCGGGGGTTTTGAGTATCTATTATGTTGGGTCATTCAAGGTCGGGTCAGTTTCAGGTCACTATAATTTTGAACATTCAGGTAGGGTTAATCAGGTTTTGAATTTAATATATTTAAATATTTTTATAGTTTCAATCGCGTTTTGGATTGAGGTCGAACTGGCGGGTTTTCGGGTTGGATCAAATTTTGATAGGTCTATCCCAACTCGTTACATTTCTAGTTTTTGACTCCTTTGTGTTTTTCATTCCCGTATGTCGATGGCTATACCCACCTCATATATTGATTCATGTTAGCTGAACTCAATTGTATCGGGCTTGTTTTATTGTTGTTGTTGCTGCTTCGTGATCATGTATGGTGTATTATTTCAGGTTGAAAGAGAGAGGAGTTTACAGCAAGCCAAGCTTGTGGAAATGGATAATTTCTCTCGAAGTCCCCATATTAGTCAACTGAATTCCAGCCAGAACATTCAAAATCCAGTTCCTTTTGGAGTGACTACATCACCATCTATACCACAAAATTTATTACAATCACCGGCACCTAATGTTGGGCAACTGGGCAGCTCACTCAACATGGGATTTGGTACAAGGCAAGAGTCTCCTTGATTATTCTTTTATTTAATCTCACAAGAGGATTATGCACGTGGCTTAAAGCCAGACTGTGCTTTGTTGGGGGATGAAGAACTGATTGTGTGAAGCATTAAAGTGAAGTTTTGATTGGATACATACTTGCAGATCCCCGCCATTATCTCCTGGTCCTTTTGGGCAATTCAGTGGCTTCACCCAGGCTTCGGGTCCTTTTGGATCTGGAAACATGATGTCAGGACATACCGGTAATGATGTCTGGCCTGCAAGATCACTCTTTATATTTTTGTGTCTTCTTGCCAGAAGTTTCAAATCTATTTTTTTTGTTCCTTTTTGCTGGACAATTGTTTGCCAAGACAGGAGAAGGTTTCTTCAGTAATATGAATTCAAACACACAAGCCTTCAAGAATAGTGGACCAAGTGTCCAGAGTGGCTTAAACACCCCCGTTTCCCCTGCATATCAAAATGTTATGATCCCCGTGAACACCCAACATCACAATGCGTTTGTTCAAACTACTCCAGCTGTTGATCTAATGTAAGTTGCAAACTTTCTGTACTCTAAATTCTCTTATCTGTCCATCAAACAGAAATCCTTACTCTAGTCAAAGTTGTGATATAATTTCAACTCAGCTATTCACAAGCTTACTATACATTTCTTATGAACATAGAAAGTTTGGCTTTATAGATGCAGTGTGAAGTTGATATTAGGGGAGTGAAAAGGATAAACAAATATTATCTTTGGGGTTCAAGAGAAAAGAGAGGATGTTTCTTATTGATTGTATATAGGAAGTATGTACAACCCTAATATATAGACAGAAAAACGGAAAATTCTAGAAGGATGAAACCATACGGCTATACATATGGGTTGGGCCCATTATTAAACAACACTCCTTCAAGCTGGATGAATGGAGTCGTAGTTCTGTTCACTTCCCCCCTCACCTGATCCTCTCCTCCTGCAATCTATTTGCGCTCTTTTTTTCTTAATGTACTGTTTTTTATCTTATGCACTTTTCTCTGGCTAGAAAGGCCTAGCGCCTCTGTATTGCCCTTGTAAACTGGTCTTCCAGTCATTTATCAAAATAAAAACACCTTCAAGCTAGACTATAGATATTCTGCATTCCAAGCTTGAAGATAAGACTATCATATCTTAGCATTTGAATTGGCTTTTCATGATAGGAGGTAGGGTTGGTGTATTCTAGGCGGTAGCCTAGCCGAAAGTATCTGCCTATTGTGTGCTGTTAGGAGAATAAAAGATGAGAGTAAAAGTTGTTTTGAAGAGAGGAAGTTTGTTAGGACGGCTGGCATAATAGTGTTGGTTGTAGGCTGTTGGGTAGTATGTATGTAGTGGAGCAGTATGGGGAGGAGATCATTATTGTAAAATGTTGACTGAAGGCCTCTACTGAGGATTGAGAGAGTAAGTCCTGATGACCGTATCAATTCGGTATCATAGCTGCTTTCCTTGGACAGTGCGCATTTTGAATGGTGTCTATGAGAAGCTCTTCAATTTCAGCGATGGAAGATCTGGAGAGAGAGCACAAGGTGTGCTGACATCTGCTTTCCGATCTAGCCGGTAAGCTGGACAATTTTGCCACAACGGTGGGAAACTTGGTTTCTGCTCGACAGAAGGAAGCACAGGATGCTGGCGGGGATAACTATAGACGGGGAACTGACGGCGGTGACCATGGCGATAAGAAGGAAATCAAGATTAGGAAAATTGAGTTTCCGATCTTTGTTGGAGATGATCCTCAAGGATGGATACATAGAGTGAGAGCTGCAAGTGTTTGTATGGAGGATACCGCCTTGTGTTGGTTTGATTGGCTGGAAAACCACATCGGTCTTCTGACGTGGGAGGTATTCACTATCCTTTTGATTGAGCAGTTTGGTTTGTCGCTCAGTAAGAGTCGTCTGCATCTGTTGTGTTCTCTGCGTTACTTGACGGTTGAGGAGTACTGGAGTTAGTTTGAGTTTTTCTCGGCTCACCTTAAAAATATACCTGATGAAGTATTTCAGAGTATATTCCGTACTGGTTTAAAGGACTCTATTAAGGCCGAGTTGGCGCTTTTTGCTCCACGGGACCTTCACGATCTAATGAAGACGGCTCACATGATTGAGGAGAAGATTGACACATTGTCTGGAAAATCTCCCAACCTTAGCCGACCGTACAGCCACGATTGGGCTGCTTCTGGTCCAGGATCTAGATCGTCGTGGTGGACCAAATCTGATGCAGCGCGGCGGAGTGACTAGGGCAAGTGAGACGATTACCCCTAAATAATCTTCTTTCCACTCCTTCAATTGCGCTGAAATTTGGAATTCTAGACAACTTTTCTTCTTCTTCGTACAGTCGACCCTCAACGTTTTGAAAAGTGCCTGATGTTGAGATGCAGAGAAGGAGAAATTTGGGGCTTTGTTTTCGCTGTGGGGAGAAGTGGAGCCAATCCCATCGATTTAAAACTTCTGGTCTCCTGCTTTTGTTGACCGACAATGGAGAAGGGGGGGGGGGGGGGGGGGGGGGGGGAGAGGCTTTTGCCATATCAAGGACGACCAACAGAATGACTCCATGGATTCGTTTTGAGCAGATTTGTCCCGCCTTTCTCTGTCAGGGAATTTCTTCTAGAAGAACTATGAAATTAATAGGCTGTTTAAATAATGAAAAAGTGCTGGTTTTAGTGGATAGTACCCACTGTTTCATTCAAGAAGAATTTGTTCGTAAGCAGAAACTCTTGGTGGACACATCAATATCTTTTGGAGTGACTATCGGCAATTGAGAAACAATACACAATAATGGTATATGTAAAGGGCTTAAGCTGCAGTTGCAGAGAGTGGAGTTCTCTTTGGACTGTTTACCCTTTAATATTTCAGGGGTTGATCTTATTCTTGGTCTGGATTGGTTAGAGATATTGGTGACACTTATACGAATTGGGGAAAACAATCCCATAAGTTTCGGCGGGACGGCGCTTTGGTGCATCTCTGTGGTGATCCTACTTACTCAATTGAAGAAGTGGGCTGGAAAACAGGTTTTAAGGCGGTAGCTGAGCATGAACAATGCTGGCTGTTACTGCTATCCAAGTCTGAACCTGAGCAGTTGACAGCCCAACTGTTGGGGATGGAATAGATGGAGTTTTAACCGAATTCCAGGAAGTTTAACCCCCTCACGTCTTTACCCCCCCCCCCCCCCCCCCCCCCCCCCCCCACACACACACACACACACACACACACACACACCAGATTTCATGACCATTGTATTTCACTAAAACCTAATGCGGTGCCTCCCAATGTCAGGCCGTATCAGTATCCTCACTATTAGAAGACTCAGATTGAGCGGATAGTGCAAGAGCTGTTGCAATCTGGATTTGTTAGACTCAGTTGTAGTCCCTTTTCCAGTCCCGTCTTGCTCGTCAAGAAGAAGCGTGGTGAGTGGTGATTTTGTGTTGACTATCGAGCCTTGAATGAGGTAACTATTCCGGATAAGTTCCTGTTGCCAACCATTAATGAGTTGGTGGATGAGTTTCATGGCACATGTATTTTCTGTAAGCTAGATTTGACTTCGGGTTATCATCAGATTCGGGTGATTGAGGATGATGTCCACAAAACTGCTTTTAGAACGCACGAGGGGCATTACGAATTTCTGGTTATGCCTTTTGGATTGAGAAATGCACCAGCTACTTTCCAATCCTTAATGAATAGCATCTTCAAGCCCTTTCTTCGTAAGTTTGTGTTGGTCTTTTCTGATGACATATTGGTGTATAGTTCCTCGCTGGAGGAACATCTTTCGCATCTGCAGCAGGTTCTTTAGATTTTGGCGGCTAATCAGCTGAAAGCTAAACTCCAAAAGTGTAGTTTTGGGCAGCTGCGATTGAAATATCTGGGGCAAAGCATATCTGGTGCTGCGGTGGAAGTTGATCTGGAGAAGATTCATGCTATGGTAGCTTGGCCTGCTCCTACTTCAGTCAAGGAGTTATGGTCCTTCTTGGGACTCACGGGTTATTGTCAGAGGTTTGTCCAAAATTATGGGTTGATTGCTAGCCCTTTTACTGCTCTTCTGAAGAAGGATTCATTCCAGTGGAATTCGGAAGCTCAAGTTGCTTTTGAGAAACTGAAACAGCGCTATCTACCATGCCTGTTTTTGTGGATCCTGATTTCTCTAAGCAATTTGAGTTGGAAACTGATGTCTTGCGGGAAGGGCGTGGGCGCTGTTCTGATGCAGCAAGGGAGGCCTATTTGCTATCTTAGCCTGTCTTTTTCACCTCGGGCTCAAGCTAAGTCCATTTACTAAAAAGAGTTGATGGCAGTTGTTTTTGCTGTGCAGAAATTGAGGCACTATTTACTTGGACGGAGGTTTGTGAATTTCAAAACTGATCACAAGACACTGAAACACTTGTGGAAGCAGCGTCTCATGTCGGAGGATCAATATAAATGGGTTCTTAAGCTGTTAAGCTTTGATTTCGAGATTGTTTACCGTCCGGAAAGGAAAATCTTGCAGCTGATGCTTTGTCAAGAGTGGACGAACTTCCTGAATTGAGATCTTTTTCTGTAGTTTCGTTAAGGGTTGGGATCAGGGGGAGGCGGAGTTACAATCTGATGACAAGTTACGGAAAGTGATACAAGATTCGATGGTTAAAGGATGATTCCCATTATTGATTTAAGTTGTAGTCTGGTCACTTGTTTTATAAAGGAAGGCTAGTTCTCTCTGCACACTCGCAGCTGATTCCCTCTTTGTTGGAGTATCATTGCTCTCTTGTAGGAGGCCATTCGGGTTATCTGCGTGGGTACAAATGGTTGGGCGGGGCTGGTGTTTTGGTTTGGAATGCGGAAGCATGTAAAGGAGTTTGTGGCAGCCTATGATGTTTGTCTCTGGGTGAAGTATAGGACCCCTCCCCTGCTGGACTGCTGCAACCTTTACAGGTTCCGGAACGAGTGTGGGAGGATGTGAGTATGGATTTTATCTCGGGATTACCCAAGGCCCAAGGAATTTCTACTGTTTTAGTGGTGGTGGATAGACTGACTAAGTCTGCCCTTGAAACATTCATACACAGCCAAGCATGTGGCTACTGTTTTTGCCCAAGAGGTGGTGTGACTTCATGGTTTCCCTTGTTTTATTGTGTCTGATAGAAACCCAATCTTTGTTAGCCATTTTTGGAAAGAGATGTTTAAGATGGCGGGTATCAAACTGTGCTTGAGCTCATCCTATCATCCACAAACAGATGTGCAAACAAAGGTTGTGAATAGGTGCTTAGAAGATTATCTGCGCTGTGTTACTTCCAGCATATTGGTTCAACACTTCATTTCATTAGAGTTTGGACACTTCTCCTTTCAAGGCATTGTATGAGCGTGAACCACCAGTGCTAATCCATTACAGCCCCTTGGGGTCCATGGTTTTTTTTTGATAGTGGAGGAGGTAGACATTCAGTTATTTGAGAGGGATGCTTACTTGGAAGAGCTACTCCAGAATCTGTTAGCTTTGCAGCAGCGCATGAAAACACAAGCAGACAAACATCGAAGGGCAGTACAGTTTCAGGTTGGGGAGCAGGTTTTCTTGTGCATTCACCCTTATAAATTTCGCTCCTTGTCCAGGAGGAGGAATGAGAAACTGAGTCCACGTCTTTATGGACCTTTTGAAGTGCTAGAACGTGTGGGTGAAGTGGCTTACAAGTTATTGCTGCCACCTAACGCCTGTATCCTCAATACTATTCATGTATCTCAACTCAAAAAAGCTCCCCCTGCTGAGAGGATCGTGTCCCAATTTCATTGCGACCGCACCACTGAATTGGAGATGATTGTGCATCCAGCTGCAGCTGTTGACTACAGACATCGGTTTGGGCATGAACCAGAGGTTCTTATCCGTTGGTGTGATTGTCAACAACATGTTTGTCGGAAGGTTTATCAATTATGTGTCCAAGTTTGGGTTTTCTTGAATGCCCTAATCTCATCATGCATATCTTCCCTCCACCCTCTTGTTGACAATGCTTCAGAAACAATGTTAGGGTTAGGAATTGTATTCAAGCTTTGGACAAATAGAGCATGGGAAGGAATTTTCTTTTTATCATAAAGACAAACTTAGCCAACGGATAAAGTGGGATCTAAATACAACCATGAACACCTTTCTGACAAGCAATAGGCTGATCAAGCTCAGGTAATGGTTCCATCGGAGCAAGAGCAGCACCCGGATTAGATAACTGGTGATGCATTAGCCATGGGACAAATTTATGTGTCCTTGAATATAATTGTGGTAATGGAGGATTGGAGGGCGGTCTTCAGGAGGTGGGGGCGTAGACTGGTTTTGTTGTGAAGAAGGCTCATTTTGTGTTGCGGGAGGCTGATTCTTTGTGGTGGGGAGGTGGAAGGTAGATAAGGCTGATTCTTTGTTCACACGCTTACCAATTGAGGACGTAGAAGTAAAGTGGGTGGTTGTGCCCCGTGAAGTGTAGTGGTCGATAAGGAGGTAGAAGTGGAGGTATATTATGGATCATCTTCATGAAAGGTTACATCAGCAATGACGTATGTCCTGGTAGTAGGATTATAACACTTGTTTCTCTAATTTGCACACTTCGTATTGCAGGGGCCTAGCTTTTCTCTGCTTGGTGTGTGATCATGAACAAAAGAGGTACACCCAATGACACGTAATCGAGATCAAAAATCATTTTTATATAAGGAAAGAAATGACGAGGACCTTCAGCAGGAAACTGATGATTGAGGACATGAGTTGATAAGATGACTAGCAGACATAATGGCTTCCCCGGTAGAGCTTTGGAACATGGGAATGAAAAAGTAAGGCACGAGCCATTTCAATGAGTTGGCGATTATTTTCTCTGCTATACCATTTATGATTTTCTTACTATGAAAGAATGGTGATAGGGTTATTGAAATAAATCATGGCTTTATCAGTGCGGAATTGTTTGATTGTGGTGAAGAATTGGGTTTGTATCATGTCGCTGAAAATGGAATAATCATGCTCATATCACTCCTGTTTTCAGTAGAAAACCCACATACAAGTGGTACAATCATCTATGAATATGACAAACAATCAAGCCTTGTAAATATTAGTAATAGAGGAAGGTCCCCCAACTTCATTGTGAATAAGACAAAAAAGGGTGAGTACTTTTATTAGTCGAAGGATAAGAAACTCGAGAATGTTTTGAAAGTTCACGCGCTTACCAATGGGTAATGAAGACATCAACACTCCTAACCGAGGAAGCTTAGACTTCAAACTTTTGAAATGAAGGGTGACCAAGATGCTAGTGGTAGGGTCATGTGGTTATGGTGGTATCTGTAGTAGAGACGAGAGCTTAGGGTGAAGGGTAGGGGACAACAAGTATTTCTAGGTAGTACAATCCATCCCACTGTCTACCTGGTCCTATCATCCTCCGTGTGTGCTGATCCTGCAGAACACGTCATGAAGACGAAAACACGGCAAGACAATGTAAATAGAGGCATGATTTATGGCAAGTCCTGGAACAAGTAAAGTATTGTCAAGGTTTGACTGTTTATTGAGAACAGCCGTGCTGTAGCCAGCAACCATAGTAGAAAATCCATTGATAGTAGTAATATTTTTGGTGGTAGGACAGAATTTGTAATTGAGAAGGGGAGAGGAGGTAGAAGTCATATGTGAGGTAGCACATGAGTCAATGAAATATGGCAAAGGAGGTAGTTCTGAAGCATTGAGACAGTAAGTTTGGGAAGAATTACCATGTAGAGCAAGAGAACATTGACCTAGGTTAGATGATGTCTGAAGAGATTGCAACATATTGCAGAGTTGAGTCAGCTCCCCTTTTGAGGTAGGAAGTGGCTCCTTCATTGGACCTGTGGTAGCCTTGGACAAGGGACTGGCTCAATTAGCCTTAGCAGATGTTAGACCATGCTTGTCTCTGCCTCTGCAATTTCTCTGTAGATAAGGATAGAGCTGCCGAAATTAATCAGTATTATGATTGGAGTGTTTGCAGTTACTGCACCAGCGTCCTTCTTTGGCATCCTTAGGAGTATGCTTCACAGCAAGGGCACTGCTTTCAATTGGCTTGCTGTCTGTTAGTAATAATACTAATGTTGACTGGGTGGTTTATTCTCGTAAAAGAGGTGCTACTGGTGGGGACAAATTTGGCTGCTAATCTTTTCTGGCCCGGAATGATGCGGGATGTACAAAAGTTCGTGGCTGCTTGTCTTGTTTGTCAGCGGCACAAGTATGAGACCTTGTCCCAGCTGGGTTGCTCCAACCCTTGCCTCTTCCGGTTGCTGTTTGGGAGGTTATTTCTCTTGATTTTGTGAGCGGCTTACCCCGGTCCCATGGCTTCGACTGTATTTTTGTAGTGGTTGACAGGTTGAGCAAGCAGGGACACTTTATTGGCCTTCGCCATCCTTATACTGCAAGGACTGTGGGGGATCTGTTTGCTAGGGAAGTGGTTCGGTTCGGTTACATGGGGTACCCCGTTCCATTGTTAGTGATAGAGATCCTGTTTTCCTCAGTTGCTTCTGGCAGGAATTCTTTTCTGCGCAGGGGACGAAACTTAAGATGAGCAGCTCGTATCATCCGGAGACTGACGGGCAAACCGAGGTGGTTAATCTGTGTGTTGGCACTTGTGCTGTTTTGCTTCTGAACAGCCTAAACAGTGGGGAAAGTGGCTTCATTGGGCTGAGTACTGGTACAACACTAATTTCCATGTTGCTGCTGGGATGACCCCTTATCAGGCAGTTTATGGTCGCCCTCCTCCTTCCTTGCATCAATATTTACCCGGTGAATTCCGTGTAGCTGCTGTAGCACAGGAGCACCAGGACCGCAATGAAATCCTCGGCAGCTGCGTTACAACCTCGAGCGTGCCCAGCAAAGGATGGTGAAAGCTGCTAACAAGAAGCGCAGGGAGGTGGAATATGAAGTTGGTGATATGGTGTTTCTGAAACTCCGTCCTCATCGACAGTCCTCTGTCCAGACCCGAATCAATGCTAAGCTGTCTCCACGTTATTATGGCCCCTTTTGTGTGATCGCCAAGTATAGCCCGGTGTCTTATAAGCTCGAGCTGCCTGCCTCCTCACGGGTCCATCCTGTGTTTCATGTTTCCCAACTTAAACGGGCAATAGGGCAGCATGCAGTGGAACCTGTCTTGCCTGAGGGTTTGATGGCTGAAGCACCCTTGTTTGAACCAGAAGAGATTTTGGCTGTGTAGCGTCGACCGAGGGGCTATCCTTGCCATCACTTGCTAGTTAAGTGGGCTCAGCGTGCCGAAGAAGAAGCATCCTGGCTCTCTTGTGCAGAGTTTCGAGCTCAATTTCCATACTCTAGCCTTGTCGACAAGGCTTGTTTAAGAGAGGGTGGTGTTGTTAGTAATAATACTAATGTTGACTGGGTGGTTTATTCTCGTAAAAGAGGTGCTACTGGTGGGGACAAATGACAGTTGTAATGTGGGGATTATAAATTGTCATTAAGCAATAAGGGGTGGGTTATGTCTTGATTAGTTTTGGTTGTTCGTAACTTGCCACTCTGGCAGACGGTTACATCTCTCGACAGAGAGGGCCCCTCTTGGGGATAATCAATATACTAGCTCCGGTATACTTGAAGTAATTCTCTCCCCGTTCCTAACTCTAACACTGTCCAGCATGACTCAGCGTCTGCTTTCCACATATTCGATGGTGAATACAGCCGAGCAAAGAGCTGGTAATGGTGTTTTGCCAAGAATCTAAGCACAGACCTGATCATATTCAGTGTTCAATCATGATAATAATAATAATAGGCAATAAATCCGCAGTTGATCAATATTTTTCTTGTGAAGAGTGGCATTAGTATATTGATCTAGTTCTGACCTTCTACGCTACATTTCCATAGTATATTCAGAAATGGAGTGAGTGCCGTATTTAATCGTCAAGAAATTGTCACGTAAACCAAGAGAAGGCTTAAACCGGACTCTGATACCATGTTGCTTAATCGTCAAGGAATTGTCACGGTAAACCAAGATGAAGTCCCTTGGCTCTCTCAAATATTTCCTTGAAATTGAAGTAGCCCGCTCATCTCAAGGCATCTTTATCAGTCAACAAAAGTATATCACAGACCTTCTAAGTTAGACAGGCAAGAGTGGGTGTCGACTAGCTACTTCAACCCTAACACTAAACACCACAACCTCCTCTTCAATTTCTGGTTTTGATTCCAGCACTAAACCAACCTTTTTTCTGAGTATCTTTGTGCTATTTTGGTGTTCCATTCTCCCGCGATGCTTCCAAATCACATCTTTCCTTGGTGCGTCTCCAATCCTCCTGCATCGACTCCATCTTCCAGGTGTCACCGCCTCCTTTATTAATCCATTGTGAGTCTCTCCACTAAGGATTAAATCATGTCAGAGGAAGCTATTTCAAACTATGGACGTGTAAATTTTGCCTCTTCTACATATGGCAACTCTGCTGCACCCTCATCATTATCTCAAAAAGAAATACAACAACTCAGAGCGATGCTGCAATCTCATCGAAACCCTTAATGCTTCAGGACATACTCCACATTCAAGTTGGATCTTGTATTCAGGTGCTACCTAACATATGACCTCTTGCTCTTTTTTAATTATACACTATCATCCTTATTCCACTAATGACAACATCACCACTTCTAATGGCATGTCTGCACGTGTTTCTGCACACGGCAATGTTAATTCTTTCTGACCAACTACATATGAAAAACACCTTACACGTTCCAAGACTTGCCATGAACTATGCATCTATCCACACACTAACTACCGACCTTAATTGTGTTGCTATTTTCTTTCCTCCAAGGTGTATCTTGTTGGATCTACACAGGGAGGATAATTGAAATTGCTAAGCAGCAGGGTGGATTGTATTACCTTGATATACCTGCTGCCTTGAATTCCTCACCCAAAGCCCTTGCTTCTACTACTTAATATACTAATACTATCCGGCTTCATCATAAGCGCTTTGATCATTCTTGCTTTCATGTGTTGAAAATCATGTTCCCACACCTCTTTAGCGGTTTGATATTTCAAATTTTTAATGTGATGTGTGTGAATTTGCTAAACACTCTCGTGTGTCTTTCTCGCAAAGTAATACCATGAGTAGTTCTTCCTTTGATCTCATTCACTACGATGTTTGGGGGCCTTCTTCAATCGCTAATATTTCCAGAGCTCGGTGGTATATTACATTTATTGATGATTGTACTCGTTTTATGTGGGTCTTTCTAGTGAAAAACAAAAGTGATGTGAACTCAACTATTCCCATATTCTGTAACATGATTCACACCCAATTTTCCATCACTATAAAACGCTTTCGCACTGATAATGCTACTGATTATTTCAACCAAATTGTGAATTCATTCTCTCAAAAGCTATTATTCATGAATCCACCTGCTCATACACTTCACAACAAAATTGTACCGCTGAAAGAAAAATCGCTATCTGCTTGAAATGAGTTGTGCTCTACTCTTCCAATCAGTGCTCCTAATCACTATTGGGGTGTAGCTACACTAACAGCATGTCATCATATCAACCAATTGCTCACTCACCTTCTCCAAAACAAGTCCCCACTTGAGTGTCTTCGTTGATTTTTCCCATCTTCTCATTATCTCTTTTGATCTTGACCTATAGGTTTTTGGGTGCATTGCTTTTGTTCATATTCCCACACCTCACAGGGGAAAGTTGGATCCACGCTTTACTAAATGTATCTTTTTAGGATATTCTCCTACTCAGAAAGGCACAAATGCTACAATCCCACTACAAAGAAAAGTTACATTACTTTTGATGTTACTTTTCATGAATCAGAACCTTTTTACCCTAACCCTAACCCTATCTCTTCTCCATCTCATTCTTCTTCCCACACTGAAGAAAATCAGCATCCTCTTCCCACTTACACCATTACTCCTCCATCACAACATAGTTTACCACCACCACCACCACCACCAGATACACAACCATCACTAGAATCTCCGCCATCCTCACCACTGCCTGATCCACCACGCACTCTACTTCCACCAGATCCACCACCATCTTCCCTATTCCCTAATCCACCACAAGACCAACCGATTATCTCTCCTACTGAATCTTCCACCACAAATCTTTCCCCTTACCTTCCAATAACAAAGGTATTTTCAAGTCGGTACAAATCCACACTGTGACTGAACCAAGATCGATTGTCTAACCAAGGTATTGATCCTCTCCCTAAGGAAACCTCTCCTTTGATTGCTTTGCGAAATGGTGTATGTCAATGCACGAAAACTCTTCTCTATCCTTTGGCCAAGTTTGCAACTTTTAATAATTTTTCTTCATCTCTTGCCCTGATTGTTTTAAGCTTGAATGAAATCCAAATTCCTTAGCCTGTTTCTAAAGCATTGGCCAAGGAAGAGTGAAGGGATGCTATGCAAGAGGAAATCAAAGCTCTTGAAAAGAATCATACGTGGGTTGTTGTAACAAAACCACCGGGAAAGCATGTTGTTGCTTGCAGGTGGATCTATACTGTTAAATAGAATGCTGATGGATCTCTAGATTGATACAAAGCTCGACTTGTGGCCAAAGGGTATGTCGATTAAAAAAGACCCTCTATGGTCTCAAACAGTCCCCTCAAGCTTGGTTTGATCGATTTACCAAAGTTGTTCGAGCAGCTGGTTATAGACAAAGTTAGGGCGATCCTACGTTGTTTGTCGAACATTCTCGCTTAGGGGAGTCACTCTCCTTATCCACGTTGATGACTTTATTGTTACTGGTAATTATTCAACAGAGAGACAATGTCTAGAAAAACTGCTCAAATCAAAATTTGAGATGAAGTCTCTTGGTTCTCTCAAATATTTTCTTGGAATTGAAGTTGCCTACTCATCTCAAGGCATCTTATCAGTCAACAAATGTATATCACATACCTTCTAAGTCAGATAGTCAAGAGTGGGTGTCGACCAGCTACTTCACCGATGGATCCCAATCATAAGCTCAGTAGTGCTCACGATGAGCCTATGGTTGATTAATCTATGTATCAGCATCTGTGTGGTAAGTTGATATATCTTTCTCATACTGACCTGATATTTCCTATATGGTAAGTGTCCTAAGTCAGTTCATGCATGACCTTAAAAAACCGGATCTAGAAGCTGCCTATAAGGTTCTACTCTACTTAACGGGGACTCCAAGTCATGGGATCTTGTTCAAAAAGGGGAATAGTTAATAGTTCGAGCCTTCACTGATACTGATTATGGTGGTTCTCTGATTGACCAATGGTCCCCTACAGGGTTCTATATGTTCCTGGAAGGAAATGTAGTGACATGGAGAAGCAAAAACCAGAATGTTGTGGCTCGATCCTCAGCAAAATTTGAGCTGAGAGCTCTTGCAAATGGTCTATGTGAGCTTCTTTGGATCAAAATTATATTGACGAATCAAATGGAAAGGTCCCATGGAGTTGAGATGTAACAAGTCTACAATCAGCATTGCCCACAATCCTGTCCAACATGATTGAACCAAGCACAATGAGATTGGCCGACACATCATCAAGGAGAAGATTGAAGGAGGCGTAATTGATCTAAGTTATATCCCCTCTGAAGAGCCGATTGCAGATGTATTTACTAAACCTCTCCTTACTCCTAGATTTCATAATCTTATCTTCAAGCTGGGCATGAAAGACATTTACAAACCTAGCTTGAAGGGGAGTGTTGAACAGGCAGCGTTAGTCTAAGAAATAGTGCTTTTATTTTTTTTGTAATTAATTAGGTTTTTATATTTGTCCAGCATGTAATTCATTGTGCCTGTTCAATTAGGAATACACTTTCAAGGTGTCTCTTCCCTTCGGTTACCTTGACACTTCTATAGGTGCCTAGAAATATAGGGTTGTATATCTCATTTCTGATCATAGAACGATGAATAAAATACTCATTAAACAATATGGTATCAGAGCCTGGGTTCTGACTTGAGTAATGCACCACTGTCTAAATAGATACCTGAGTAGAAACGGACTATGTCATGATAAAACTTAGAGAAGAGAACTAGACACGTATCGTAGAATTGGAATGTGTCACGGTAAACCGAGAGAAGGGAACCGAACCAGTACTGAGTGAGTGGGGTCTGAGCAGTAAGGGTGCAATGTGGGAGACAACGGAGGTGAGAGACTCACACTTGAGCGGATGTTAAAGATCAAGTGTGAGTGACATGAAGAAAACCCGAATCGAAGAATAATATAATTGTTAAGAAGTTCATATAGCTACATCTAATGCCAATTGGTTTTGGGATAGAATCTCATGGGTTGTTGGTCTTACTAGTCTATATGGGTATTATACGGTATTCTCTCCGTCGAACCTATTTTCCCCCACAATATTTCAACAGGAATGAAGCCATAAATTGTAAACAATGGCACAATCTTGGGCATCGGAATAAGATTGTTTAATGAAGTCCCAGAACTAAGCTTGACTAACAGCGTCAGTTTTTCACCATTCAGCAGCAGTAGGATCACGCTCCTTTGGAGGGTTTCATTAAGGCGGGATTCCAACTCTTTTCCTTCCAGAGTAGTGAACATTAATTTTGACCAGTCAAGTAATTCTTTCGGGTTAGTCCGTAGGAAGAATGAATTAGGGCTAGGTCAATTTTCTGAGGTTGGATGGCAGCAGCAGCGGCTGTGGCAGGCACGAAACGAAATGATACTCCATTGTTAAGACCGATATCCATTACGAGCTGCTAGATTCTCCATTTGTGCTGATCCTCAGTTATGAGTCATTTGCTCCTGCAAGTCATTTGCTCAAGCAACAGATAAAAGTTAATGTAGTCTAGCGGTTTGAGGACCAAACGCTCAACCCAGAAAAAGAGATAAAAGTGAAATTCATTTACTTGATGTTAATTTATCTCACGCTATACAAAGTGAGATTTGTACATTTTTTATGCAATGTTTTTTTTACTCTCCCTTATTCCTTGTGCAGGAATAATCCCAATGAGCGGAAGGAAAATCCTAATGTTGATCCTTCAATTTGGCTGAAAAAGGAGTGGAAACTGGGAGAGGTGAGGTCCTTGTATTATTAATTTCTGCTCTTCGTTTAGATAGATAGTCTTACAATAGTAAATGGTTCAATCTGTATGATGCAATCTTTGCTCTAGTTATTTCTGAATGGGCATTAAAGAGGCTTGTCTTGAGTCAGTACGTAAATCTCAACTTGAAGCAAGCAATGTGCTGATAAGGCTTGAACAATAGGTCTGAACTTTTAAGATCAAATGGCGGAGCTAATAAGCATGATTTCTAGATTACCTTTGTGTTCTCCAGCGCACGTTGAATGTGATTGGAGCTTTTCCAAAAAGTTCGAAATATGAAATTCAACAAAAACCATATTTGATTTGTTATACTCAACTATTCCATGTGTATTTGGCTTTCAGATACCAGAAGACATTCCTCCGGATGAATACATCAGATAGAGCTAATTGGGTACAAGTGTTGTATGACTAATTGGGATGGGCAAATTCTATTATACAACCGGTTGTACGGTGAGCATCGTACAACCGTTCATTTTAAATTCAAGCGTTGTTCAAGTTTTTGTATTGACTGTTCATACTGATGTAAAAGTTATATGTGTTATTATGAAAGTTTTCAACTTTATATGATGGTTGTTCAAATTAATTGTGAAGATTGTTCGAGAGTGTATATAAGCATCGTACAACCGGTTGTATGATAGTCGGATTGGGATGGGTGCGTATCACCCTAGAAAAATGCTCGGATGACGCGTTTGGAAATTTAAAGCTCTCATGGGCTAAAGCTTCGATGCTTGGTTTGTTTTTTTTTTCTTCTTTCTTTCTTTTCTGATATCAAGCTACGTAAAGCGTAATTAGTATTCATACTTTTTTTTTATAGTTGTCATTTTAAAAAAACTTGTATATATTGGATGTTATGTTATCAAATGGAGCTTTATTTTTTAAAAACTCTTTTAGCAATCACAATTCTATTAATATTCCATCGGTGAAAAAGATGAGGTACACGCGACATCACAATGGTACATGCTCTTCAATTTGATCAATCGTTATAACATCCATCTATAAATAGTTTCATCTTCCCTAACCACAAAGTATACTTGGGTCTTATACGTAGTAATAATAAATAACAACAATTATAAGTCATTTAAAACCAACTGAACACTTGGATCTTTCTTCACCCACCAACTGTAGTTACGATTTTTGTTGTAGTTAATAGGAGACTAAACATCAGTGTGACATTCTATGTCATTTCTTCTGAACTTAGTTGACATATTATGTAATGATATCTTATCGGTTGTGCTTATAGCGTTCATATCCTGCAAATGAGTTTACATTTAGGCAAACTTGAGCGTACGGCCGCGCATAGTATGGTAAACCGGTAGGGATGGCAATGGGCCGGGTTTGGGTCGGGCACCTATCACCTGACTTCACCCGCTCCATCCATATCCGATCCGTCACCCGTTATGTATCACTTGTCACCCGTTTCACCTATCACCCGTGGGTGAAACGGGTGAACCCATTTACCCGTTTGTTTTTCTTTTTCCTTATTCGCTAGTTAGGTTTGCAAATTAATGTGTGGAGAGAAAATTGAGGTGCAACGCATGTATGTTCCATGTTCGCCAGTTAGAGTGCAAAATTACCTTCAATGAAGAAAATGAAAAACTACACAGAGTATGTAAGTTCCCTGATCTCCATTTAGGGCTGCAAAATTACCGAGAGTGAAGAGAGAAAAAAAAGGCTCATAGTATGTATGTTTTATGTTCGCCGATAGGGTTGCAAAATTACCTTCAATGAAAAGAGAAAATAGAGGCGCAGAGCATCTATGTTCCATGTTCGCTAGTTAGGGTTGCAATTACATTCAGTGAAGAGAATTAAAAACTGGGCATAGCATGTATGTTAGGGTTGCAACATTAACGAGAGTGAAGAATGGCGTGGTCATGCAAAGCATGATTATTCCTTGTTCACTAGTTAGGGTTACAAAATTACCGTGTGTGAAGGAGAACGAAGTTTACGATAACATTGATAATATATATTATATATATATTTTCTACGCGGGTGAGCGGATTGGGTGAACGGGTCGGGTGATGGGTGGAAAATGTTCACCCGTCACCCGACCCACACCCACACCCGTTTCACCCATCACCTGTTTTTCACCTGTTTTTTGCGGGTTTTTCACCCGATTTAGCGGGTCGGGTGACCGGGTGAAATGGGTACCCGCGGACCCATTGACATCCCTATAAACCGGTGATATGACAGTCTCAGCCAGCTGCTGATTGGACTGTTTTGTTGATTGGACTATCTTTATACTATATTAATTTTAAACAGTTGTACCTTTTAATATATGTCCAAAATAAAAAAATTATATTTCTGTTCATTTATTGAAATACCCCGAACTTAATTAGGGTGATTAAATTGCTCTAATATGATATTTGAGGGCCTAATAGTGCCTAAAGAATTTTGGTAAAGAAAATAAATCCAAAAAAGAGAAAACGCGTAAAAAGCACAAAACGGGAAATTGTGCGTTACGTAACTCTAGGAGGTGTGTGACCTCGAATAGGATCCTAGAGGGATTCCTAAGGCTTAGATAGGCCTAATTGATGTACGGGAACAATTCCCGAAGAAAACGGATTAAAAACGCTAATAAAGCTTCAGAGCACGTTTTTCGAGAAAACCCGAAAACGTGACTTTGAGTGGTCAAATGGACCCGTAAAAACTATAGTCAACCAAATAACTATAATTGAACATAAATGGAAGCTTAAGAACCATTAAATCTAAAGAAACGAGAAAATTTCAGAAAACGGGTTCCGGTTAGTGAATAGTGTAAAAACGAGAACTTGTGGGGTGTTAGTTGTAATAAGAGCAAAATACTTCCCCCATTTACAAATAAAAATCTGAATTATGTGAGTGTGGATGGGGGCACGTTTTCCAGCCTTCCAACTCCCTCTCACTCACCAAAAGGTACATAAAAACAAAAAGGTACTCTCTCTCCTCTCATTTCTCTTTTTCCCTTCTCTTTCCTCCCCTTCTTTCCTCTCAGCCGGCTCCTACCCCATCTTCTCCTTCCTGGCGATTTTGAAGCAGCCAACAATGGCTACTCTCTCTTCTTTGGCTTGCACAAGCTTCATCAAAACTCTAAATGCTAAAATAAGTACATATTCTTCTTCCTCTCATCAAGCTCTACCTTTCTCTCTTTTCAAAATCCCAAAAGGATGAACTTCATCTCCATGGGTTTAGCCCATTTGAAGAGAAAATGGCATCATCTTGAAGCTTGGAGTCTTCCCTTTCATTCAAGGTAAAAAGTCCCGAAGAAAAATTCATTTTTCCTCATCCTTCTAGCTTGGCCGATTTTACCCATTCTCATGCCTTGTTTTCTTCTTGTTTTGGAGCATTGGTTCAACTCTCCAATGGTGGTGGAACCCTCCTCTTGATTCAAGGGTTAAAACCCCTCTTGGAATTCCAAAGGTAAAACCTAACTTTTGTGCTTTAAGCCCTTTCATTGAATTAGAATTTTTCCTAAGGGTTTAGAAGTTTAATTGAATCCATTTTGTGTTCCATGGATGTTGGGATGGAGTTTGGCAACTCCATTGCCCACTTGACCAAAAATGGGAAGAGGAAGAGAACAGGAAAATTGGAAAAAAACTTGGAAGATTAAGGTAAAAAGCTTACCTTAATACTTGTTTTGATTGTTTTAGAATTTTTGGGAATGGGTTAATTAAAAGAATGAACCTAAATTGAGCTAGGAATGTGCTTGATTGAAATATGAGAGAATTGTGGAATTGTTGAATTTAATTGTGAATTGAGGGCCTTGGAGCCAAATGATTTGAGGCTTGTGTTTATATTGTTGTTTAATGAAATTTTGATGAAGTATTGTGTGCTGGTAAGACCTTTCATGGGTGTGGCTAGTTTAGGATTTACTTATGTGAGAATTGAAGAGTTTGGATGTGTTAGGTTTATGGGGAAGTTATGGCAAAATTTTGGTAGAAAATAAGTGTTTAAGGTGACTTTATGAATTGAAGGACTTAGCTGTTTATGGGGTTGAGTAGAGATGTTTGATAACCTTGAAATGGTAGATGGAGAATGGATATGAGAGTGTGCAAAATCTAGCAAAGTGTGGAATAAGAATGTTTGTAATCCCTAGGGATAAACTAACGTGTGGAGCTTTGGAAATAAGTGTGTGGATTTGTAGAATAGAAATGAATGTAGTAGGAAGAATTTGGAATGGTCAAATGGTTGGTAGAGGGGTGAAAACTGTCATGGTAATGGTTTGGAAATGCACTAATGAGCATGGTGTGTAGAGGATGAGAAAATGAGAATGCAAATTGTATAATTGAGCAAGAATGGAGTGATAAGTTGATCAATGATTTAAAGAGTTATTAGGAATGTTTTGGGGTGTTTAAACATGTAGAAAATATGTGGAAAGATTAGGAAATGATTAGGTGTGAATTAGGGGTTGAAAAGAGTTCAAAAACTGTAAATTTTGACAGTTCCAGGGGTGGTCCGGGTTTGCAAATCGGTACGCAAACCCGGACCACATCAAAAATTAGGCAGAAGGTTATCCCAGGGGGTGGTCCGGGTTTGTAACCCCGGACACAAACCTGGACCAAGGCAAAAATTCAACAGAAAGTGTTTTTAAGTGTCCTAATGATGGGGAAATTGATTGGGGATGGTTTTATATGATGTTTAGGACTTGTTTGGTGACCTATAAAGGTCCTTGAATGTATAAACAAGTTGGAGAGGTGATTGAGAACGTTGAAGACTTAAGTAAAACTAAGGTAACGGGATAACGGGGTTAATTACGGGAGTATTAGTTTTACATACCGTAGTACCTTAATGTAATAGAAACATTCGAATGTTATCAGTGGATCAAGAGGGAACCAAGGAACATAAGGTGACGTGGTAAAGTAATCCATGGTGTAAGGTATGATTTTCTCATGCCCTGTATGCTAACGCTGTTACTCTGATTTGTGTGCTTGTATGTTTCGTGTGATCACCTAAACAAGATAAATGCACGAATTGGATTGATTGCCCCTTCTTGTGCTTGTATTGTATTGTTTCTTGTTGGACTGTATTTTGAATTTGAAGTTTGTATAATTCATGAAATGTGTGATTGTGGATGAAGAGCTTGAATGTTGAATGTGCACTATAGTTCGACTCATAGTTGAGTCTTGTTTGATTAGTGACTCGTAGATAGAGTCGTTCCGCAAATAATGAAAATGTGGAAACACACGAAAACTATCGAATTAAGAATAACGATAATGTAAACCTATGAACTCACTAGAACATGAGAGAGTTGTGCGGGATTAGTAAACTCCCGATAATGGTTAGGGAACCGAATTGAATTAATCCACAAAACAAACAATAGTGGTAAGTAATAATGAGACCTCTACTTAGAGGATGTTGATAGTTCAAAGACATGAACTTTTGTTTGAAGTAAAAGAATGATAAGGGACCAACAAACTCTCTTAGAAAAATAGTCGACCTACAATATGAGGAGCCGACTAATATAAACAATGTCCCGAACATGAGAGTATTCGATACGTTGGGGGTACCCTTAAATCTGAGAATACTAGACATTGGAATTTCCCTAAGCTATTAGAGGATATCGAGAGAGATACTTCTAGGCTATTCCATGAGATTGTATTATGACTCCAAGAGAGGAGTGTTGGGAATGTGAGTAGTCCGGTAGAGAAACAGACATTTGAGAATTTGAGGAGCTAAGCGTATAGTTCTGTTTGTATTTAAAAGCCCGATGGTGAGTCTTGTGTATGACTCCGCCCGGAGGTCATTGGTAATGACTTAAAAGATACCTTTGAGTAATTGATTTGAGAATTTGATTGAGAGGTTGAATTGAGAATTTGATTGAGATTTGAGAATTGAGTTGAAACTTGAGAGACTTGAGAAATTGAGTTTGAGTAGAGAATTGAGTTTGAGCTTGATTGAGGTTGAGAGTAAGAGAATTTGAGTAAGAGTAACCCAAGAGAGTGGGTAAGACAATGAGGAATCGAGTAAGGCATAGTGAGGTAGAAACCCTCGAGGCATATGCGTAGGATAATATAAACTAACCCCTTGATGTGCGAGTTAGTGTTTGTATTCGATGTCGAACATTGATTGTGCTAATGTACACATATAATGTTATTGCCTTGCATGTTGATTGAATTAAAAATGAATCGCATGTTCTCGACCAAATAGTCGGCGTACCCCCATTAGCACGCGGGGCATGCGAATTTCATATGCAGCAATTTGCTGAGCCCCTAGGGGCACCGTTTTTATCTTCCAGGTACATTGAAGCTGATCATCGTCTGCGAGTGTAAGACGGGGTTGCTGTATAAGCATGGGTAGTTGATTAGAAATGTTGTATTTATTGTAATGTTGGATTGTGAGCCCGATTGGTTATCGGCAGACTTGAGAACTGTAGATACTCGGTATAGTATTGAATGGATATTGCATTTGTATAAGAATTGATTTGAAGTTGTAATTGTACTGAGATTCGACTAAGGAATTGGAATGTATTGTTTGGTATAGTATACTCGGTATATTCGTCATCAGACCGATATTGTAATTGGATGGTTGTATTGAATTTGGTTTGGCCTTGTTAGTCACGTGAGTGACTAACGGCATTGTATCACCCCCGGTTGTATTGGAATTCCGCTGCTTGAGTATTGATAATTGAGACAGATTAAGGGATAATGACAGGATTATCGGTAGGGGTGTTACAATTTAAATTCAAGCTCTTCAAAACAAGACCAGTTATGGATATATTTTGACAACTTTGAAAAAATCTTATTTTTACAAGTGTATGATGATACACTAAAATGATAATATGATTCATTAATTTTTATATTATGATTGATTAAAATTGATATGATCATTCATTAACTAAAAAGTGGTGAATTAGATTACAAATTTTGAACCTGATAAAAAATCATTATTGTTTTGTAGTGTATTATTATTGTTGTCTGGTGTATTTTAAACCTTATATGGTGAATCATGTATTTTTCTTATGTACTAATTATTGTTTTGTGTTATATTATTGTTTAACATTTTCTTTTTATATGTGACTGATGATATACTAAATGATGTTATGATTCATTAAATTTGATATTATGATTCATTAAAACTGGTATTATGATTCATTAACTAATAAGTGGTGAATTAGATAACAAACTCCGGAACTGATAAAAAATCATGATTGTTTTTAGTGTATTATTATTGCATTGTAATATATTTTGAACCTTATATGGTGAATGATGTATTTTCTTACGTACCAAATATTGTTTTGTATTGTATTATTGTTTTAATTTTTTTTATATGATACTGATGATACACTAAAATGATGTTATGATTCATTACATTTGATATTAGGGAAAATTCACGATATACCCCTGTTTTCTTTCGTAATTCACAACATACCCCTGTTGGTTTTCGTAATTCAACTTTAAACATGTTTAAATGTTGTCCAAAATTGATGAAACTTTACAAGGACGATGCTAAAGTGTTATATTTTGGTCCAATATCAAATTGGAAGGTTTTTAAGCTCATATGTGACATGTGGGACCCAATGAACATGTCACAATTTTCATTGGATACCACAGGTCACATGTGAGCTTAAAAAACTTCAAATTTGATATTCGACCAAAATATAACACTTTAGCATTGTCCATGTAAAGTTTCATCAAGTTTGGACAACATTTAAGCATGTTTAAAGTTGAATTACGAAAACCAATAGGGGTATATTGTGAATTATGAAGGAAAACAGGGGTATATCGTGAATTTTCCCTTGATATTATGATTCATTGAAATTGGTATTATGATTCATTAACTAATAAATGGTGAATTAGATAACAAATTTCAGAACAAATAATAAATCATTATTGTTTTGTAGTGTATTATTAATATTATATGGTGTATTTTAAACTGTACGTGGTGAATTGTAAATGTCGTTGATATATGTTGATTCATACATATAACTAACATAAATTTTTAAACTTGTCAAAATATATTCATGACTGGTCTTGTTTTAAAGAGCTTCAATTTAGATGAACAATGGTGCAATTTTTTTTTTATTTTGGACTTATATTTTAAAAGTTATGATTATTTAAAGTTAATACAAATATTACCTCATTTATTATGGCACATAAGTAGTCCAGTTAATAAGCTGACTAGACTGCCATATATACAACCACACTATGCTGAGAATGACGTTCCTGCACCATCTACCGTCTGTTACATTTGTCAGTGTAACTATATTATTATATAAACTCTTTAGGCCGGATATCTCATCGATATTGAACCATGGATGCACGAAATAAGAACGTAGATTAAATGATGGTTATATGTCGATGTTTTCACAAGAATGATCATCCAACACCATTGTTTCAAATACTTCGGACTAAACGGGTAATCACAATTCTTTGAAGAAAATCTTTGACTTGAGTACTCTTCTTGATTGTTCATGTTCTCATCTTATTGTACTTTTCACATGTGAGAACAAGTTATTTATTATCTCTAACAGTCTGTTTGATCAAATACAATATTCACCAATATAAATCATGACATTCGTTGTTTTTTCTTTATCGATAAATAACTGATTCTATTTGGCAATTTGGACTTTGTCAAAGAGAATCCTCAAGTTCAAATGATGTTCAAAGAAATGTTATTGTCTATAATGTTTGAGTATTCATAATAGTGGTCTTGGATGGTCTGTTGTTGTGATGAAGTCGAACATAACCATCATTTGGCTTGGAATTTGGATTCTCATTTCATGCATCCATTGTTTAGTTTCAGCGAGATGTCCATCCTCAGGAGTTAACATAACAGTCAAGTTTCACCTCCACAAATTTGAGCTCACTTACATGCTATGAAGCCTAAGAACATGGCCGATAAGAAAACAAGACATAATCTGGTGGTTATGTTCAAAAGGGAGGAAAGAGAAGGTCACACCAAAATTCAGTCTCTTAAGTTGCCTCGAAGTCATAATTTCAAATGGTGGATAAAGAACGATCTAAATAAGTTCTCTATTGAAGTATTTAGTGTAACTATCTTCACACATTAGTTATTTATCTCGGATTTGCAGAGTATAACTCTATTATGGCTACACTATGTTTTCACACCTATTTTGTGTGCATCTGTTCAAGGTTTTCTCATACATGGTAGTAATTGATAATACTTATCCAACAAGTATAAGATGTCGCTTGGTGTGACTTCAACGAGGAAAAACTTCAATATTGCATTTAGCTTTATGGTTAGGGAAGATGAAATTGTTTATACTTGGATGCTGCAATAATTAACCAAATTGATGAGCCCGTATTCTGAAGTTGTTGTCACTAACAATAAGAAAACCTTAGTAAAAGCGCTTGCTATTATGATGCCATGAGTACCACATCTTCTTTGTCGGTGACATATCAAAAGATATGTGGTTGCTAAAGCTTCGAAGTTATTACGTTGTGGTGTGAAGTGCTAAAGCTGCAAAAAATTATTGGCTGAGGCTAATTTATGATCCTACAATGGATCATTATATGAAAGAATACAACCAAATTGTTGACTGCTATGGACAAGAGCCCTGATTTTGAACCTTCTTAAATTTGCTAGGATCAATTTGTAGATTACAGTTTGACTTTTATCTAAAGTTGATAAGCTAAGCAATATAACCTAAACATTTAAACCCTCACAAACCTATTTGAGTCGCACCTAAATTTTAACCTATTAAACTAGGAAATGTTAGAGTTTTGGGTCAGGAGGCTTTGTATGAAATTTATTAAGGTTGAAATACTTTCATTACCCATAAAAGCTCATTTTTCCTTACTAATGTTCCTTAAGGATTAAAGGAATGTTGTTTTTCCTTTTTTAAAAACAAAGTAGGTAATGTAGTTTTTAGGTTGTGGCTGATTTTAGCTTCGGTCAATGTGTTATACCCAAAATTTTGACCCTAGAAGAAGTCCCGTTAGACATGGATGCATACAAGGGTAAAATGGTCAAACAACTTGGAATCTCGAACTGTTAAAGATGTTTTCAGAATTTTCAACCTTTGCATGATTAGCCCACACACCCTGAAACGGTCGTGATGACTTTATAGTCATAAAGGGCATTTTCATAATTTTGGGAGTTATATTTATGAAAAATTAGTTTTTAATACATATAATAAGCTAACCATTTAATAATCAAAGCCTCAAAATTTTGAAAATAAAAAAGAAAAGGCTTCCAACCTTTAAAAGAAAACTTGCAATCTTGATATTAGGCTCATCCACGACCGAAAGCCCAGCAAATTTTATTTGAAGCCTGAAGCCCAAAATTAAAGGAAAAACACAAGTCATCTTATAATTTTCTCTCTTCTTCGAAAACGTCCCAAAACAACTCGAAATGTCATGAAATTTTAATATATGATGAACGATGATATTAAGAGCATAATGGCTTTGGAATTTTAAATTTTTACTTTCCAATAATTATCTTTTAATTTCTGAACAGATCTGAAAAATATTCCTTTATCAACATAAAATAATTTTTCATTAGAAAATTCAAAAATATCCTCCTTTACATGCTGGTAAAATTTCATAATCAGATTCCATCAAGAGTTACCCGACCTTGGTAAACTTAGATCCTTTATCAAACTTTTTTTTTTAATCTTATTTGTTGTCTATATAAGGAATTCTTCTTACTTACTCAAAACACATTCATAGACCCTACGAAGTCAGAAAAGACTGCCGTTGTAATTCATCTCCCACATTTTCCCCACTCTCGACCAACGAATCATACTGAAATCATCCCGAAATCCACAAAATGATGTCTTTGAGCTCTCACCATCAATCCAACAAGTCAGAATAATCACCACCAAAATGCAAGAAATCCCATAAACATCACGTAGTCAGAAGCTTGGTTTGAAGTTCCACCCGATCGGTCATCAACGAAGCCATAGAAGCATCCCGACGTGAAGAGACATCCGATTCCCGAGATCAAAATAGGTTGGAAATCAAATTTTCTAAATCCTCTGATCTTAATACATACTCAACCTTCTAATTGAATCAACTTTTCCTGACATCTAAATTAGGGTTTGTTTCGGTTTCCGTTTAATAACTTGTAGTAGATCAAGTTTTGTGTTAAATTTAAAATTAAATAAAAGTCTTTCACTTACTAACGTGTTTAAATCTTTCAAGGAATCTACCCTAAAATTTGAGTCGAAAACACCGTCAGAAAACACCTGAACGCCTTGTCCGTAACCACGGACACCCTTAGACGGTGGCGGGACAATTTTATTTTTAAAAAATTTAGGGTTTTAGGTACATGGCCCACTGACACCCTATCCATGGCCCCAGACCGTTTAAAATTTTGAGTTTCTACAATTTTGAACTTTATGGATAATTAGGTAAATTGGGATCCGTGAGTACAGATAATAGGTCCATGGCGACAGACATTTTAAAATTTACCTAATTCGGCCCCCGAAACCCTAGCTTAGGTAATTTAAAATTTCACTTTTAAATTCAGTCAAAAAATGTCAGAAAACACAAAAATACATTAACATAATTAACGTTATAATAAGCCGTTAATAACATAAGTAGAAGAAAAATAACTTAGAAGGGTAGTGAAAGTAATTTGAACCCGGAAAAGTTATATACCAAGCTCCCGAACCCGAACTCTAACCTCTTCAACTTTACTGTAGGTTATTTAGGTGGCGATTCATAATAGGTTCCAGTTGGCTAACCCTAGTTTTAATAATTATAGTTTTACAACATAGTTATTAAGCTTAGGTTATAAGTGGACCTAGAATCTAATCAAATCCTAATCAATCCAATCAACATGGGATAAGGTTTAAAAAACCCAGGGCCCACGGACTGGTGGCTCTGCTGAGGAATTAATCTTATTATTAACTAGCTTAATTTTAAGACAAGAGAGCTTAACTTGAATATGTCATTCGCGGCTTTTATTATATGTTTGCTTTACTTTCGTGTGTACCAGTTATTTCTTGTAATTATTTATTACGTGAGAGCGTCGAGGGTCCATGCAAACCAATTCTACCCTGGCCCGCATTAGGCGGCCCGTGTCAGAGACTCACACCTTTTAGGTGATGTGAATAAGTGGGGGAAAAGAGGAGGACATTGCATACGCCATGTCCCCTTAATACATGGGCTTCGGCTCCTGGCACCTCTCAAGTAGTATCCTGACCCAACCCAATGTTTGGTCTGTCAAAGACCCGCCCATCGACGCACACTTCATAGTGAAGAGTAAAAAGTGGGGAAGCCCAAAGAGGATAGCGTGCAAACCCTATCCCTTTACGGAGACCTGGGCCCGAGCCTCAAGACCAAAGAGGATATTGTGTAAACCCTACCCCTTAGGGTGACCTGGTCTAAGCCTCAAGCATTTTTCTGGTGCGATCCATACCCGATCCAGAATAATCGCTCAGTAAGGAACACATATTCAGTTAGCCCATGTGTGATTTCCTTCTATGTGTTTGTATCATTAAGCTCACAAGCCCACTTTCACCTTCATAAAAGTTTTTCTAGGCCCACATATATCACATGCCCAAATTTGGCCCAAAATGTTCCCGGTCCATTTTAAACCCAATCACTTCATAGCTAGGGCATTTCTAACGGATTCTGATCAAGTTTTCTTTTTGGTATTAAACAGCTGCCAAACAAAATTCCAGAAAGACGTTGGATTAGAAGTTCGGTCATCTGATCCAACTACCTACTCCTTCTCCACCCCCACCCTCAGTTGTGGTCAATTCCATCGCCTCTGACATGTCAATCCCATTCCCTGATGATATGCCTCACCTTATCGACAAAGAGGTTGAGCAAGCACAAGGAAGGGATGGGAACCCAGCCTCTGTCGAAGAACTCATGAGCGCTTTCAAACTCAAGAAGAAGGCTGCGGTGGAGGTGATCGAGAACAAATACATTGACACGATCGTTAGGCTCAGAGACAAGCTAGTTGCATTTGAAATGACAGCCCATGCCAAGCTTGCCGGAGCTCCGCCGGAAGTAGAATATCAGATAGCTAATCTGGTGTGGAAGCATCAAGCTACTATCGTGGCCATGGAAGCAAGGCACACAGCCACAACTGACGAGCTATGGGAGAAAATTGGTTCTTTAGAGGCGACAAGGCAGGAGAAGCCTAATCAGAAATTCACCAACCTGTTATATGGCATGGACAACATCTTGGTAAGAGGTCTTGATTCTCAGAGAGGATTTGAGGATGGTGCTCCAGGAAATCAGTTAGTCGCGAAATTCAAGAGAGCTTTGAAATGCATAGAGCGGATGGAAACAACCGGTAAGCTTGCCAGTTTTGATTACTTCTGTGACAACCCAGCCTAATCAGCCCACATGTGTGATATTGTCCGCTTTGGCACGCAGGCTGCACGGATTTATTCCTGGGGTTTCCTAGCCCCAAAACGTGTCACACAAGAAAGAGGTATCCATGCACCTATAAGGCACACTTCGTTCTCCTCTCCAACCGATGTGGGAGGAAAACCACGTCGGGTGTTACACTCTACCCCCCTTAGGGAGCCCAGTGCCCTCACAAGCTCACTGGCACACCGACCTAGGTCTGGCTCTGATACCATCTGTGACAGCCCAGCCTAATCAGCCCACATGTGTGATATTGTCCGCTTTGACACGCAGGCCGCACAGATTTGTTCCTAAGGTTTCCTAGCCCTAAAACGCGTCATAGAAGGAAGAGGTATCCATGCACCTATAAGGCACACTTCGTTCTCCTCTCCAACCGATGTGGGAGGAACACCACGCCGGGTGTTACAACTTCTCCTTGGGATCCTACCCTGATGTCGAGCTCCCCCCAAATTTAAAGCTCCCTACATCGGCTCTTTACAAGGGTTCCTCTGCTCCTCAGATCCACTTGACCATGTTCGACAGGGAAATGTCGATCCTTAGACTCAACGATATGCAGAAGGCCAAAGTTTTTGCTCGCTACTTGGACAAAAGTTCCTCAGAGTTGGTATCTCACCCAAAAAATGAATACCAAGACATACGAGGAGATTTGTGAGGCTTTCCTCACCCACTTTGAGTATGCCAAGAATCTGGAGATCACCAGGTCTTATCTCATGAGTACCCATCAAATGGGAAATGAATCCATGTCGAACTTCATCAAGTGGTGGAGGAGAAAGGCCGCTGGCATGCCACCAAGATGGACGAGCAGGAACAAATACGGATGATAGTGGAGAACATGCAAAAGAAGTATAACGACGAGCTGAAGTACATGTATTTCCCGAGCATCAACATGCTCATAGGGCAAGTGGGTGCCTTGGAGGAAAAGATCCACATGGGGGATTTGAAACTTGGATACTCCAAGAACTCTCGCAATAGCTCAAAATTCTTCAAGTCCGAGCCGGCCAATGCCTCCTACCCCATGACGGCTTTCACTTAGAGCAGCCCTCAGAATACATCGGACAGTACAAAGTGAATGCCATCTAGCAACCAAAGTGTCAGGGTAGCAATTATGGAGCAGTGCCACTATCGAGACAGTACTACTATCAGAGGGAGTTTACGGACATCGACCGGCCCCTAAGTCAAGCCTTAAAGAAGCTTTGAGAGTAGATTATACTGCAGCCTCTCCCGCCTGGTCAAGGAGTCACTCAAATGGGAAAGAATCTGAGCCATTTTTGTTAGTATCACCAGTTGCCCGGGCATGACACCAATCATTGCAGGGCTCTGCAGCATAAGATCCAAAAACTGATCAATCAGGGGCTTCAGTTCTCGAAGCGCGGAAACATTTACGAAAACCTTATGCCAGAGCATCACTAGAAGCCTTCCAGTTTAGAAGTTGTTTTTCCCTTTTGTAATGTACTTGCTTAAATTAGTTCTAGTTTCTTGGATACTATCATTGTCATATTTCTCAGTTCATTAATAGAAGTGGATTTTTTTTATCACATTTTTTGTGCGAATTTTCATTCATGCATTCACCCATTAATAAAAATATCAAAAAAAGAAGAAAAAAGAAAAGAAGAAAAGAGATAAGGCAAAACTTTCTCATGAAACATTTTTTCAAGTGCTAAAAAGGTGAACATGCTTCGACAAAATGAAAATCCCAAGTCATAAAGCAGCTCCTCAAACATAACCGTTGAGGTTTTGTCGAAATAGAGTCACAAGTCATCCAAAATAAATTCACCATAACTCCACATACCCAAATCATTCAAAAGGTTTGTCAAAAATCCCAAGTTAATACTGGGGGCACTCTGAGTTTAGATTCGTTAATCTTAAACTCTCGTTTAAACGTGTGAACAAATCTCCGAGTGAAAAATTTGTGAGAGCGTCTTGAGCGGAAAAACCATGAGCGAGCGAGCGTGTCATTTTTACACGACTCCAGTAAGGCCACCCACAAAGGTGAGGTAAAAGGCATAACTCTGTCCGAAGGAAATTATTTGTAGGTTACTCTTAGACCTGTAAAAAGTAACAAAGAACGGGTATTCAACTATTAGGAATGACGAAGCACCTAGGTGCAACACCATATAGCCAAAATCTTGTGAAACCCGACATTAAACCCTAGGCACCCCCGCTGAGCTTTTCATATATCTCCCTTTTTGATACATTAAGCTCCACGAACGAGCCAGCCCGAGATGAATATTCGACCCGGTGACCGAAGGAAGCGAGGAGCTCAATTCTTGGGTGACGTCTACACCAGTTCAGAAGAAGCAACACTGCTACAAACATGATGAAACAATCCGCAAATGGTCCCAAAGTGACACGGGATCCAAAGATCTCACATCAAAACATCTTAGAATAATTCAAAACTAGGATACACAAGAACCGCAAAGAAAGGAAAAAAAGAAGGCAAATTTGAAAATCCTCAAACATCCAAAAGTCAACAACAAGAAAAATGATGTAAAGGACAACTCCAAAAGTTCTAAGTACAAAACTCAAGACAAAAGAATCCAAGAGAAGGCGCGACTTGTAGCTTTGGTCACCCATAAGCTTCAACTTTCCCCAAACTGTCCCTCCATGGTCCCATTATTTTTCATCACACCCATGGTCCCATTATAAGCTTCAAAGACTTTTGACTTGATAGTTGTCTATCTAATCACGTGAAAGTAACATATCAAATGCATAAATCCATCAAATGTCAAATTCAATGGTCCAGAAGTTATGACCGTAAGTAAGAAACGAGTGCAAACACCAAACACATCGAGTGTAGGTAGAGAAGCACCACACTAAAAATATAAAGCTTGACCTTGTGAGGACGAGACTTGTTCACACATTTGATCGAAGAAAATACTAGGGGTAATCGTTCATTCCATCGATTGCCATGAAATCTAGCTTAGATTGTCCTAAGAAAATACTAGGGGCAATTGTTGTTCCATTAATTGCCATGAAAACACCAGTTGAAACTCCAAGCTTAACCTTGTCATAATCCTTAAGCACCACCATCACCACTTCACCTCAGGCTCGTAATAAGTCCTGACCATCACCTCACGCTTGATAAGTATGAAATATATATACTTTTAACGGGTTTATTTTATTTAATATTCATAATGAATTGGCTTATATTTCACACTTATAGTTTTTCTACTGTTTATATTTTGATGCGAACTGATATATTTTATATGTAAAATGCAGGAAAACTATTGGATTTACATTAAAGATTACAACACAACAAATGATGACATATGTATACATACATATATAAATGCACGTGAATATGTATATGGGCTGAGCATATACCCAAGCTGGTACGAGGCGGACATATATTGAGGAGATTGCAATTGATTTGGACTACGGTCCATACGGACATATATAGAGGCGCATGACATTGGGCTGAGAATTGGAGCCCTGTTGCTCGTTCAACACAGACCGACAGAAACAACTTACAGAGCACAAAGAATATTATGAAAGCATGGCATACCAACAATTAGAATACTATATCATTAAACCCATGCAGGGGGCGGGCGATACAGACTGTAAGTTGGGATCGATCGCACTGACTGTTCTTCATCTTCATTCTTTATCGATATATCATTGACGTCTTTAACATCACGGAGGATGATCACCATCGACCGCATCTCACCACCGTCTCCATTCGCTTTCATCGACCACGCCATCGCCTCGCACCACCATCTCCCCCGCACCATTCACACCTCACGACACTCACACCCACACTTCGACCATCTTCATATCACCGGACCCGACAACATTCACGCCTTCATCCTCCGATCCACATCCCAGACGATCCACACACGCCATCCTCATCGGCGCCACACCGCCATTCACCATCTTCATTCACATCACCGTTTTCATTCACTCTCGGCCTCTCCACGCCATTCACCATTATCGACACCATCCATCACGTTTCTTCATCCTCGAACCTTCGCCATCGACGCCCGCTTCCCATCATAACATCACCGTATCCCCATCGAATTCATCCACCGTCAACACCCGCATCCTTCTTCGACACGACTTCACCCACTGCATCGCCCTGTTTCATCGCCGAAACGACGACACACGCCATCGCCACCATTCACTCATGGCTCTTCTTCATCATCCACGCATTCAACCATCGACTTCAATCTCAACTCGCATCGACTAGAACCTCCCGTCCCTCTTCGCTCTCCATTCACCGACGACACGACTCTACACCTCCACACCATTCACGCCGGTAATTGACGCCCGCAACCGACAACAACAGAGCCACCGCCACCGTTGCTTCTCTTCGTCGTCGACCACACGAGTAGAAGAGACGAGATCAAGAAGCTGAGAACGAGAGCGAGAAGAGGAGGCGAGAGTGTGACGAAGAACGGGGCGAGAACAGAGAGGCGGACGCGATTACTCACGTCCGAGAAAAAAAGAACGGACGCAGCCTCTCACGTCTGAGGAATAAAGGACGGATGTGGCTCGGACAGAACCGGTCTGGGCAAACCGACGGACAGAACCAAAGAAGAGGCGGTTTGGGCAGAGAGAAAAAGTGAACCGGACCGGTTCATTTATAAGGGTTACACTAAACTCAACTCATTATATATGTTACATGTTATTTATTTCTTGTTACATTCTTAGTTATTACATAACATTTGATACTTGTTTTAATATTTGTTTTCATCTTTGAAATAATGAGTGAGTAGTTTATATATACTCTGGGTGATGGTTTATTTCAGTTTGTTTTAATTATGTGACTTATATTTTTACTGGTTTTAATTGCGGATTGTTACGATTAATGTTATTCTTGCGCTTTTTAATAAATGTCATGAGTTTATTAAATTGCCTTACTAAATCCATTTTGATCCGACCAAGTGATAAATAGATCGGTTACATTAATCTGTATATCTGTGGAATTATTGATTGGATTAATTAATTATTCCTGCAGACGCAAATTATTATTCCTCGTACTTAACCCATTTACATGTGTTTCTGCTTGAGTCTAGACTAGACCCCGCATTTCTGGTAAACGAATTCTTCTGAGACTATGATTTAGCTCTTAAGAAAATATTCGGAATTTTGCCAATCTGTCTTTAATTAACCAGTAGACATAATTAATCAAACGGTTTTAACCTGAACCCAGAGTCCCTCTCATCCATATCATCTATCACTTTATTTTATCTGTTATTTATTTTCCTAACTGTTATTTTAATTATTTTATTCTTGTTATTTATTTAAATCCCAAAACAAAAACAACCCCTTTTGAATTACCCATTGTCTTAGGATAGACTTACTTTATCAAGTCCCGTGGATTGACACCTGGTCGCTTCTAAATTGCTATACTACTATGACCGGGATTTTTGCAACCCGACGGTCTTTTGATTTGTTGATTTCTAGGATCATTCCTTAGCTTTTAATACATCAAATAAACCGTTTGCAAAATGGCGCCGTTGCCGGGAACTTGACTTTGTCTAGTCCCTAGCCTTGGTTAATTCACTATTCTGTTGTATAATTTTGGTTTATTATTTTTATTTTGTTTTGTAATTCTGTTATTTTTGTCTGCTATCTATATTTACTGTTTACTGTACTTCTGTGTTGTTTAATCTGTTTATTTTTTTTGTTATTGTCATTTAATATCTCAGTTATTTAATTTTGTCATTTTAATTTCCAGCTATTTATTCCCCTGTTATTTAAATTTCTTTGTCATTTAAATTCCTGCAATTTAATTCTTTCTTTTTTTTACAGCATCCTGTTTATTATTAATTGTTTTGTAAATTATTTTGTCTATTATTTATATTTTAAGGTTCAATTTATTTCTGTACCATTTTATACAATTGTTTCTCATTACTGTCATTTAATTTCAGTTTATAATTTTTCTGTCATTTAATTTTCAAGTACTATAAGTTCGTTTGTCTTAGTCATTTCGTTAATTTTAGTTCTAAATTCAACACATTTCATCCTTTCTGTATTGTTGTAATAAGGGACCTAGTGGATGCGCAGAACGCGTTCATCTGGTCCACCAGATACAGACTTCGACCCCAAAATCGAGAGAGTCTACCTCCAAGCTCTGAGAGCAAGAAGACAGCTCGATTTCAACATGGCAGCAAACTACGACCAGCTCGGAGAAGGTCCAGTCGCCCAATACACGATGGGGCGAATAAACAGACCACCAGCCACACCGAGAAGAGGCCCAGTGGTTCTACCAGACCTAACTGCAGAGCTAATGGCAGATTGGCAGAAGATAAAACCTCCTCATCAATCCAATGCGGTTCGAAATCACCCTGCAGGAACCTTTTCAGGAGCCGACCCAGCTGATGCATTAGACCACGTACATCAATTCCTGGTGCACTTGGATTCACTTGGCTTATCACAAGGCCTGGAAGAATATGCCAGACTAAGCCTGTTTTACCACAGTCTATCAGGAGAAGCTTCAAAGTGGTTCCATAAACTACCGTCAGGCATCATTACCACTTGGGAACAGATGCCGGATAAATTTTACGAGAAATACATCCCCATCTCCAGGACACGACAGATGATTGCCGATCTGATGGCATTCAGACGGCTGGGTAGCGAGACAATATGCGAGGCGTGGGACCGATTCAAAGAACTACTCCGCCAGTGCCCTCACCATGGTCAGAATATCACCTCATTGGCTCAGGGATTCTTCCACGGGTTAAAAGATGAAATCAAAGGTGAGGTGAGAGCTGCCTTAGGAGGGAACCTACTAGCAAAAAGCGGGGAAGATTTCATGGAAGCCATGGAGTCCTACTGTGAGGAGCTTCGCCAATGGAGCAGCACTGGAGGGAGAGTATTCTCAATAGCTCACAGTTCCAGTCGAGCTCCGGACCCAATGATAGAACAGATGGCCGCCGAGCAAGCACAGCTGAAAACCACGATAGGAAGCATGGCAAAAATGCTCGAACAACTCACCATGGGGCCAACCTCCAGGCAATCCGCCAAGAAAGTCTCTACAAGTGCCGACGAAGCCTGCTGCTCTCAGTGTGGGGATGCACATGATTATGAGGACTGCCCACTGGTAACCGAAATGAAGCAAACTGAGGAGGCCAATGTCATAGGACAATTCAACAACAGGCAACCCTGGGTGCAGAATCAGCACCAAAACCTCAGGTACGGAAATCCGAACAACGCACTGAACTCACATCAGATGCAGCCTCAGAGGACGAACCAGGGAGGACCACCCGGCTTTGCTAGGCCTCAGTATAATCACTTCAGGCCACAACAGTCTCAGGCTCAGCAACCATCATTGAGCTCAAACAATGCCAGTCTAAAGGAGATGGTAGATAAGTTGATGGCTTCTCAGGAACAACAAACTGTAATCAATCAGAATCTGACAGCTGGTCAGCAGAAATTAGAGAATGCCATGGTAGAGATGCAGGGAATCAATCAGAATCTGGCAGCTGGTCAGCATAAATTAGAGAATGCCATGGTAGAGATGCAGGGAACGATGAGTCAGTTGACTCAGTTCCTCTTACAATAGAGACCTTCTGGATCACTGCCTTCCCAAGCAGAAACCAATCCCAAGGAGCAGTTGAAGGCAGTGTCAGTCTCAGAAGAGGACTACAAGGATTATGGAGAAATAGCAGCAGTTACTCTAAGAAGTGGAAGGAACTTAATCAAAGACAAAGTCCCTGCCGTACTGATGAGGAGACCGAGCCCCTTTCTAATACCGTCGGTGCACCATCAGGGCATCCCGCCTCTCCTGAGGTAGTACATGAGGAGACCCAAGCTCCTATTCCTTCTTCCTCTCATACAACTGCTGTTAAAAATTCAAAAGGAAAGATACTTGCAAAAGAACTTCCTTTTCCAAACCGTCTCAAAGAGCGAGAGCTCGATGAACAATTTGGAAAATTTTTAGACGTCTTTTGAAAGCCGACTATCAATATTCCTCTTATTGATGCGATTAAACAGATGCCAAATTATGCTAAATTTGTGAAGGATCTGATTTCGAACAAGAGGAGATACAAGGAGAAGGACACCATTCAGCTAACCGAAACCTGTTCAACAGCTATCTTACAGAAGCTGCCTCCAAAGCGTGGTGATCCTGGTCAGCCCATTATCCCCTGCTCGATTGGAGACATGGATTGCGGATACGGTCTCTGCGATCTAGGAGCGAGCATCAACCTAATACCATACACCATGTTCAAAAAGCTTCATGCGGGTGAGCTCGTTCCCATTCATTTTAGACTCCAGTTAGCTGATAGATCATCAATCACACCAAGAGGTATGGTAGAAAATGTAGTTGTTAGTGTGGGTAAATTTTTCTTCCCAGCTGATTTTGGGATCCTCGACATGGATGAGGATGTTGAGGTACCTCTGATTCTTGGTAGACCTTTCCTTAGAACTGCAAAGACCGTTATAGATGTTGACAAGGGAAAGATTACCTTGAAATTTCATGACGAAGAATTAAGCTTTGATATTAATAAGATGATGCAGAAAAATACTTCTTCTCATGCCGTTTTCTCTGCTGATTTAATTAAAAAAATTTATGATCTTGAGGATTATTACATCCATAGGAGTTCTGATACTTCTAATTCCTTGTTTAAGTGTTCTGACATTTTAGAGCAGGTATTGAGTCAATCCATTGAAGATGACAAAGAAAGCTTTGAGATGGTCTCGGTCGTCCAGCAACTAAATCAAGGGAAGTCATACTTTCGCTCCTCCTCTCCACCTGTAGAAAAGTTGGATCGGCCCATTCAAAGGCCTATACCTTCAATAGAGAAGCCTCCTACCCTTGAACTCAAATCTCTCCCTTCCCATCTTAAATATGTTTTCTTGGCAGAGGGTAGCACCCTGCCTGTTATTATCTCTGTATCTTTGTCTATTTCGCAGGAAACTAGACTTCTGGAGGTGCTAAAGAAGCATAAAAGTGCCATGGGGTGGTCGATTGCTGATATCAAAGGGATCAATCCCGGGTTCTGCACTCACAGGATCTATATGGAGGATAATTATAAGGTAGTGAGGCAGCCCCAGAGAAGACTAAATCCCAACCTGAAGGAGGTGGTCAAAGCTGAAGTGCTGAAGCTTCTTGATGCAGGCATTATCTACCCGATATCTGACAGCCCGTGGGTGTCTCCAGTCCAGGTTGTCCCAAAGAAGGGAGGGATCGTGGCAGTTCCTAACGAGAAGGGGGAGATGGTTCCCCAGAGGCAGACGACAAGTTGGAGAATGTGTATCGACTACCGCCGTCTCAACAATGCCACCAGGAAAGACTATTTTCCACTCCCATTCATAGATCAGATGTTGAAGCGTTTGGCTGGTCAAGAGTTTTACTGCTTCCTCGATGGCTATAGTGGCTACTTCCAGATTCCCATTGCTCCAGAAGATCAAGAGAAGACTACCTTTACCTATCCATATGGGACATTCGCATATAGGAGGATGCCTTTTGGCCTCTGTAATGCTCCAGCGACGTTCCAGAGATGTATGATGGCCATCTTCAATGACTTCATTGAGAAGAGCATTGAAGTTTTTATGGATGATTTTTCAGTTTATGGGCAGAGTTTCGAGGTGTGCTTGGAACAGTTGGATAAGATATTAAGGAGATGTGAGGAGACGAACCTCGTACCGAACTGGGAAAAGTGCCATTTTATGGTACGGGAAGGTATTGTACTGGGTCACAAGGTTTCTAAAGAGGGCATCCAGGTAGACAAAGCCAAGGTGGAGGTGATAGAGAAGCTCCCCCCACCGACTACAGTAAAGGATGTCAGGTCATTCCTTGGTCATGCAGGATTCTACAGGAGATTCATTCAGGACTTCTCCATGATTGCTAAGCCCTTGTCAGACCTGCTACAAAAAGATGTCAAGTTCCATTTCACTGAGGAGTGTTTGACAGCCTTTCAGACCATCAAAGATAAGCTCTGCTCAGCCCCAATTGTGGTCCCACCAGAGTGGTCAGAACCGTTTGAGATCATGACGGATGCGAGCGACTATGCTGTTGGCGCCGCACTATGTTAGAAGAAAGATAAGATGCTGAGAGTAATCACCTATGCTAGCAAGACCTTGATGGACGCGTAGAAAAATTATACTACTACAGAAAAGGAGTTGTTAGTTGTAGTATTCGCGCTAGATAAGTTTCGACCATATCTGCTAGGAAGCAAGGTGATTGTTCACACTGATCATTCGGCCCTCAAGTATCTTTTCCAGAAAAATGAATCGAAACCAAGAATTCTGAGGTGGATCTTACTTCTCCAAGAATTTAATTTAGAAGTTGTGGATAAAAGGGGGAAGTAGAACGGAGTTGCTGATCACCTGTCTAGGCTTGACATCCCTGATGATGGAATCCCAATCAACGAGTTCTTTCCTGATGAGACGGTGTTCATGATTGGCAAGGTAAAAGAACCTTGGTATACAGATTTGGCGAACTTTCTTGCTTCTGGGTTGATTCCTCACGATTACAGCTACAATCAGAAAAAGAAATTCTTATCAGAAGCCTGCCACTATATCTGGGAGGATCCCTATCTGTTTAGGATCTGTGCTGATGGTTTGATAAGGCGATGCCTTCCAGATGAGGAGATCTAGAGTGTAATAGAATTCTGTCATGCTAAAGAGGCGGGTGGCCATCATGGTTTTACAAGAACATCGGCAAAGATATTAGAGTGTGGATTCTTTTGGCCCACTCTACAAAAAGATGTCCACCACTTCTGTTCCCATTGTGACCCCTGTCAGAGGATGGGAAACATCTCTAGAAAGCATGAGATGCCTCAGAAAGGCATTCTTGAGGTGGAACTTTTTGATGTTTGGGGCATAGATTTTACGGGCCCTTTCCCCTCATCTCATGGACACCAATATATCCTAGTAGCTGTGGACTATGTCTCGAAGTGGGTTGAAGCTATTCCATGCCACACTGCTGATGCTAAGACAGTGGTGAAATTTTTGAAGAAACACATATTCACCAGATTCGGGGTGCCCAGGGCAATTATCAGTGATGGTGGCTCTCACTTCTGCAACCGAGCCTTTACCTCCTTGATGACTAAATATGGGGTGACCCACAAGGTGGCATTACCTTACCACGCCCAAACTAATGGTCTGGCAGAAGTGACCAATCGTGAGCTAAAATGGATCTTGCAGAAGACTGTTAACGCATCAAGAAAGGATTGGTCGGTTAAGCTGGATGACGCTCTGTGGGCATATCGGATGGCCTTTAAGACTCCTATAGGGATGTCTCCGTTCAAGCTTGTGTATGGGAAAGCCTGTCATCTTCCAGTAGAATTAGAGCATAAAGCTTACTGGGCATTGGAAGCCCTGAATTTTGATCTACACACTGCTGGAGAGAAAAGAACATTTCAACTGTCTGAACTTGAAGAACTCAGAGAGCAAGCCTATGACAGTTCCAGAATTTATAAGGAGCGCACAAAGAGAATCCACTATCAAATGATCCATAAGAGAGAATTTAAAGTAGGGGATCTAGTATTGCTCTATAATTCCAGACTGCGCCTTTTTCCTGGCAAGTTGAAATCCCATTGGGCAGGTCCATTTAAAGTTGTGGGGATCACTACCTATGGTGCCTACGAGCTAGAAAACAAGCCAGGAGAGGTATTCAAAGCGAATGGTGCTCGACTGAAGAAATATCTAGCTGATACCTTTTCTCAGCCTCCTGCACCAGGTGTATCCTTAATTGAAAGTTCTTATTCCATTACTTCTATCTCTGCTATCTGTACTGCAGCACCCCCTCCCAAATCATCAAAGAAGCCGCGCTCGCAATGGTATTTCAGACTGAAGAAAGCTATTGCTAGCTGCTGTGGCGGCCCTGCTTGATACTACCTGTGGAGTCTAGCCAAAGACTATAAAGAAGGGCGGCTGACTGGGAGGCAACCCAGTGGTAGTTTACTGTTTAATCCGTGTTTTGCTTTTATTTTTCCAGTTTTGTTTTTAGCATTTTTAGTTTTATTAAATCTCTTCAGAACCCATGTGTTTAACGTGATACTTTTAAGTGTCAAATTTTAGTGTTCTCTAAGGTTCTTACAGGAGCAACAATCATGGACACTCCAAGGTTGGACACTTGCTTTACAACAAGTGTGAGGAAGACTCCTACCCCGGCTAAGGACTTAAGTGTGAGGAAGGTGCCCTTCCTCAATCTAAAGATATCAGGGGAGTTTTCATGTCCTTTCACTCTGGTTTTAGTCCAGCTTACGCTTTGAATGAATCAAGTCCATGAGATCTTTAGTTAATCTTTTATGAATTTGCAATATTCAAAAAGTCCTCTTCTTGATTGAATTTATGAACAATGAGGACATTGCTCCTCTTAAGTGTGAGGAAGTAGAAGTACTTTCTAAATATTGTCATTGTACTTAATGCCACATTTGTTTTTGTTTGTCCTCTTATTTTGAAAGAATTACCTCTTTTCAGTGGCCGAAAAAAATATATAATAATAATTTTGGAAGCTTTGAAAACAAGCCTGATGGTCACCTCAAGAATCTTTCTGCTCTAGGCTGTTTATATGTATAGTTTTGTCCAAAGTGAATCTGTTTTCACTGAAATTTGGTGGATTAGCTGATTATAAAAATTGAATTGGTCTAGTTTGGGGTCTTGGGAACGTTGTGAAAGTTTGGAATGAAAGGATAAGGCAAGGTACTCCACTGATCTGAATTAAAATTTCTGAACCAAAACAGGCCTCTTCATTTGGTTATTAAGTCCTTGGGGTGCCTTATCACCCATCTACCTAAGGTCTTGTGATCTGGGATAGAAGGCCCAAAGCCGCTACATGGGTGAAGAGAAAAGTCTGAGGGGATGAATTAAATATGCAAATGGCAGAATACAATGATTAAGGAAAATGAACTTTGAAAAGTTAAATGTGTAATTCATTTTTGCTTATTCTGATCATGAGTATGTGGTGTTGAAAGGTATCACGGAATAAGGTGTTACTTCACACCCCTTGTCATCCAAAGGTTAGAAGAAAGAAATGGTGGAGGATCCCAAACTATTCTGTTTCAGTTTCTATAGTCTAACTTCTCCATGCTTTTTTAACTACATTCTTTTTCACTGTTTGTGAGAACCTACAACTAGTAGCAGAACTTTTCTTTTGATTGTCATTTTGCTTGTTTTCCATCGGCAGTTGTTTGATCCTGAGTTTCAATACAACGGTCCTTAAGAGTAGTCATATTCTGTATTTGCTTGAGGACAAGCAAAAGCTAAGTGTGAGGAAGTTGATAAGTACGAAATATATATATACTTTTAACGGGTTTATTTTATTTAATATTCATAATGAATTGGCTTATATTTCACACTTATCTTATAGTTTTTCTACTATTTATATTTTGATGTGAACTGATATATTTTATATGTAAAATGTAGGAAAACTATTGGATTTACATTAAAGATTACAACACAACAAATGATGACATATGTATACATACATATATACATGCACGTGAATATGTATATGGGCTGAGCATACACCCAAGCTGGTATGAGGCAGACATATATTGAGGAGATTGCAATTGATTTGGACTACGGTCCATACAGACATATATAGAGGTGCATGACATTGGGCTGAGAATTGGAGCCCTGTTGCTCGTTCAACACAGACCGACAGAAACAACTTACAGAGCACAAAGAATATTATGAAAGCATGGCATACCAACAATCAGAATACTATATCATTAAACCCATGCAGGGGGCGGGCGATATAGACTGGAAGTTGGGATCGATCGCACTGACTGTTCTTCATCTTCATTCTTTATCGATATATCATTGACGTCTTTAACATCACGAAGGATGATCACCATCGACCGCATCTCACCACCGTCTCCATTCGCTTTCACCGACCACGCCATCGCCTCGCACCACCATCTCCCCCGCACCATTCACACCTCACAACACTCACACCCACACTTCGACCATCTTCATATCACCGGACCCGACAACATTCACGCCTTCATCCTCCGATCCACATCCCAGACGATCCACACACGCCATCCTCATCGGCGCCACACCGCCATTCACCATCTTCATTCACATCACCATTTTCATTCACTCTCGGCCTCTCCACGCCATTCACCATTATCGACACCATCCATCACGTTTCTTCATCCTCGAACCTTCGCCATTGACGCGAGCTTCCCATCACAACATCACCGTATCCCCATCGAATTCATCCACCGTCAACACCCGCATCCTTCTTCGACACGAATTCACCCACTGCACCGCCCTGTTTCATCGCTGAAACGACGACACACGCCATCGCCACCATTCACTCACGGCTCTTCTTCATCATCCACGCATTCAACCATCGACTTCAATCTCAACTCGCATCGAATACAACCTCCCGTCCCTCTTCGCTCTCCATTCACCGACGACACGACTCTACACCTCCACACCATTCACGCCGGTAATTGACGCCCGCAACCGACAACAACAGAGCCACCGCCACCGTTGCTTCTCTTCGTCGTCGACCGCACGAGTAGAAGAGACGAGATCAAGAAGCTGAGAACGAGAGCGAGAAGAGGAGGCGAGAGCGTGACGAAGAACGGGGCGAGAACAGAGAGGCGGACGCGATTACTCACGTCCGAGAAAAAAAGAGCGGACGCAGCCTCTCACGTCCGAGGAAGAAAGGACGGACGTGGCTCGGACAGAACCGGTCTGGGCAAACCGACGAACAGAACCAAAGAAGAGGCGGTTTGGACAGAGAGAAAAAGTGAACCGGACCGGTTCATTTATAAGGGTTACACTAAACTCAACTCATTATATATGTTACATGTTATTTATTTCTTGTTACATTCTTAGTTATTACATAACATTTGATACTTGTTTCAATATTTGTTTTCATCTTTGAAATAATGAGTGAGTAGTTTATATATACTCTGGGTGATGGTTTATTTCATTTTGTTTTAATTATATGACTTATATTTTTACTGGTTTCAATTGCGGATTGTTACGATTAATGTTATTCTTGCGCTTTTTAATAAATGTCATGAGTTTATTAAATTGCCTTACTAAATCTATTTTGATCCGACCAAGTGATAAATAGATCGGTTAAATTAATCTGTATATCTGTGGAATTATTGATTGGATTAATTAATTATTCCTGCAGACGCAAATTATTATTCCTCGTACTTAACTCGTTTACATGTGTTTCTGCTTGAGTCTAGACTAGACCCCGCATTTCTGGTAAACGAATTCTTCTGAGACTATGATTTAGCTCTTAAGAAAATATTAGGAATTTTGCCAATCTGTCTTTAATTAACCAGTAGACATAATTAATCAAACGGTTTTAACCTGAACCCAGAGTCCCTCTCATCCATATCATCTATCACTTTATTTTATCTGTTATTTATTTTCCTGACTGTTATTTTAATTATTTTATTCTTGTTATTTATTTAAATCCCAAAACAAAAACAACCCCTTTTGAATTACCCATTGTCTTAGGCTAGACTTACTTTATCAAGTCCCGTGGATTGACACCTGGTCGCTTCTAAATTGCTATACTACTACAACCGGGATTTTTGTAACCCGACGGTCTATTGATTTCTAGGATTATTCCTTAGCTTTTAATACATCAAATAAACCGTTTGCAAGGCTCATCATAAGCCTTGACCATCACCATTTCCCTCCTGGCATGTAATAAGTCCTGACTATCACCACAAAACTTCCAGGCCCGTAATAAGCCCCATCCACCACACATTATTCTTAAAGGAGCATGTTCATCTTTCTGCACTGCCACGTTTGGCATTCCCATAATCATTTTTTTCATTTTGGAATTGGTTCTGGTCCCTAAATGTACCAGGGCTTCTCTATCATTTTTCGTATTTTGGCAGAGGTTCTTGTCCCTAGATGTACCCAGTTATCAATCATTTTTCACATTTTGGAATAGGTTTTGGTCCCTAGATGTACCCGAGTTTCATATCTTGCATCCTCACATTGCATCACCAATCATCTTGCATCATCACACCATTTACATGATGGGTTGCCGACGCCTCGTGTAGTCTGGCCAAGTTGACAAGGTGGTGACAATAAATCTTCCCATGTTATGTCAGCTTGTTTTTGGGATCAATGAATGGTGGGCAAAGGAAATAAGTCCTCATAGTTATACCAGGAGTTATCCCTACACACCGGTTGGGGGGAAATGGCAATAAGTCCACATAGGGTCCAACCAGGAGCATTGGATGGGTTTCGGTCCCCATATGTATCCGACTGATCTTCAGCATCATCTTTGTTGGATGGGTTTCGGTCCTCATATGTATCCGAGTCATCTTCAGCATCTTCATTGGATGGGTTTCAGTCCCCATATGTATATGAGTATCAGCATCTTCATTGGACGAGTTTTGGTCCTCATATGTATCTGAGCATCAGCATCTTCATTGGATGGGTTTCGGTCCCCATATGTATCCGAGTCATCCTCATCTTTGCATTGGACGGGTTTCGCTCCCCATATGTATCTGAGTCATCATCATCATCATCATCATCATCATCATCATCATCATCATCATCATCATCATCATCATCATCATCATCATCATCATCATCATCATCATCATCATCATCATCATCATCATCATCATCATCATCATCATCATCATCATCATCTTCACATTGGTTGGGTTTCAGTCCTCATATGCATCCGAGTCATTGCCATCATCTTCACGTTGGACGGGTTGCGGTCCCCAGATGTATCCAAGCTATCATCGCATTTTCATCGGGATAGGTCCCGACTCCTAGAAGTGCTTGGGAATAATTAACTCACTTTTCTTTTAGGTAGTCAGCGCCTTAGAATAGCTCGATAACATTTCATTGTTTTAGGTAGTCAGTGCTTTAGGATAGCTCAACAAAATCCAGGTAGTTGACACCTTTGAATAGCCCAACAATTTCAAAGTTCTTTCTTCAGGTAACTAGCGTCTTAAAATAGCTCGGCACAATCAAGAGATTTTCGGTAGCATTTCGAAATAGCAAAATTTTGGGGTATCACTCAAATGTCAACTAGTCTTTTCATCTTGATTACAAAGTCTAGTTGTCGGGGGGTAATATGTTATACCTAAAATTTTGACCCCCAGAAGGAGTTCTGTTCGGCACAGATGCGTATAAGGGAAAAATTATCAAAAGACTTGGAATCTCGAATTGTTAAGGACATTTTTGATTTTCAATCTTTGCATGATTAGCCCATGCACCTCGAAACGGTCGTGATGGTTTTATAATCATAAAGGGAATTTTCATAATTTTTGGGAGTTTTATTCCTAAAAAATAGCTTTTAATACATATCATAAGCTAACTTTTTAATAATCAAAGCCTTAAATTTTCAAAAATTAAAAAGAAAAGGCTTCTATTCATTAGAATAAAACTTGCAATTTGGTTATTATCCACATACACAACTGAAAGGCCAACAAATTTTATTTGAAGTCTGAAGCCAAAAATTAAAGGAAAATATAAGTCATCTTGTAATTTTCTCTCTCCACCTAAAATGACCCAAAACAACTCAAAACGTCATGAAATTTTAATATATTATAAAGGATGATAATTATAGCATAATGGTTTAATTTCAAATTTTGACTTTCCAATAGTTATATTTTAATATCTGAACAGATCTGATGAAAAACTGATTTAAAAAATATTCCTTTATCAAAATAAAATAAATTTTCATTGGAAAATTTAGAAATATCCTCCTTTACATGCTGGTAAAAGTTCATAATCAGATTCCATCCAGATGTTACCCGACCAGTTTTGGTAAACTTAGATCCTTTACCAAACTTTTTTTATCTCTTTCGTTGTCTATATAAGGAACTCTTCCTACTGACTTAAAACACATTCACAAACCCTATGAAATCAGAAAAGACAGTCGTAAACTCATCTCCCACGTTTTCCCACTCCCGACCCCCGAATTAGGGATAGCACCCGCACCCGTCACCCGTTTCCACCCATCTCACCCGAATCCAACCCGTCACCCGCTAAAGGCCACCCGTCATCCGCGGGTGAAGCTGGTGAAACGGGTGAAATTTTACAATTTATTATATAGAAATAAAATCTTTATACAATGATAACTACACACTAAATATTATGATCGTTGCTCAAAATTTATAAATTTAGACATATAAATATAATTCCCACAAAAATATAACAATTCAAACTAAAATCAAACATCCATAACCATGAAAAAATAGCAATAGAGCACTCTGAATCATGACAAGTAGAGAGAACTTATGCATCATGACTGCATCCACTGGTACAATTTCCTAACAACAACAGTTTTTTTAAGCTATTTCCATATCCAGTACAAAAAACAAACAAAACAAAAGCAGCAACTTTTGCCACTATCCAAATTTCCCATTCATGGTACTCTGAATCTGAAGCTTTCATTTGCTATCTCACATGTTAATTTCCTAGTCACACGGATAGATTGTATGTTGCAGCAGCCAACATGAATCAAATTGATTGAGTGATGAGAGGAGGAGAAATTCCTACAAATACAGAGGTGTTAGTTGATTATAGAGAAAATATGTGGAAATATGTTAGCAGTAACTTCAGCAAGAATATTGAAGAAGTGCTTCCTTCATATTTTGTCCCAATCCCAAACTCTGATGATCATACAATAACAAGTATATTCAACACTACATCACAATGGTCAATTCATAGTTGTATAAATCAATTCTACTCACAGTGAGCTTGCTTGGGCAAAGAATGTTGTTTTAAAGGCTGTTGAATTCAACTTGCTTGGGTGAAGAATCATTGCTACTCGAGCAGTTCACTATTATGGAAAGAAAAGTGGCAATGAGCAACAATCACTATTGTACCAACTGATTATATATCATTGCTACTCAACTCAAGCAATTCACTATTATAGAAATAAAAGTACTCATTCATAAAAGAACTATATGTGCATCACTGGGCAACAATCACTACTGGACACTATTATAATCTACTATACTGATGTAATTGACATTTTAGAGAGAAAAAATATACTCATTCATAAAAGAACTATTTGTGCATCACTCAGATGCCTTGTACTGAATCTATGCATCAACACAACGAATCTAGACAATGCAAGTATGCGTTCACCTGTTCTGGCCACAACAAATCTATGCATTCACCTATTTTGGCCACAAATAATCACTTGTGCAGTATACTAAATTAGGGGTTTGCACAACTAATCAATCCATTCGTAAGAGATCAAACAGAAAAAAATACTCATTCATAAAAGAACTATGATTAAAGAGAGTAACATAATACCTCCAGATGGCATCATCATTGACTACATATATTCCATTCCATCATCATCATCATCTCCCTGATAATTTTTTTTAAAGGGTAAATGTTAGAATCTGTACACTATAAGAGAAATATCCTCAACACTGATAAGAGAGTTAAATTTAGTATCGCATCTACATCCATAACTTCACCCCCCACAATTATTCCCAACATTATCCACTATGTCGTGATCTTCCAAAACTGTAGCACAAGCTTCAATAAAATGAAGAGAAGTACCTATTTTGTAAATAATTGAAATACCCCAAATCTAAATAATATTATTTAATCATTATTTATTGGAATATAATCCAAATATAAATCATTTCACGTACGCATGCAAACCCATGCATGAAAACGTTACGAAAAAACAGTCGTTTCACCATAAACGCTAAAACGCCTTAGAAGCATATGGTCAAACATGACCTTGTATGACCCTCTAATATTCAAACTAAATGGTCATACAATTATTATATGAATACAAATATATTCCCTAAGCTATATTCAGTCAAATACACAAAATGCTCGGGAGTGCTCACACCCGCTCCTTAAAGCACGAAAAGTCCGGAGGAGTGCCGAGGTGGCACGAACTCCTATAAAATTAATTCCTAGAGTTCCTAACATCATTATTTATCATTCTAAAGAAACCCACGAAGTGGTTTCTCAAAATTCAGCAAAAAAAGGAGGATTTCTTAGCGCTCCTTTTTGGCCCGGGAGTGTCCCGATGGCCCGTAAATTATGTCACGGGTTGATATAACCTCATATAACCCAATGTAACATCTTAATATATGTTAATTACTATTATAAGTGTTTACAAACACTTGGAACTCATAAAAACAATTTGTTTCCCAAAATTTCCTTAGAGCACAAAAACACACCTTCGGGTGTCACGAAAACGCGTTTTACGCAATTGCCTTGTAGTTTTTGACATACCACGAATTGGTAATATTAAAAAGGGTTAAAATGACCTTCTAAATCAGTTGGTGTGACTAGTCAACAAGACTCTCTATAGGGGCCGATTTTGAGAGCAAAAACTAGTATAAAAATTGCATTTAAAGTTTATAAAAAGCATAGAACATGGTGACTCACCTTCCCATGTGTTATATTACTTAATGTCTAAGTATGTAGGTCTCATTTGACCAGCAAGCTGTCGAAATTAGGCCATGGAATAAGGCCATGTGAGCTAGAACAAAAACAAATGAGAAAAAGTAAAAAGTGGATCTAGAATTCACTTTTCTAGATTCCTTCTTTTCCATGTGACCTAACATGCTTGTCCTTGGCTCTTCAATGTCATTAAGACACCCCATTTGACCCTTGAATTCGTGACTCTACAAGGGAGGAAGAAGACAAGCCTAACTTAGAAAATCAAAAGAATAACTTACCTAAATTACCTTGTCTTCTAGCTCACAATCATCTTCTTTCCAACTCTTGCCTTGTCACACACCACATGTCCGAAATTATGCAGAGAACATGGGCATTTATTGAGCCAATAACCATGTAATAAACTAAGGAAAAGTATAGTCTTTGACATTAAAAATTAACAAAACAAAAATCAAATTCTAAGGCACTCTCTTACCTTATACGTAAGTTTAGTGTCATTTCCCCTCTTGCACTCCACACCTACGAATTTGGTAAGCTCTCTCCTCTCTCTTCTAAGCTTCATCTTCTTCCTTTGAAGCTCTTAAGTCCATTAATGGAGATGTAACTTCTATCTTCATCTTTAAGGTAATTTCTTAGCAATTCTTGTCAAGCCTTGAAGCAAAACTCTTCCTAGCTTAACAACAAGTGTTCGACATCAATTAGTTCTCCAAGGAGATTGTCCAAACCAACATTAAACCAAGGAGCATCTCAAGGTTATCTTAAGGTAGTTTTAATGCTTGAAAATCCTTAAAGCACATTTTTATGTGTAACCAAGTTCTACTTCTTCTTCTAAGGTTCTTTCCTTCTTCATTTTCATGAAGGAATCCTTGTTCTTCATCTACCTTAGGAGTGCCGAATTCATAGGAGAAAAGTCTAAGGTAAACTCTTGTAAAAATACTTACAAATCTACTTAAGATCTTTATTCAAGATCTAACTCCTAAAACTCCTTCACCACTTGCATATAACCAAGTGGAGCATCTTATTACCTTGGAGAAAGCTTGGAGATTCAAGAAGAAGTTCAAGCACTTAACCACCTTTGTTAAGAAGTAAGTTTACTAAGTAAATCCTTATATTATAAGCTTTGTTAAGCTTCTAAAATTGTACAAAAATTATGTACACCTCTTAGGTTAAATAATACCGAAGCTATATGGTTTTTATATGCCAAAAATATAACTATAACATATAAGGAAAATATTTACCTTAAGACACATTTTTGTGTCACAAATTTTAGTTATGTTATATATCATTTTATGCCGAATATCAAGGGCAAAGTTCTTTATTTTGAGCTTAGAATTTATATAAGACATTACAATAATTTATACATGAGTTCTATACTCCTATGAATTTATTTATAATTATCTAGACATATAAATCCACTTTTATATACTATATGGTCACCAAATAAATATGGCCGAATGGTTTTTGTGTTAAATGGATTTTAATGAGCTACTTAGGTATATAAGTTTATATCATAAAGTTTGGTGAGTTAAGAATATTCTATTAATGTCTAAATGACTAATTAATTGTTATGTGGGTTAAATGTAATTTTTACAAAGTTTAGTGTACTTATATTAAAAACCGAGAGCTAAAGGGCTGTTTGGGTGTAATTATAATATAATATAAGGTTAGGAATTAAGTTTAAGAATTTAGATAATTTAAACAAGCTTTGAAATAACTTTTTATAAAGTTTTGGGCTATTATGTAATTTATAAAAGTTGTTATGAAAGTTTAGAATTTATTAGTGGGCGAATTCATAATTAAGAGAATTATTAGGTTCACTTTCGAAATTTTAAGGGATTAAATATTTAGACTATAGTTTATAAGTTATTAAGTAACTATTAGAAGTTTTGGGGTGAAAATGTAATTAACGGAAAGTTCAAGACCAAAGCCGAATTCTTTGGGGTTAGTTTGGTAATTTAGGAATTTATAAATATATATACTCGGCATTTATGGAGAATTAAAATTAAAACTATAGTTTACATGACATTGTGTAAAAGTTATAAGATTTCGTGGTTAGGTTGTAATTATAAGAAAATAAATTATTAAAGCCGAGAATTTTAAGGGGCTAGTTTGTAATTTTTGAGAGTTATAATATTTAAAAGCTACATACCAAATATTAGGATGGCTTTGCAATTTAGCTAAATAAGAAGTTAAAACTCTATAATATAAAGAGATTAGAATTTAATAAAGTTTTGAATTTATGTGGTTGTTTTGTAAATAACCGAAATATAAGAGTAAGAATTTAGATTGAAATAAGTATAGGTCCTACATGGATATTTGGAGGAATTAGAAAGAAAGAATTTGATTAAAGGAATTATGGAATTAAAACTATGGCTTACATGGTTATAAGGAATTGAAAGATAACAATAAATATTACTTATGGTTAAAAAGGATAATAAAACTATATGAATTTTATGTCTATGTATGACATATAAATATAGTTAAGAAATTATAAGTTGTTATGTCACCTAGACAAATAAAATAAACAACAAATGCATAACACTATATGTGCATTAAAGGATGTATAAATAAATCAAAAGGAATAACAAATAAGTTATACATTAAATCATGAGGTAATTAAAAGAAATAAACCTCACATGAAATAACAAATACGAGATTTGTTAAAAGATCCAATAGAATTACTATATAAGGGTAACATAAATTAACCCTCTCAGTTAATCGTATTCTAGGACCTTGTTTGACCAGACGTTGACCGGGATTTACAAGTACAGTCTACGGTGAACGGTATGGGATTCTTGCAACCTGTTTTCTAACGGATTACACCGGCTTGTGTGCTATCTGTTGTTTGTAATAACGACCAAGATAATTAATGTAAAATGTTGTTTTACTCTTGTGCACTGTTGTGTTATTTTATGTGCGTGATTGTTGCTGACTACATCGTGTATGTCCCACGCATACAAACACTACTATACCAGTGGATTAAATACCTGCGTTTCAGTATACCGAGGACTTGTACTCAAGTCTCTCACTAACTTCACTTTATAACAAACGTCATTATCCTAAACGTGATAATTGACAATACACATTGTGTTTTTGTTTAATGTCTTTATATGACACTTAACAATATATACTTCGAGAATGAGGAGCCCAGTTGGATCTGGCCATGCATGCTACGGGGTTTGTACCTGTCTCAGGTCGTCTCCTACTACGTCGCGACGGAACATTCAGTTTGGGAGGAAGACTTTATTCCTTCCGGGATTCAAATGCCCTTCAGTTCGAGGAAGACTTTATTCCTCTAGTGGTTCTTATTTCCCACGCCATTCAGTTCAGGGTTTAACTACGTTATCTCCTGGGGTTTTTATACCCAACCTTTCTCTATAACGAGGTCACTATACCTCCACTATTTCAGATATTCAGTTATAACGGTCAGTCCCATTGTGTGGACCGACTATCAGTAAAGAATTTCAGTTCAGCTAACTCGACCTTCTGTGTCTTGTTCTATGCGACATTATTGTCCTTGTATGGATACTTGTTATTATCAGACTATGCTTGTTTACAGCTTTATAAAAATGAACTGCATGTGTTCGACAAAGTTGGTGTGGCCCGGTAGACGATGGGCTGCACGTTTTCCATACCAGCATTGTTTGCTGAGCCCCTTTGGGGGCACCCCCATATTTCAGGTACCTGAAGTTTAAGAAGATCACCACACTGAGTGTAGGTGGGGTAGACCAAGCTTTGGGAGTCTACTATTAGTTAATTATTTATTTCAGTATTTTACTTGAGTTTATTCCTAGTACTCGGGTTGTATCTGTATTCCAGACCGTGACATTTGAGGATTGTATTTGGACTTAGCCTGTTGGTCACAAGGGTGGCCAACGGCATTGTAATACCGCCCGGTGGTTGTATTTATTTCCCTGCAGTTGTATTTATTGTGGGAGTGATCGACCGTTCAGTTTTATTGGATTTCGGGTTGGGTATTACAATAATGAAAATACAAGTAGTGAACAATAAATAAACAAATGAGTTTATACTTAGTAAGAAAGTTAAAAACTGACATTATTGTTTGAACAAAAATCTCCCAAAATCCAATTTTGCATGCACATTAACGCTTCCACTGTACTTGTAGCAATCCTAGAACGATGAGCACTAACAACTCTACCACTCATGCTAAATGCACTCTTTGATGCAACAGAGGAAGCTGGAATGGCTAGGATATCTCTGGAAATCTTTTGCAATATGGATACTTGAGCTCAATATTCCAAAATTTCAAGATATGAAAATTAACACTCTCCGGCAAAGCATCTTCCACCAAATAATGGTCCAATTCAGATTTTACAATGACCATTCTCTTCTTGGTTTTTTTCACTTGACTCCACTCATAATCTAACTCATTGGCAACTTCTAGAAAACTAGTTGAGTAGAAGTAGAGGAATATTCTTCACCTTACACAATGCTATCTTCATACTCAAACAAAAGATCATACAAACTCTTTTTCACTCTACTAATCTCCACCTCTGCCATGTCACCATAAATCTTAATGATATAATAGTCAACACATTCCAACTTGTTCCTTGGATCCAAAATAGCTGATATGGCTAAAAACTCATTAACTGACAACCAATACTTATCAAACTTTGCAATCATTTTTGCAGCCATATCTTGGATGATTTGAGCATCACTTTGTATCCACAATGTAATACCCTTGAGGTTTACCTCCCACATCGATTAGAGGGGAGAACGAACCACTCCTTATACGGGTGGGGATACCTCTTCGTGTTGTGAGGCCTTTTGGGGCTAGGAAACCCTAGGAACAAAACCGTGCGGCCTGCGTGCCAAAGGAGATAATATCACAACAGTGGGATACTAGGATGTTACAGTTAGTATCAGAGCTAGACCCAGGTTGATGTGCCAGTGTGGCCCGCGAGGGCGCTGGGCTCTCAAGGGGGTGGAGTGTAATACCCTTGAGGTTTACCTCCCACATCGATTAGAGGGGAGAACGAACCACTCCTTATATGGGTGAGGATACCTCTCCTTGTTATGAGGCCTTTTGGGGCTAGAAAACCCCAGGAACAAAACCGTGCGGTCTGCGTGCCAATACCAGTGTTGTGAAAAACGGGACGGAACGGCGTTTAAACGTCCATACCGCCCGAATCCTATAATAACCGTATTCAGACGTCCGTGTTTCTTCTGAACTAATTAAGATGACGTTTTTGGTTGTCAGACGGGCGTATATACGCCAGATCGGTCGATTAGTCCGTATTTAACACCAAGACGGTGGTGGCAGATGTGGTGCGACGATTCAATTCCTCTACCTGAGAGTAGGTAGTACCAACACACATAGGGGATGAGAACGTCGCTAGTTGCCTTCACGGATTATAAAAATAGAAAAAAAATCATTACACTCTTAACCTGTTTATGCGGCAGAAGCAAATTCATCAAAACACAAAAGCTAGACTTCATTCTTCATGGTTCTCTCTGTCTTCATTCTGGTGCAATAGTGAACAAGAGCTCTGTTTTTTCTGGAAGAAATTCGCGTGCAATACCCTCTGTATAGTGTGCTCTATCATTTCATCACTCCAGTTTTCATTTCTGGATTTTTCTGGTGTAAGTGGGAGTGATAAACCGAGATAGAAGACAAACTTTGTTTTTTTTTAAATATGCAGTGCGAGTGTTACTGTTAGACACTACAACTCAAATGCATTCTCCCCACTGCACGTTAATATTGTTTATTTAGATCTCTATAACATTGGGTAGATAATATTTTTTCATTTTTTTATTGTTACGGTTGAGAAAGTGGATGATATTTAGGTGATGAGTTGTATGGCTCTGTAAGATTCGAGCCCATTAATATTAATTGATTGCTAATATTTTATTATTTTATTATATTTAGCATTAACAATTAAATGGATTCTGCTGCACAAATTGTGAGATATGGAAATAAAAGAAAGTTTCTATAATTTATAACATTAATTGGAATTAATATCTAATTTATGTTTGTTTGTTCAAAATTATTTTATTAAATTTAGGTAGTAATTTTGTTTGTATAAAACTATCTTGCCAAGACTTGAAATATATAATATTAAATTGGAAATGAATATTTAATTTAGTTTTTGAGCGCTTAAATTGAAAATGAGTATTGAATTTTGTTTGAAATTTTGAATGACCAAGTAATTATGTAGGGTGATCTAAATTAGTTATGTTGTCATTTGATCATTTCCAAAATATTTAGTAGAAACAACTATTTTCATAATATTTTGTGTAATTTATTTGTATAAGTCCTAAATATTTTTATATTTCATATATTATCCGTATCAGTATATCCGTCTCATCCGTATCAGTACTCCCGTATCACATACTATAAACAATCCGTATTAGAACTCTGTACCGTTTTTCACAACCTTGGCCAATACAGACAATATCACAACAGTGAGATACTGGGCTGTTACACACAAATTAAGAGCAATTTTGATCTCACAAACTTGTCGGAAAAACAAGTTTGAAGTGGGATATCTTTTACTAGAGAATACTCAGTCAGTTTGTGAAACTTTTTCAATTTTTCTCAAACTAGTGCAGCAATATCCCAATCAATTTGGGTGGGAAGAATGAATTTTAGACGGGGGCTTTGACGTTTAGACTAGCAAACACATCCTTATAAGGCAAAACACTTTAAAGCATGAAATATGTTGAATTCCACCTAGTCTTACAATCAAGGGACAACTTTTTAGCTTCTTCACCTTTCATATACTTACCTTATCCTCAAACATCTCCATTATTTTTGGATTTGCTACCCAAAATGAGACACAATCTCAAACCCTCTCAATCTCATCTCCAATCACAGCCAACCCGTCTTGCACAATCAAATTCAAGATATGAGCGGTACACCTCATATGTAAAAAATTGCCCCTCAAAATTAATGATTCCTCACCCCATCTAGGTTTTACAATATCCATCATAGCATCATTTGTACTACATTTATCAACCACTATAGAAGAAATCTTTTATGCTATGTTGTACCCATTTAATGTGTCTAATAACACTTGTGCAAGGGTATCTTTTGTATGTGGGCAAGGTACATAAGCAAACCTACATTTAATTTAAAATTCAAAGATATAATCACTAAAAGTATCTAATAACAACAACCATATATGTGGGCAAGGCATAAAAACAGAACAGTTAAATCATATAATGAAGAATGAATAATATTAATAAAATTGTTACCTTAATGTTTTGTCGTGCAAAACCCAAACTGGACAATATAATGAGCGGTGACAACCATATAACCTCTGTTTTGGTTTGAAGCAGTCCACATATCAGTAGTAATGGCAATTTTGACTTGCTGCTCTCCAAAACCTTTTTCAAACTTGCTTTCTCACTTGAAAACACCTTCATAATATCTGATCTCAATGTATTACGAGATATGATTTTGAAACTCGGATTTAGACTACTCACAAATCTTCTAAATCCTATGTGGTCCACTATAGCCAAAGGATATTCATGCAAAATTACCATGTTCGCTAGTTCCTTCCTGAAATACCCCGACCTTAAATATGGCGATTAAATTATCCTAATAGGTATTTAAGAGCCTAATAATGGTTAAGAAATATTCGTAAGGAAAATAAATCCAAAAGAAATAAAGAAACGCTTAAAAAGCCAAAAACGCTAAATAAGCGTTAAATAACCACAGGAGGTATGAGACCTCGGTTGGCGTACTATATGGGTTCTAAAGGCTTAATTAAGTCTAAATAAATATTAGGGAACAAATCCTGAAGAAAACGGATCCTTAAAATGGATTAAAAACACTAATGAACATTAAGGCGCGTTTTCCGAGGTAACCGGGAAAACGTGACTTTAAGCGGGTCAAATAGACTCGTAACAGTTTTGGTCAACTAAATAATCATAATAAATATTAGTGAAGCTTTAGAGCCAATAAAATCAAAAAACGAGAAATTAGTAAAAAACTGTCAAAAACGGGAAGTTGTGTGGGTAGAAACACAAATAACCAAAACTTATGTGTCCACTTTTAAAATAAAATGTAAACTGTTTGTGTGTGTGTGGGCTGTCATCCGATGGACTCCCCCTCCCTCTTCACACTCCCTCACACTCTTTCTTATTTACAAACAAACAAACTAATTAAAAAGCAAAAAGTAAAACACTAAAGTAACTCCCTCTCTCACACTCTCTCTCCAATTCCCTCATTCTCCTCACAACACTCACGTACACACCCATCTCCCTCACTCTCTATTTCTCCTTCCTCCATGCGACATCAATGGAGAAACAAGCAAACCCACACAAAACCTATCTTCTCTCCTCTTGTTACCCTATCAAACCTTCTCCAAAAATTATAAAAACTACACCATTGGAATCCTCTCAGCAAGAGGAACATTTCCCTCTTTTCAAAAATCGAAACGGAGAACTTTTTTTTATGGGTATACCCCATTTGGAGCTTCAAGACCACCATTGGAACCACCTCATTCTCCTTGTTCTTGTGAGGTAAAAATCTTCTTGAAACTCCATCATTTTTCTAGCCTTAAGGGCAAAACGAAATCTGGAGCTAAACCTTTGTTTGCTTCTTTGAATGCTAGCCGATTTTGGCATTTTTGGAGAGTGGGAAAGGTTGTCCTTGAGCTATCCCAAACAGCACTTGTGCCCTTACAAGGTAAAGAAATTCCTAAACCCTAGAAAATGTACCTTAAAAGCTTTAAGATAATTTAAGGGCTAGTATATTAATTATACTTGTTTTGTATGCTTTGGGGTGATGGGAATGGAGTTTGGCAACTCCATTCCCCAAAAACCGATTTGTGCAAGAAAGAGAGGAAGAGGAGAAGTGGAAAAAGGAATGAAGGAATTGTAAGCTCAAGGTAAGAGCTCTTTCTTGAATGGTAAATTTAATGCATTAGAGTAATGGGAATGGGTAAACCAATTTAAAGAAACCAAAATAATGTATTCGAATTGTAGTTGTGAAAGTTTGGGTATTTGTGAAACAAGTATGTGGATTGAGGCCTTAGAGCCAAAGAATTGTGTATGTGTATTGATATTGTGTTTTGAGGAAATAATGAGGTATTGAGATTGCTTTGTACTGCTGGTAGGACCCTTGTATGGGTGTGGCTAGAATAGGAATGATTTTGATGATAATGGGTATGTGTGGATAAGTGAGAATTGTAGGTGAGCTATGGCGAAATTTTGATAGGAATTGTGTATTTAGGAATGACTTGGTGAATGGGAGAACCAAGGTGTATATTGGATTGAGTAGATATGTTTAGTAGTGATGAAGAGGTAGTTGTAGTATGAGGAACAAGAAGTGTAAAATCTGTAGCAAAGTGTATGGAAATGCATTGGAAAAGTTAGGAAAAATTAGTGCGTAAGAATTGGTAAAAAGAGTGTTGGACTTGGGTATAGATATTGTAGTTGCTTGGAAATGAATTGGAATGGTAAGGTGGCATTGGAACAAAGTGCAAAATGCAAAGAGGAGTGTAGGAATGCACAAGTGTGCAAAGTATGAGAATGAGAATGGAAATTTGTAGAATTTGAACAAGAAGTTGAGTAAGTATTGGACCATGGATTTAAGGAGTTTTAGTGTGTTTAAGTGTGTTTAAACATGTAGGAAACATGTGGAAAGTTTATGGAATGATTAGGGGTGGATTAAGAGTTGATTTGGGGTTGAAAAATCATCCTAGTAGCAGTTTTTAGCAGGGTCCGGGACCTAGGGTATGTACCAAGTCCCGGACCGCACTTAAAATCAGTTCGAGAGTCACCCTAGCAGGTGGTCCGGGACCTAGGTCCAGGACCAAGTCCCGGACCAACAATAAAAATACGCCGTAAGTGATTTCAGTGCATGGTCCGGGACCTTGGGTCCGGACCAAGTCCCGGACCACCTATAAAAGCTTGTAAAATGTGATTTTTGGGGTTCTAACCATGGGGCGTTGATGGGTAATGGTTTTAGAAGTTGTTAAGGCCTTGTTTGGTGACCTTTAAAGGCCCTAAGAAGTGTAAACAAGTTTGAGAAGTAATTAAGAAAGTTGTAAGTATATGAACATTAAGTTAAACCGAAACAACGGGACAACGGGGTAAGTACGGGAGTAGTAACTATGTATGTATTGTAATGCTTAGTATTAATTGAACCATTTGGCATGTAGTCATTGGTTCAAGAATAAGACTCAAGGGACAAGTAAGGACTAAGGAGCGAGGAGACACCGGTAAAGTAGATTTCGGGAAAAGGTATGATTTCTTCATGCCCTGTATCCTAATCTGGTTACCCCGATTTGTGTGCTTATTTGACCACCTAAATAAGATAAATGCATGAATCAGACTATGTTGCACTTACCTGTGCTTGACTTATGTTGTGCTTGATATTTATTGTCTTGAGCACTAGTTTGTATAATTCATGAAATATATGAATTATGATGAATGGTATTCGAACCTCGTATTGTACTTGTGTAATGTATTGTACCTCGTATGTATGTGTATATGTGTATTGTATTATTGTGGCTTGGATGTTGACTTGTGCTAATTCCTAACTATCTAACTCCTAACTTAAGTGAGTAAATTGGAATGAGTACAAGTCCGATACAGCTTCGGCCACGCGTGAGGATGCGGAGTCTCAAGAGGTTGGCTGCAATTCCTGACTCTTAAACTGGTCCGTGGCCCAAATCCCTTAAATGGGTAGCATCCCGGATTAGTGAGTCAAGTAAATCCCGGAGGTGGGACGGTGTAGTCCCCAGGGCCGGAGGTCCCGACGACTTAACTTGAGTAAGAGTAAGAGTAAGTAAGTATGGATCCGTAAGTAAGTATGAGTATGAGTATGTATGTGTATGAAGTAACGAGTAAAAGAGTAATCTCCACCCGATTAACCCGGGTGGACCAATGAAGCTAACAAGAATTGTATATTGTGTATGTAATGAGTATGTGTATTTCGGAAGAAGGTAAGTATGTATTGGATGGTTTATTGTATTCCTTGTATGTAATGTTGTGTATGTATGTATGCCTTGCGTAAGTATTGTTGTATTGTGTATAAGAGCATGTATGCATGTATCTTTGAATGAAATGAACCGCATGTATTCGACCAAGTGGTCGGCGTACCCTCACTAGTACGCGGGGTATGCGGTTATCATGCTCGGCGAAAGCTGACCCCTTCGGGGGACATTTTTTAGTGTGCAGGTACCCGAAGCGAATGTGGTCAAGGCACGAGACCGGTGACTACATTGGATAGTAGTAGCAGAATGTAGAGGTGTATTAACTAGCACACCCCTTGTATTTAGAAAGTAATGTAGTGAGGAATGGGTAGTAAGTAGTCTCTTAGTGAGTATGTATGAACTGGAAGAGGTATTATACTTGTATAAGGAACCTAGTAAACTCGGTATGTAGATTATATTGTATTGTACTTGGAGTATTGTATTGAATGAAGATTGTAGTAGTATTTGGTAAACGGAGAACGTATTGTAGACTTGTAGTACTCGGGATTCCGGTCCATCAGACCGATGTTGTATGTAGAAGTAGTAGCCTTGTTAGTCACGTGGGTGACTAACGGCATTGTATCACCCATTGTATGTAAGCATATATCCGCTGCGTGTATCTGATATGTAAGGAAATTGGACGGTAAGCACTGTATTAATGGTAGGGGTGTTACACTTCCTAGACACCTCTAGGCTAAAGTTGGTTGAATTCAATCTGGATACCCCACTGCCCTCAACTCTTGCACTAACACTCAAAAAATCTGGCGAATGTCAAATTTTTAATTCTTTTTAGGACACTGTTTTTCAACATAATCCTTAAGGTGGGAGGTGTCTTTCTTACCGACAACTGATAAGATCTTATCACAATGAACACACTTTGCTTTTGTCTCACCATTAACTAGCATACTCGGTTCAAATTTCTAATCGAATTGAAATTTCGCGGCATCTAAATTAGGGTTTGTTTTGGTTTCCATCTAATAACTTGTAGATCAAGTTTCGTGTTAAATTTGAACTCAAATTGAATTCTTTCACTTACGAACATGTTTAAAATCTTTCAAGGAATCTGCCCATAAAATTTGAGCCAAAAACACCGCTAAAAACGTCCGAATGCCACCGTCCGAGGGCCGTCCGTACCCGTGAACACACCATTCAGGGTTCCGGACACCTTGTTCTACAATTCTGAACTTTCTGTATAATTAGGTTAATTAGGGTTTGTGGGTACGGACAATGGGTTCGTGGCCATGAAAATTTTAAAATTTGATCTAATTCAGCCCCCAAAGCCCTAGATTAGGTAATTTCAGTTTTCACTCTTAAATTCAGACAAAAAAATGTCATAAAACACAAACATATAGAAACATGCACGCTTATGTTAAATTAATTTATAATACTCCATTAATGACATAAGGAGAGGAAAAAAACTTAGAAGGGTAGTGAAAGTAATTTGAACCTGGAAAAGTTATATACTAAGCTCCCGAACCCGAACTCTAACCTTTCCTAATTTACCGTAGGTTAAAATTAGGTGGCGACTCATAATAGGCTCTAGTGGGCTAACCCTAGTTTTAATAATTATAGTTTTATAACATAGTTATTAAGCTTATGATATAAGTGGACCTAGAACCTAATCAGATCCTAATCAATCCAATCAATATAGGATAAGGTTTAAAAAAAATTGGGCTCACACAATGACCATAGACTATGGGTCCGAGAACAAATTAGGATTTATGTGACCATAGAAAGATGAGTTTAATTAGATAATGATTTTTTAGCGTAAAGTGACCTCAGACTAGGTGCTCGAGATCACGGACTACAATTTTTAAGGCTGGTAGAAAAAAAAATGAAAAGCTTAAAAAAGTTTTATTGGTCCTAGAGCAATACAAAAGTTTCTATTTTCTTAATTTGTGTCATCTGTTACACCATCCAAGTCTCGAACTACTAGTTCGGTATCCCAGACCAAGTGTCCCAGGCCTTAAGCAGGTACCATACAAGCCCTTTTTTTAGTGTTTTCTGTTTAACTTTTTGGTGAGATTTGATGGGTTTATGTTCTATTGTGTTCTAAGCTTATTAGTGACAGAAAGTTTAGGTTTTGACGTGGGATCAAGGGAGAAAAATAAAAATAAAAGTTAAAGCACGTAAAACATGAAACAAAGAAGAAAGACTGTTTTTAACCTAATTAACTACTATAAACCATTTAAGGTAGCAAAGAGGCCGCCGGTTCACATTTTCTTAGAGATTTTACCTAGTTTGAGCTCTTAGTATTATCGCCTTGCTCAACGGGACCTTCTTAGATCCTCCTTAGGTTTTGATTCAGGTGGGGACTGATGTCCAAGTTTTTGGATGCTTTTTGGTGGTCTCTCCTTTTCTTTTAACAGTGCTTCACAAGTAGATCTTATTGAGGGGTACTTTCTCTGAAGATTAGGGCACCTTGTTGGAACCCAAAGTTTTGTTGATAATGGTAACATAGTAAGTCTGGTGACAGAAGAAGTCTCACTGATAATGGCATCAGAGTAAGTTTGGGCGACGAAGGAGTCTGACTGCGACAAAAGATTCTCTTGGAAAGTTCCAGAAGCTAGGAGGTGAACCTCTACTGTTAAAATGTGGAGAAATGCAAGGAAATAACGGCTACACACGTTCACATATGTCCAGCTTCGAAAATCAAGGCGGTTAAGGCTAAAGAGCGCTAGAACGAGTCCCACTGTAGAGCAGTTGAGATATTTCCCGCTCAATGCTTAGTGGGAGGTCGTGGAAACATCAGTTTACACATCATGAGAGCAGTTACTTCGGGTTATATAAGTATTGCGTGTTTTCTTTGGTGTTTCCAAGCCTGTATTGGGCACAGTATGTTTATGTTTTGTTTCGAACCCTGTTGTAGGTTACGACTCTAGGCGTGTAAGTAGATGTGGTGGGCACTCTTTTTCCTCCCTAGGCTTTTTCCCACTGGGTTTTGCTTAGGGAGGTTTTAATGAGGCCCAAATGAATACCCATTTAAACTTTATTTCCTAATAAATTGGCTCTTTGAGCCCGAATTATCAAAAAAAAATTAAGCAGGTAGAAGTCATTTGCAATAGTTGGAGCTTTCATTTCCAAATTTCATAGAGAGAGAGTCATATTGAGAGAGATATCATTTTCAAGAGATCTTAGTGTGACTTTGTCACTTTATCTTAGGAATTTATTTCATATAGAGCACGCAAACACTCCCTTACTCCTTAATCTATATTGATCTACTTCTAGAGTATAACGAGTGTTGGATCAGACAGACTACCTCTGTCTAATCCCAAAATAGGAAGCTAGGTTGTAATTCATTTTGAGTTTCAATACAAGCATATCCTTGTCTTTTCAATTTTACACAAAAAGCTTCTGCATTATCTCCTTGGGAAATACTTATCTCTAAGTAGAGTTGATCTGAGACTAACACCTCAGACCTACTCGGTCAGTACCCCGATCCTATCAAGTGGTATCAGAGCCTGCGTTAGCTGACAAAACTCTCAAGATGGTAGAAATTTCTTACTAAAAAAAGGCTGAGTCAGGCACCACCCGTTTGATGTGCTTGATGGCTCACAATGGTGAGAAAACCACTCATGATAAGGTAAGCGAGACTCCCTCTACGATGAAAATTTGTGGATATTATGGTTATGATGGTCATACAGACTCTTCCTGTAATAAACTTTGTCATGATTTGTCATTTAATATATCTCGTGTGTCTGTAATTATCAAAGCTCGTGATCTTTACTATAATAGTTCTTCATCATCGTCCAAGAGGGGACCCAAGTACATTTGGGTTCCCAAAACTAATCAGTAGATTTTTACAGACAGAGTGGCTCGGAAACAATGACTCTTGGTTTCTGGACAGTGGTTGTTCAAGATATATGACAGGAAACCAAGTTGAGTTTACGAATCACTCTGACCATCAAGGAGGAAAGGTTACTTTTAGAGACAACATGCACGAAAAAAATCATAAGAATTGGTTCCATTGGTAACCCCTCTTTATATTAAAGTTGACAATGTTAATTTAGTTACTGTTTTAGGACATAGTCTCTCAAATGTCTCTTAAATTTGTGATTTCTCCAACCTTATGCTATTATCATCTACGAAATATAAGATTTATGACTTTATCACTCGTAATCTTAAGGAAATATGGTTTATAACTCTAACATTGGTGATCTTAAGGCAATATGACAACATGTTGATAGGGATTTCCGATATGTATATGAGAATCATGTGCAGAAAGCAAGCAGACTCTGTTTGTAAATCATGTGCAGAAGCAAGCCGGCTCTCTCTGCGAATCTTGTGCAGAAAGCAAGCTAACTCGCTCCAGCTTCAAGTACTTTGAAGACTACGGTATTTTTGATCAAAATGTTACCATTATGTATGATAATACCAGCTAAGGTCATCAAGTTCTTTAAATTCCATGCTTGCACTAAATTTATAGAATGAGTTCTCATTTGTACAAGATCATGTGGAGATGAACTTAATCTAATTAAACTATGTTTTCACAGACCACAGCTTGCTGATATCATCACCAAGGCATCACACATTGTTGCATTTGAGCTTTTTCGCACACACCATGGCATGACTCATTCTGACTGAGGGTGGTTGTATCTTCTCTCCCTTTTGAAGGCAAAGTCTAGGTACTCAGGTATAGTCTCTCTGGCACCAGAATCTCCTTGGTTAACTAGTTCAACTAAACTTTGTCTACAAATGTTTATTGAAAAACCGCCTAGAGTTTCCATACCAATTCTACCAAAGCACCCACATCAATCCATCTCACTATTCAGAAACCCAACTCCATCATCCATGAAACCATTGCTACTTTGCCTTCACAATCAATCCACAAATTAACCTAAACCTCAAACCACTCATACGCACTCTCCCACTTAAAGCTGAAAATCCTCCAACAAGGCACTATTGTTATCCCAACTCTGGAAACCATCACCAAGTCTCCCATGGCCGTCTCACCACACAAAATTCTAATGCTCAACTCACCACCTTACTTTACTAGTCGATTATCCAACCTACCTTGCCCAAGCTCCAATCCTTGTCTCTGTAATTTTCACCATGGCCACCAACAAAACATTTACCACTCCTAAAGTTGTCTCCCTCGACCTATAACAACTCCAAGCTTTGATCCTACAACTCGCAGCTCTTCAAGCAAAACAAACATCCACCGGCTCCACTACTATCTCTGCTGAAGCCCTTGTCACTCCTACCAAACCCACTGCCATTACCACTGAAGCAAAACCCACTACCTCTTACCGCCTAAGTGCATCACAACCCCTTGCCTTCATTTGACCCAAGAAATAATGCTAGAGTCAATCTGCCCAAGAATACAGACAGACCCAGTCTGGTAAAAATACCCGCATAGTTGAAGTGAATATCTAAAAAAAGAAGAGGAAAAGAAAAGAAAGAAATACAAAAATCCCATGAGAATGCTAAGACCAAGAAAATTAGCATCGTCTCTTCAACTTTTAATCAATTTGAAGAAGACTTGCTCTGGACATTACTTGTAAGAGTGAAAGTCGTGTGACTCTCATTTACGCTTCACACTAAGGCTGCTTTCACATATGGGTATGAATACTTTGGCTAATACGCTTCACTACCACGGTTAGCCACATCTAGCACTCTCTTAAGATTCAAAATGAATGGGTCAATACCAAGATGCAGACCAAGTCCCGCACCCCATTTCCTAGCCTACACCTCTGACCATACTTTTAACCTATCTCAAACTTTGTTTATCTTGGTGGCGTTTTTATCAAACTTTGGCTGACTTTGTCGGTTGGCTATTTAGCCATGAGATTGCCTGGGAAGTTAGGCTGACTCACCCTGTTTTGCCAGATGATGTCAAAAATGGGGAAAGCGGTGAATCCCACTCTCAGTAAGACGAATTAATGTTTCTGGTGGTAGGAAGACTTGAATTGCACTTATGGATTTTGTCGTGCTTGATGGTCAAGCAGACTGCTTCTATTTAAGCTTAGTTTAATTCTGTTATGATCTTCTCTTACTGGTCTTGTCTTAATTGACGTGCTCAAACTTAGGGGGAATATTGGACTAAGGGGGAATCAGTCAATGAGGCTGGTTCTTCCAAGCTTGTTTTTCTTGTGTGTCTTTTTAGCAGGTTAACTCACGCTACAAGATTCACTCAAGTGGTTTTTGGCATCATCAGCAAAAGGGGGAAAATGTGTGAAGATGTTAGAGTTTTGCTGAAGATTGCCAAAGCCTAGCTGTCAGCAAGAGTCGGTATGAGAATTGATGCAACAAAAAGAGACCAAGTCAAAGAGAGTATGAGTTTAGCGAACAGTAACTCTCACTACAGAGAACAAGTCATCCAGAGCCTGCCCACAGACAAAGAGTCACAACAGACGTAGTTTGGTTGTCAACCGACTCGATCTGTCAAGCGGTTTGCATTCATCTCATCTTATAAATGATGCTCAACTTAAGGGGGAACTTTATCTCATCTTGACTGAGTCGGTTCCCTTTTCCATCATCAGCAAAAAGGGAGAAAGTGTTGGAACCCAAAGTTTTGCTGATAATGGCAACAGAGTAATTCTGGTGACAGAAGAAGTCTCACTAATAATGGCATTAGAGTAATTCTGGGCGACGAAGGAGTCTGACTGCATAAGGAGTCATTCTGTGACAAAAGATTCTCTTGGAAAGTTCCAGAACTAGGAGGTGAACCTCTAATGTTAAAACGTGGAGAAATACAAGGAAATAACTGCTACACACGTTCACATATGTCCAGCTCCAAAAATCAAGGTGGTCAAGGTTAAAGAGCGCTAGAACGAGTCCCACTGCAAAGCAGTTGAGATATTTCCCGCCCAATGCTTAGTGGGAGGTCGTGGAAACATCAGTTACACATCATGGGAGCAGTTACTTCGGGTTTTATCAGTATTTAAGCAGGTAGAAGTCATTTGCAATAGTTGGAGCTTTCACTTCCAAATTTCATAGAGAGAGAGTCATATTGAGAGAGATATCATTTTCAAGATATCTTAGTGTGACTTTGTCACTTTATCTTAGGAATTTATTTCCTATAGAGCACACAAACACTCCTTTACTCCTTAATCTGTATTGATCTACTTCTAGAGTATAGCGAGTGTTGGATCAGACAAACTACCTCTGTCTAATCCCAAGATAGGACGCTAGGTTGTAATTCATTTCGAGTTTCAATACAAGCATATCTTGTCTTGTCAATTTTACACAAAAAGCTTCCGCATTATCTCCTTGGCAAATACTTGTTTCTAAGTAGAGTTGATCTGAGACTAACACCTCAGACCTACTCGGTCAGCACCCCGATCCTATCACACCTCTTGAACTTTGTTAGTATGTCTGTTTATAGCCTGTGTGGTTGTATGTTAAGACTCTTTGGTTGTTGGTTTTGATGGCCCATGTTCCTAAATACTTTGGATTGTTGTTGTTGGTTGAGGCACAAGGTGCCTGGATATTTTATCTTTCTTGTTGGTTTGGGAACAAGGTGCCAAAAGATTATTATGTTTTTGTTGGGCACGAGGTGCCATGATGATTTTTTTTATAGTTACGGTAGTGGGTAGGTTTTGAACCCAAGACCTTTGGTTCTATGATAACATTTCTCTACTGACCAAGCCACAGGGGCTTGGCACGAGGTGCCATGATGAGTTAAGCGCATGGGGCGCTATTATCTTATTTGGCTATCTTTTTTTAGACGTTGGTTTCAATCTCGTACTATGCATCTTTTTTGCACTTCATTCCAACCCCTTTTGATAGTGGAGAAGGGGGAAGAGAAATAATATAGTCTCCTTTTATCTTGTCTAATGGATTATCATTTGAATCTCTTTTCCAAACTTCTGACTTATCTGAATAGGTAAGACTTATCTAACTAAGTTAGCAACTTAGCATCAATTGTTTTGAACCCCAGCACAAGTTGAGGGGAAACACAATATAAATTTTATCCCATATAGACTAGATAAGATAAGTGTTTACAAATAGTTGTCATCATCAAAAGGGGGGATTTGTTAAATTTATCCTTAAAAGGTTTTGATGAGTGCAACTATTTGTTGTTTTTTATTCTGTTTTGTGAGCGTGCAGTTAGACCTACTAGATTCAGGTAGGTCACAATCGTCAAGGGTGTCAGATCAACTATCGGATGAATCTAGCTCTATGTATGAAAAGATAAGAACGAGTTATGTCACTTTCCGGGCATAACTGTGAGGACCAGCATATGCTTTCACCAAAAGATTTCGGCCTAACAAAGTCTGTTAGCGAGTATGTTTATTTCCAATTTCAGCAACTGTCTAGAAAATGAAGATAAAAGGTATATCTGCACATATACATCTGTGATTTTTGAGAACGTCTGTGGTGTACCCTTGTATGTTTCCAAATATGGTTATTGAGCTAGAAGCTACCAAAGGCAACAAGTTGAGTCAGGCTCAAACAATGTGCCAGCGAATCAGAAATTGTTTTGGTCTACACTTTAGCTTAGAAGCTAACTCATGCTTGAAGTCAACTGCAAATCGGCTTTATCGCCATACAACATATAAACCAAAAAACCTAACATTTTCGGTTGTTTACTTGAAGAGAGAGAATAGTACATTAAAGACTTCCAAGTGAGAGCCACATTCATTGAGAAAATTAAAGTTCATCTTCAAAGTTAATGAGTTCAATCAATCAAGAAAGAGAACACTGATATGAGAAAATGACTTCAATCGATCTCATCAACTAAAACATATCTACTAGATCACAAGTATCGCAGTTCGTCCTCAACATAGTGGCTTTTATTTTATGTATCAGTTTAGTCCCAGTCGAAATCTATCCACCTTGTTGTTGCCAAAGTTTGGTTAATGGGTTGTCTTAGTGTAGACGTAATGCATGTTTGTATTGAAGGTTAGTAATGAGCACTAGAGATAGCGCGGAGCTTGTTCTTATCTACATAGGCTGTAGTGTAAGGAGAGTTTTCACTCACCAATGATGTGATGTGAAAAATTAAATACAAAATCAGTTTACATCTGCTCCACCTTCAACTGAACATTTATATGCTTAGTTTTAGAAAGTGAAAAATTGTCTAATATCCTATTTACCCCATCTATGATACTTCAATCACTCTGTTGGATGTATAGTTCATATGTTAAAGGTACTATAAAATCCCTTTACATGATGTTTCGCATGCAATAATGTGGATGTGGTCTATGTTAAATGTGGGAGAGGGTGGCCTTCAAAAAGTGGTTTCCACAGCTACTGAGGAATGCTTAATCATAAACTTATTTAGAAGCTTGTGTTGATTGAAGTTTTTCTTGGAGTTATGGACCGTTCTTTAAGACTCTTATGATGTTGCGGACTACAAATCTATTTCATTTCATTACCTTTGAGAGGAATTACATTAATTTGTTGTATAGACATAATGATCTTTGATAGGAAATTTTCTATATCTGAAGATTCTCCCTTTCTCATCTCCTAGATTTATTAGAGGTTTATCTATGAGAATCCTATAAAGTTATGTATTGAGACGCAATGGTAGAAACAAGTTAGCGTACTTCCATGTAGGGGTAAACAAACGGTTAAAACGGATATCTGTTAAGCGAAGTTTAAAATAAAGTAAGATGTTCGGTTATTTCGATATAACCGAATTTAATACTAATATCCGTTTTAACCGATAACTGTTTTTTATGTTACACTAATAACCGTTAACCGCCAAATAACCGAAGTTCCTAAAATAACCAAAATAACTGAACTTCCTAAAATAACCGAACTTCTTAAAATAATAAAAAAAACTGAACTTTTTGAATTAACCGAAATAATCAAAACCTAAACCTAATTGAGTGAATAGTAAAATATTAAATAAAATTATTGAATGTAGAAAAAAAATAAAATTATAAAAATATTTTTATAAAAATTCAGTTATTATGGATAACCAAAGTTTAGATTCCAATAACCGTTAACCGAATCGTACTTTATTACAGATAATCTTTTTAAGCAAAATAACCGAACTTTACCCTACTTCCTTGAATAGAGTATTCTTGAGTGCTTTGCAATGTCTAAAACATTCTTGGATCTTAGGAAGTGCCCGAAAATAAATTAATTAAATATATGTGCTAAAGGTATATAATAAAAAAATACAGACAATAAAAAAGAGCTCGAAGATCCATGCTTTTTTTCTTTTTCAACCTAAATTCATGTTGTCATATTTTTTGAGAGGTTAGCTATGATGAAAATACTCCCGTTAACTCATCCAAAATAGTAGGTGGAACCAACATAGCTTTAAAGTATAAGTTATTTGTATTTGCTTGCAGCTCACATATGCCTCTAATATCTCAAGTGATGGTGTGCTCTCTTCATAGTTGTATCTTGTATTCTTTCTTTTCCCACCTTCAGTCTTATCTACGTACTTGTCTCTATGTAATTTATTATGATGTTTAAAGAGTGAAAGGACTATTGCGTGGGCAAGTGTAGGAAGAAAAATCAGATGACGGTAGCGTATCGTGGGCAGAACCGGGCCGATCTAGGTCTATATTGTGATAGCTATTGGGTTGGTTTTGGGTGACAGGGGACTGGAATCAAATTGCGTGATTCTAGGTGGAAGAGGAGGGTGAAGACATAACAGAAAACAGAGCCGCAGTTCAACACCAAACTACCCTTGTATCAAGTTCATAGCACATCAAATAGATATACAAAACGAAGCATCACTAAAACGGCTGTCTAGGATCAAGAATACCTTTGGCTGTGACAGTCGCAATGACCAAATTTGCCCTGTAAAATATAACACAGATGAGGGGAAGAACACCAGCTGTTTCCCACGTAAATTGAAGAAACACTTCCTTTGAGTTGAGCTACACATCCCATATGAAGGACTGCGACAGAAAATAAACCTACAGCTCTTGGCTTGCAAAATTTGATTAATTGATTTGAACCCAAACAACATGAAACCAGCCAACATAAAAAAACTGAGCACTTCACGGTTTTAGAATACTGCCTTCTGCCTCAAGTTTTCCTCTTCATACTCAACCTGCAAAACCACACATAGAACTAGCTATGAGCAACATCGTTTGTGGGATGGACAGATGATGTTTAGGGACATGCTTATTCATGGCAAGAATGTAATGTACCTTTAAAGTTGAACAGGAGAATAAATTGCTAAAACAAACATCAATTTAACGGACCACTGGTATAGCAGATACTGTTATCAAGTACGTCACTTACCTCTACAACGACTTTACGTTTCTTCTTCTCTTTAAGAGCATTATTTTCTTTCTCGATAACATCCGAATCTGACATATCCTCTCCATCATCTTCATCTGCAAGCATCATACGATGGAAGTTAGAATGTTTAGTTTTAATTCATGGGTTGATACCACATAAAAATAAAAACAAGCCACTATTTAACAGCACGTGTTTGACAAACATTTAACATTTGCCAGCAATTAATACAGATGAAACACTCAAGGAAAATCACTCGCAAGATGTAAGTTTATTAAGTTACTTGACAGATTACTCGAGATCAATCGCAGAATGTGATTGTCCTTACTATCATCTATATTTGTTTTGTTTATAGAAATTCCAAGGTCCTCAACTTCTTCAAGCTCATCATAGCCTTCAACGTACTCAATGTCATAATCCTGTTACACGAAATCAAGCATGCGTAAAACAAACCAAATTTGTTGAAGCGATATAGTAAATATAGATCATCAGGAAGTGTATATCAAATTAATGAGTACCTCTTCCTGTGAATGCTTCTCTTCCGTAGCAATGATTCGGTTAAAAATATCCGCTGGATAATTATATATAGCTTCATAAACTCCCTTTTTAAGCCGCTCTAGCAGTTCTTGTTCAATACTCTGCAACAAAAGTTAACTATATACTTAAGAAAGCTGATATATGTACAGAAAAACATGGAGATACACAATCAAGCTCTCTCATAAAGCAATGCTTTGGTATAATGATGAACATTCAAGGGCAGAGGTCTGACCTTCTCTAAAGCTGCTGCTTTTTCTGCCTTTTGCTCCCTTCTGCCCTCCCTTTTCTTCTCCTTTGTAGGCACAGTCATAACTTTTTCTCTGTAAAAATTCCAAACAAATCCCAAACTTAATATCAGAAAAATTACAAAGTCAACGTCAAGGAGTATATAATAGAACCCCAATCAACATAAGCTGAAAGCTATTATCAAAGGAATGAGGAAGCAAATACAAGCTCTATCGCATGCTGGCCTTCTCATGGTTAAAAGAAGACATATCAAGAAATCAGCATAATAACAAAATGTAGCCTCTTTTGATTTATTGCTGTAAGAGGGAAGGAAACTGGGACAGAAGAGCTCTTTAATTGTGTGGTTGGGGTTAAATTTAGTATGCCCTGGGCATTTCAGCATTAATGGTGTAGATAGAACACAGTATAGATCTGAAAATAAGACTCCTCCATAAGTAAAACTGGATACCAGAAACTTGTTCAAGTATGGAAAAAATAGAGAGAAAAACTCAAATGGTAGTCATTTGACACTGTGATGACTAACAACCACACTCCATGATGGCAGTCCGCAGCTTTTGGCATTGAATACATGGGGTAGGAGAAGGATCTAAGAGAAAGGATTTCCAATCTTAGACAGGTAATAGCTTCAGATTACCAAAGACTCGGACACAAGATGGAGAAAAAAGATCTTGTTTCAATATAGAACTTGGGTAGAGACTTCAAAGGCATAAAAGAACAGGAACAATTACATTCAACAAATTTTAAGGCAAATCACTACACGATGGACATTACACAATAGTTTAGCAATTGCAGTACATGCAAAACAGAAATAACAAAACCATTTTTTCCCAGCAATCAAGAGCATGTCATTGTGTGCAGTGTCCTTAAACTATCCTTTTTTCTCTTCACAGTGTCCTTAAACTATCTTCTGATTCATACCCCAGACTGAGAATATCACAGTCAAATCAAAACATTTTTAGGAGTGACTATAATGAAGCCAACCAGTTTACAGATCAGCTGGACAGCAATTTTCAGCAAGAGAAAAATTGCACCTCGTCTTAAGGGCAAGCTTCTTCATACGTATACGCACAAAGGTCATTTTCGTCAGCCGCTGCTTCACTTTGTGCTGGAGAAACTTAGGCCAATACATCTATACATGCAATAATGAGGAAACATTAGCCTAAAATCCAGTGAATGGTTACGATGACAACAAATCCAAAGTCCTCTGAACTTTGTTTGCCACGAATCATGATAACAAGTAACATCTCAATATTCAAGTCACAAATGTCTGAATTGGATGGCAGCTGCAACGGTAATAAAACAAAAATATAAAACTAGTCAATCCACAACAATTCATACCAGATGCTTATCGATAATTTCAAGTGCCTTTTCGTAGTTCCTTGGCAACTTGACCCTCTCCCACAGCTTGTTAGGCATGTGAGCTCGTTCTATAGTCTTCATATATAAATAGAACACTCCTAAACATTCATAAATCCGGAAGAAATGAAGTTAAAATTCGGAAAGAAGTATCCCCAAAGCAGAAAATAAAAGTAAATACATCTTTTAGTAAAAACCAGAAGGTAGGCATACAAAGGAAAACTAAAAACATACCATCGTGGTCACGGATGGTGGCATAGCGACTGTTAGCCAGAGGGCAAGAGCTCCGGTTACAGATTCCAGTGACGTTATATGGGTTGCGACAGAAATTGCCCGTTTCAATTCTGCTCGTCCGAATCAGAATGGCCAGTAACAGAATGCAAATTCAATACAGATACATGCGCCAGGGAAAAAACTCAAAAACGAAGAAGCATCACGTTGATAACCGAAAAACAGGGCTAGTTATGCGATTGCTGCACTTACTTGGACATGAAACTACAGTGGTTATGTCTAATAACCTGCCAGATAACCTCATCGTGCTGCATATTTGGGAACCGATAGATGCAGAGGGGAGTGGATACAAGACAGGTCAAAATAGATATACCAACAAATTATCTTTGTTAGACAGTTATTAAGAGACGGAGGTTGAGGTTTCAAATGTTTGGGAAGAGGCGTAGCAGGAAGAAGGGCAGTTGGAGAGGAACGAGCGAGAGTGGCGAATAGCGGCCAGAGAAGGGTTACAGCGGCGGAGAAGCAGCAGGTTAGGAGTATACTCCCGGCAGAATACAGCTGGAACTTGTCATTGGACTTTATCAAGGAAAAAAAAATCTCAAATACACTAATGTAACAAAAAAAATCCACATATTAACTTACTTCCAAAACTAACTTTAAAATAACACTCCGGGAAATTCCTTCAAACTTACTGGCCTATAATCAGTAATGATTTTCTTGACACATGTTTGGGTTTTCTTAATGGGGGCCAATTACCTCCCACTCTGAATGATACGCACATCGTTCTGATCCCGAAAAAACAAGGAGCAACATCTATCAAGGATTACCGGCCTATTTCATTGTGCAACACCACTTATCGGGTGATTTCCAAGGTCTTGGTTAATCGAGTCTCCACAATACTACCCAACGTTATTTCATCGAACCAGGCAGCTTCTGTGCAACATCGATCTATAACCGACCAGGTGATGCTATGCCATGAGCTACTTCATTCCATGCGCACATCGCGTGCCCAAACTAAAGGACACTTTGCATTTAAGGTTGATATGTCAAAAGCTTTTGATCGTATCGAATGGTCTTTTGTCCTGGATGTCCTCTCGGTTATGGGTTTCCATGCCTCCTGGATTTCACTTGTTCAACAATGCCTTACATCGGTTCGTACATCAGTGCTTATTAATGGTTATCCAGGGTCCTTCTTCTCACCTCAACGGGGCTTGCGTCAAGGAGATCCATTGTCGCCTATACTGTTTATTCTGTGCATGGAAACATTATCATCATCTTTACAGTTAGCTTCTGATGTAGGAATGTATCGTCCTTTTGTTCTGCCAGGTTTACCCACAACAATCTCACACTTGCTCTTTGCTGATGATTGTGTAATCTTTGGGGAAGCCACGGCCTCGAATGCTGCGGCTCTTTGTGACATCTTGGAGGAGTTCAAGACAGCATCTGGTCAATGCATCAACACGGATAAATCGGCTATTATGCTGTCAAAGAATCTGCGCCGTCATATACAACAAGCGGTAGTGAACGTTATTCGTGCATGCCAAGTTGATGATTTGGGTATGTATTTGGGTTTCCCAAGCAAAATTGGGAGGAAAAAGTGTGCGGTTTTCAATTACATAATTGACAGAGTTGCAAAACGAATACAGGGATGGTCGAAACAGGTTTCTCAAGCAGGCAGAATGCTCTTGATTAAGTCAGTTTTGCAAGCTATCCCCTCTTATGCGATGTCGCTAATTCTCCTTCCTCGCATGTTATTGAAGCGACTGCAGTGTATGATTGTGAGTTTTTGGTGGGGTGGCACTTCGCAGTCGTCTGCACTTCGATGGGCTAAGTGGTCGACGTTATGTGAGGCCAAGCAAGTGGGGGGCATGGGTTTCCGTGAATTGCAATGTTTTAACCGTGCCTTATTAGCGAAGCAATTATGACGCATAATCACACAACCTGACACTTTGTTATCTCAATATTACCATGCCAAGTATTTGCGCACAACGCATTGGCTATCTTATCAAGCACCTGCTACTTCGAGCCCAGTTTGGAAGGCCTTGCTTAGCGTTCGAGATCTGCTAGAGTTTGGCGCACGCAGAGCTATTGTCAACGGCAGAGACACAAAGATTACTGACAGGTGGCTGCCTTCAAAGCCAGGGGGTAAGTTGTACACTTGGACTCTCCCTCCATTAGTCTCTCAATGTTCGACAGTCGCTACACTTATCACTTCACAGCATCAATGGAATACAACTCTACTACACCGTTGGTGTGATCAAACAGATGTGGACCATGTTCTTGCTCTTCCTATTCCTCAGCCGCACTCCAATCCTGCACCTGCAGATTACTGGTACTGGGGATTTTCTAAGACCGGTCTATTTACAGTGTCATCCGCTTACTATGCGGCATTACAGATGCGCAATTCCTCAGCCCCAACATCGTCCAACTCAGCGCTACAGGGTACTGTGTTTAAGACAATTTGGGCTCTAGATATACCTGGTCGTATCAAGTTATTTGGCTGGAAGTTGATCACGAATAGGTTGCCATGCAAAACAACAATAAAGGACAGAATCAAGGTTCACATGCCAACAGAATGTCATCTTTGTCCTGCAAATGAAACATTGTTACATGTACTTGTGACTTGCCCTTTTGTTCACCAGTTCTGGGAACCGTTTGACATACCTATGCCTCCATCAAACGTCAATACGGATGCTGCTTTGCGGGACTGGTTCTGTACGCTGTGCTCCATGCAATCAAAGTCCGTAGTCACACGGGTCTTATGTCATCTATGGAAGCTTTGGTTTGCAGATGTCAGATCAATCATGGTTGTGTGCATGATATTCGACACGCATGGTATCAGGCAGTTTCCTATCTTCACCATGCAACTTGTGTGTCCAGCTCCACACCACTGGCTCTCCTTCGGCACCGTGAACTCTATCCATGCATGTCTGAGGTTCATGTTGACGCTAGTCTTGACAGTTTCGACAACGTTGGCACTGCGTGGGTCATACGATCTGCAGATTTGATTTCTGGAGTGGGCATGACAGCTTCCCGGGGGAGGATCTTAATAGCAGATGCTGAGGCAATGGCCATTGAGCATGCTGTGGCTACGGCAGCACGCTTTGGACTTCAGAGGTTCCGCCTTCAGTCTGACAACAAGTCGGTTATTGACTATCTGAATACGGGTGGTACATCCTCCTTACTGTCGTCCACAACCGCGATTTTAGATCGTATTACTACTACTTTAGGCTCTTTTACTGATGTATCTTGGTTTTACATTCCTAGAGAGGCAAATCTATCAGCGCACTGTTTAGCTAACCATGCCCGTCGTCATCGCTGTACGGGATCATGGCATTCAGATAATATTCTGGAGTTTGTAATAAACATCATAACGTAAATGCAATGACAATTGGTTTTCAAAAAAAAAAACACTCTCGGAAAGGTTTCATTAATTCCGGGAAAAAAAAAGACAATTTCACTTAAACCTCCGCCACATCAGTGGCTGACTCAGCCGGACGGATGAGGAGCAAACTCGTTTTTTCTAGATGACTTCTCAATTGATAGTAGGGCGCGAAAAACCTTCAGAAATCGTTTCTATTACTTCTAAAATTGTTTCCTAAAATACGATATCTTATGAAATACTAAAATTTCACAGGTTTTAAATCCCCCAGCCAATATTTCTCTTTCCCTTTCTCATTTTCTTTCTCCTCCTATCTTGTGTACGCAGCCTTCCCTTTCTCCTTGCGAATTCTGGAACGCCACCACCCCATCTCTGTTGCCGGAATCAGAAAACGCCATTGCTGCCGTCGAGCTCCGGCGCCGCCGACCTACCCACCACCCACAGCTGCTACCAACACTTACATTAAGCTTTAAGGTAATTCTAACGCTAGAAAATTAGGGATTGTTAGGAAAATGGTATTTATGAAATTTTAGGAACTTGTTGGCTGATTGTGATTCTTTCTGAAATTGTAGTGCTAATTGATTATTTGGAGTGCTTTGTGAAACTATTGGTAGTTGATATGAATAAATTATATTATTAATTGATTATTTGTAGTGTTTTGTAATATTATAGTGTTAGTTAATTTTTTGGGTGTTTAGTTTGGATAATTTTGTCTGCAATCAGTCAAATTTTGAGGTTGTTGGATTAAATCTATGATGATGAAATGGTGTGTTCAAATATATGGATATGTCTGTCTGCATCCAGCTTTTATGTCATGTTAATGGCAAAATTGTGCATGGGGTAAATGAGGCTGATTATGAGGGTGGGAAGAATAAGCTCGTATTAGTGAGTGTCGACACCAATTATGAGCAGCTTATTGCTCATATTGGTAATCGTTTCCGTATCAACATGTGCACCCACGAAGTGAAAGTGTCACAGAGGATGGGTCAGTCAGTGAATGACGACTCTATAAATTGGATAGTGACACCCATTGAGGATGTTCAAAATGCTATGTTCTACTGTCGGGGTGGAGAGCCATGAGCGATAATTTATGAGTTGTAAGTAGAAGTACATGAAAACCAACCACCTCAAACACTTCTGACCTCATCATCATATCAACACCAAGCCCCTTCAAGATTTGCACCACCTGAAAACCAAACCTCTTTTGCTTCTTCATATTCTTAACACCAAACACAAGTCATCTCAAACACTTCTCACCTCCTCAATGCTTCTCCTCAAAATGAAACCTCCGTACATACACAATATCCTTCTTCATACCCATTACCCATTGAAGATCAGCACCAACATGAAGTTGGTGAAGAAGAGAGGGTGGATCAATTTGATGATGATAGCGATGTGCGTGAAGGCTTCAAGGAAGATAAGATAGAGGGGTTCGGTGGTGGTTCATTCGACGATGATGATGACGGAGCGAATGATGATACGCCGTCTAATGTTGCTAATGATGTGGTCACTACCACCACCAGGGGCAGTGATTCTTCTCTTGTCCATCCATACCCGTTCTACAACGCCGACGGTGGTAATGGTATTATGAGGTGGAGGAAAAACAGGAATTGGAAATAGGAGATTGGAGCTCCAGTGATGAATTTAAAAAGGGTATGCTATTCCAGACCAAAGATGCCCTGATACATGCAGTGAAAGGACACCATATTATTCACCATCGCTCGTTTGTGGTGAACCGGTCAACCACAAAGTTGTGGGACATTATTGCCCAGCTGAAAATGAGCCAGAACAACAAGATCAGGGTGGAAGACAAGGGCGTGTGTAACACCCCTACCGTTAATCCTATTCTTACCGTCTAATCGTCCTGTTAATCCTACCAGTTCGCAGCGGAATTACTACTATTACTACGGCGGGTGATACAACGCCGCTAACCGCCCATATGGCTAGCAAGGCTGATGCTACTTACAGTCACGGTCTGATGTTCAAAGTATACCGAGCTACTACAATTACTTATCCATCCCAAAACATGACATACTTACAATTCTAGATCACCGAGTATTTAAAGTGTATTCAATTACATTCCCTTTTCCAATCCTTCCAAAAGAATGAGTTTCTACCAACTAATCATCTATACCCAATCTCCGTCCTATCAACATCCAAAAAGGTGTACCCCATGGTACACCGGCTATCAAAAAGCTAAAGCCGTGTACTACTTAGTACACCATTCATAATCCATTGTTTACAGACAAAAAGAAGACAAAGAAATCAAGCTACATCTCTTCACCGTCTTCATCCTTCTCTTGTACCTGCGTGTAGTAAAAACATCACCCCAAGGGGCTCAGCAAAAGCTGCGCATGAACTCCGCATATACCGCGTGCTAGCTAGGGCACGCCGACTATTTGACGTCCACTAAACATGCGGTTCATTAATTTCATAACATACAACATACATGCATATACAATACTTCATACAATGCAAGATAGCAATACAATAGCACACACACTTACTTACCTTCACCGTGTTAGCCAATTTACGCATCCGGGTTAATCGGAATGCTATTTACTCTTTACTCATTACACATTCTTACTCTTACTTTACTTACTTACTCATTCTAATTTACTTACACATACTCAACTTAAGTCGGTATGACCTCCGGCCCGGGGACTACACCGTCCCACCACCGGGATTTACTTGACTCACCAATCTGGGATGCTACCCACTTAAGGGATTTGGGCCGCGGACCAGTTTAAGAGCCAGGAATTGGAGCCAACCTCTCGTGACTCCGCATCCTCACGCGTGGCCGAAACTATATCGGACTTCTACTCATTCCAATTTAATTACCAATTTAAGTTAGATTGGTTAGCTTGTTAGGAATAAGTTAGAAGTCCAAGCACAATCACAATCGGTCACAGTACAATACAACATACATACACGCATTCATATTCATCCATACATTTCATGAATTATACAAAGTAAGATTTAAGAAAAATGTTCACAACATACAACACTACATAATCACAAGTATGCATGGTAACTCCGATTCGTGCATTTATCTTATTTGGTGATCAAGTAGCACACAACACACAAATCAGAGTAACCAAGATAGCATACGGGGCATGAGGAATTCATACCGTTCACTGTTGTACTTGTATCCCAACGTTCCTTTGGTGCTCACAAATCAAGTCCTATAACATACATATGTTCGGGTGATTAATTCAACTATCATTAACTTAATTCGATTACTCTTACGTTTCCTAACTCTTACTTACTATGTCCTTACACTTCTTATACTTATACATTATCTATTTACTCTTCATTACTTTAAGTTCCTTTCCTTACTTAACGTTGGTACATTGACATATGTACATTTATATAGTGGGTATACATATATATATATATATACAATATGTTATATTATTAATTAAAAATTTCTTTCTTTTTTTTTTGACTCGACCGGACTTGCAAGTCCGGACGCAAGTCCGGTCCATTCCAGTAGCTTTCATTACAGAAATTTTTCTGGCCCGACCGAACTTGCAAGTCCAGTCGCAAGTTCGGTCCATTCCAGAAGGTTTCGAACAGGAAAAGTTTCTGGTCCGACCGAACTTGCAAGTCCGGTCGCAAGTTCGGTCCATTCCAGAAGGTTTCAGACGGGAGAATTTTCTGGTCCGACCGAACTTGCAAGTCCGGTCGCAAGTCCGGTCCATTCCAGAAAGCTCCCGTCTTTGTGATTCTGGGCTCGACCGAACTTGCAAGTCCGGTCGCAAGTCCGGTCCGGCCCAGTACTTCAGTTTAAAAATCTGTTTTCAGTTCCTCTTCTTACCCATTACTTCCCCATTGTTCCTACACTTAATCCCACATGTTTTATCACTAATTACACACTCTATATCATGTTATCTCACTCCTTAATCCTTTACACAATCCTATACTACTTTATATACAAAATTTTCCAAGTTTCAACTCAACACTCACATTGTCTCTTCCCTTACTACTTTCTTGCTACAGATTTTAACACTTACACTCCCCATCTATGGTTCCCTCTTCTAGTGTCATTTATAGAGTTTCTAACACCTCACAATACATTAACTATCTCTCCCCATCTACCAATTACCTAACTCAAACAAAATCTGTTACAACATACATTTTCCACCTAGTTTCTAGTTCACTAAGTGTTCTATTCTTAGGTAAATTTTGACATAACCTCCCCTATATTTCTACACTCTCACCACATTGTTTCTCACACACATTATTAACCACTTCACCTGTTTTTACACAACAACAATATACAAACTCTCATACACCAATACCAAACACAAAAACACTCTTAAAATTTCCTGCACTCAACATCCCAATCCCAATCTATTTTGTGACAGTTTTTAATTGTTTCCAAATCTTCAATACAATCCAATTCTTCTTCCACATTACATTATTGTTCATTACCATTTTACAATGAAAATCCTACTCTTTTAAAATCTATTACACATATATATACAAGGCTACACAAAGATGAGTGTAATTACCTTGTTTCTTCTCTAGGTTTCCTTTCTCCTTCTTTCTTCTTCCTTCTTCTTCCTTTCCTCTTTCTACCGGTTTTAGCAACACAAATTCTCTAACTCTACAACCCATACATATACATACTTCAATATCAAGAACTAGCCCTAACCATTCTTTAAAGCTTAATATAAGTTTTAGGGTTTAGAAATCTCATTACCTTGCAAGGGTGTAGGTAATGCTTGGAATGGTTCAAGGACAATATTTCCCACTCTCCAACAATGCCAAAATAGGCTAGCATTCAAAGAAGCAAACAAGGGTTTAGCTTCAAATTTCGTTTTGCCCTTAAGGCTAGAAAAACAATGAAGCTTTAAGAAGATTTTTACCTCAAAAGAATAAGGAGAAGAAGGTGGTTCTAGTGGTGGTCTTGAAGCTCCAAATGCTCCATACCCATGGAGATGAAAGTTCTCCTTTTTGAGTTTTGAAAGGATAGAAATGTTGCTCTTGATGAGAGGAAGGCAATGGTGTAATTTTTACAATTTTTGGAGGAGGTTTAAGCACTTAACAAGATGAGAGAAGATGGAGTTTGTGAGTGGGTCTTCAAAACTCCATGGCTGTCGCCTGCTTAGAGAAGAAGAAGGAAAAATCAGAGAGTGAGGGAGTGGGTTTACGTGAGAGAGGAGAATAGAGATAGGAGAGAGAGAGTGTGTGAGGTAGAATAAAGTAGGTGAGTGTTTTACTTTATTATTTTTGTTGTTTTGTAAATGAGTAAGTGAGTGTGTGAGAGAGAGGAGAGGGATCGGCTGGCACCACACACACACACAAACTTTGCTTTTTATTTTAAAAGTGGACACATAAGTTTTGGTTATTTATGTTTCTACCCCACAACTTCCCGTTTTTGACAGTTTTTACTAATTTCTCGTTTTATTGATTTTATTGGTTCTAAAGCTTCACTAATATTTATTAATGATTATTTAGTTGACCAAAATTGTTACGAGTCTATTTGACCCGCTTAAAGTCACGTTTTCCCGGTTACCTCGAAAAACATGCTTTAAGGTTCGTTAGTGATTTTAATCCGTTTTAAGGATCCGTTTTCTTCGGGATTTGTTCACTCATGATTATTTACACTTAATTAAGCTTCTAAATTACTTATTAGCCTAATTAATCACTATTTTTAATTACAGGGTATTTCAATCTACCCCCCTTAAGAAACTTTGCCCTCAAAGTTGCTCAAGGTTAATAGTTTAAGTAATTCTACTCATTAGGCAACCAATTGCCCTAATGCATCTTACTACCACCTATGAGGTGTTTACTTCTTCCACATTGCAAACATACACCATTCAAGCATCATACACAATTCACATACACAATACACCGTTTTCAATTCATACCATTCCACAATACAACGATGCAATTCACATTACACATTACACATACATCATCCATCGTACATACACATCCATATGCTACACATTACACATACATACATTCGCATACCAAATTCACTTGCACTACATGTGCCATACAAAAAAATATATTACAACACCTACACACTATGTAATGCTTACCCCGAAGCAATGCAAAAGCAAAAGGGCTCTACCCCCCTTAAAAGGGGTACGACCCGTACCCGTATTACTAAATGCTAGACTCTCTAGTCTATGAACAACTGTGGGTACTTAGCCTTCATGGCATCTTCCAACTCCCATGTCGCTTCTTCGACATCGTGGTTTGACCATAGGACCTTCACCATTCGTATAGACTTATGGCGGGTGTCTCTGGTCTTCCTATTAAGGATTCTCACAGGAGTTTCAACATATCTCATGTTCGGCTCAATGGATAGTCTCTCGGGCTCTAGCACATGAGAAGGATCGGCAATATACTTCTTGAGTTGTGACACATGAAATACATCATGGACACATCCCAAGTCCTCAGGTAATGCTAACTTGTAGGCTACGGATCCAACTATTTCAGTAATAGCGTACGGCCCTACAAACTTTGGGCTCAGCTTGCCCGTCTGGCCAAATCGGAAGACACCCTTCATAGGTGAAACGCGCAAGAACACTTGGTCGCCCACGGCGAACTCAAGGTCGCGTCGTCTCACATCCGCATAGGATTTATGTCTATCTTGGGCTGCCTTCATATTGGCTCGAATCTGCTGAACTTCAGCTTGCACTTGTTCAAGGTACTCCGGTCCTATGATGACCGCTTCGCTTGACTCATCCCAACACAAGGGTGTACGGCAAGGTCTACCGTATAGAGCTTGGAAAGGCGACATCATAATCGAGGCATGATAACTATTATTGGATGAAAATTCGATAAGATGAAGCTTGTCTAACCAACTCCCCTGAAAGTCTAAGGCACATGCCCGAAGCATGTCCTCCAGTGTCTGGATGGTCCTTTCTGTCTGACCGTCGGTCTGAGGATGGAAGGCGGTACTCAACTTCAATTCTGTACCCAGCGCTTCCCGTGTAGCTCTCCAGTATCTCGAAAGAAATCTGGTGTCGCGGTCAGATACTATGGTTTTAGGGACTCCGTGATGTTTGATAATCTCCTTGTCGAATAGCTCAGCTAGCTTCACTACCTTCCAGGTGTCCTTCATCGGTATGAATCTGGCAACCTTGGTAAGGCGATCGACTACAACCCAGATCATGTTGAGTCCTCCCCTAGCAGGCGGGAGTCCTACAACAAAATCCATGGAGATATCATGAAATTTCCACTCCGGAACTGGCATCGATTGTACCATTCCGCCCGGTCTACGATGTTCGAATTTTACCTTCTGGCATGTTAAGCATCTCAATACAAATTCTGTCACATCCGATTTCATTCCAGACCACCAGAAGTACCTCTTCATGTCTTTGTACATCTGGGAGGCTCCTGGATGGACTGATAATGTGGAACTGTGTGACTCTCGCAGGATGCGATCCCTTAGCTCAGCATTGCTTCGGGGGACGCATAGCCTGCCATTCAACCGAATCAAACCATCTTCATGTAGCTTGAAGTCATACTTCTTCTTCTCAAATGTACCATTCTCGATCTTTTGTCTGATTTCGGTTAGGTAAGGGTCGCTCAACTGAGCGTCTTGCACCTCGTCAACCAAGCTAGAAGAAGCGAGTAGCGAATGGAGCGAGTGTGCTCAACGGCTCAGGGCGTCGGCTACAACGTTTGCCTTCCCTTCCTTATACTGCAAGTTGATGTCGTAATCTGAAAGAAACTCCATCCATCTTCTCTGTCTCAAATTCTGTTCTTTCTGTGTGAATACATACTGTAAGCTCTTATGGTCGGAGTAGATGGTGATGCTTACCCCATAGAGATAGTGTCGCCATATCTTCAAGGCGAAGACAATGGCTCCTAACTCTAAATCGTGTGTCGGGTAATTCTCCTCATGCTTTTTAAGCTGGCGGGAGGCATAAGCTACAACCTTGCCATGCTGCATGAGTACGCATCCCATTCCTTTGCCTGATGCATCACAATACACCTCAAATCCCTCTATGCCCTCTAGAAGAGTAAGGATGGGCGCTGAGGTCAATGAGTCTTTAAGGCTCTGAAATGATAACTCGCACTCGTCTGTCCATACAAACGGTGCATCTTTCTTCATCAGTGTAGTCATGCGCTTAGCGACTTTCGAGAAGTCCTTTACAAATCTCCGGTAATAACCGGCTAGGCCAAGAAAGCTCTGGATGTCGGTAACAGTCTTAGGTCTAGGCCATGATCGTACCGCTTCTATCTTAGAAGGGTCGACTGAGATACCTGCGCTCGAGATGACATGACCGAGGAATGATACCTGATCTAGCCAGAACTCGCATTTGGAGAACTTCGCATACAGCTGGTTCTCGCGCAGTGTCTCAAGCACTTTCCTCAAATGAATTTCGTGCTCCTCTGCTGATTTGGAGTATACAAGGATGTCGTCGATGAAGACAACAACCGAAGTGTCTAACTGCTCACTGAAAAGTCGATTCATGAGGTCCATGAATTTAGCTGGTGCATTTGACAAACCGAATGGCATCAAAGTGAATTCGTAGTGGCCATATCTGGTACGGAATACCGTTTTCTCAATGTCTTGCTCTTTGATAGCAATCTGATGATACCCAGAACGGAGGTTAATCTTAGAGAAGACTGATGCTCCTTTCAGCTGGTCGAATAGGTCGTCGATGCGCGGTAATGGGTATTTATTCTTGACTGTAACCGCATTCAGCTCACGGTAGTCAATGCAAAGTCGGAGGCTACCGTCCTTCTTCTTCACAAAGAGGACCGGTGCTCCCCAGGGTGATACGCTCGGGCGTATGAACCCTTTGTCGAGTAGGTCACGTAGTTGTTCCTTCAGTTCAGTCATTTCAGCAGGTGCCATGCGGTACGGTGCCCTAGCAATGGGACCGGTACCTGGCAAGAGATCAATTTCAAACTCCACTGCTCTCGGTGGTGGCATGCCGGGTAGCTCCTTAGGGAAATACATCAGGGAATTCGGATACAATCAGTACATCCTCACTGAACTCTGGATCTCTCTCCAGGTCTTGTACATAACATAGATACACTTCATGGCCCTTTCTGAGCTCCCGGTACATAGCCATAGCAGATATGAGTGTGGTCGAAGGCTCTCTCGGTCTCTGGCGGTAAGATACTGTAACCCCAGAAGGACTCTTGAGCAGCAATCGATGCTCGGCGCAGAGGATTCTACCCTTGTGCCGCTCAAACCAATTCATTCCAATGATTAAGTCGAATCCCAACCCATTGAATTTGATGAAGAAAATGGGAAACACTTCGTTTTTGATTTCGATGGTGGCTGATTGATAATATTTGGTGCACTTTACTCGCTCCTTCGATGGGAAAGTAACCACAAAATTCGGTAGCTCATCCGCATCTAGCTTCAACCTCTTCACAAAAGATGGTGATACGAAAGTGTGAGAGGCGCCGGAGTCGAATAACACATTGGCATCAATGTCATTTACTGGGAATGTTCCCGTTAAGATGGTGCCGCTCCTGCCGGCTTGTACTTCGGTGAGGATACTCAGGTTACCTTCGGTACCGAGTCCACAACCTATTGAATTCACAATTGGATAAGTATTGATGGTGGACACAAGTGGAATTAAATCAACACTGCTCTTTATTGATAAACCAACCATCATACATACCGTGTCTCTAATACACGTTACTAATACATTACATGATACTTTAAGGTTAATACTTTCTAAAGGTAAGGTTCAGGCGTCCTGGTTTCATGTGTGTGGCATTGATTATTGCCGGTGGTGTCGTATTCAACTTGATCTTGTTGATCCCGTGATACAGCATCCTAGAGTTTCCACCCATGATTAGGACATCTCCTGATCTCAATACCAACTTCTCTGCGAGGTCCACACGCTTCTGCTCGCTATACATAAAGATGGCGTCATCACCAATGGACCAAGACACTACGGGCACTCCTTGTTCAAGAGATTCCGCTGTCTCGTCCTTGTCTTGGTGTAACCCAAGTCGTCCTTCTTTCTCATAGAAGTTGACGATACAGAGATCCGCTTCAAGTGCGGGGATCGGTTCATGTTCACATTGTTGTGCAAGTTCTACCGCTTGTGTGACGAGTGTTTGAAATTCTGGAGGTATCATCGGTGGCGTCGCTCCGCCTTGTGTTCGTGTCTCTTGGTATGTCTTGGTATAAGGATTCTAATCCTTTCCCAAGCACATCATCTTCAGCTTCATCTTCGCTCCACCGGGGAATTCGGGTGTGTAAAATCCACTTTGACCCGTTCCTAGCTCGTTGCATCGTCGGATGATTGCAATTTGTGCTTCGGGTGCCAGGTATCCCCTTAATAAAATCATACCTGGTCGGATGACCTGACACTGTTCGTTGGTGTAGTCGTAGTTGGTGATGTCGATCTCTTCTTGATTCAAGTTTACCGGTATCGGATAACAGATACTAAAGTTTCCTATGGTTATAAATTTCGTCTACGGTGAGTACTATTTCTAACTACTTCATTTCATGCTCAATACATACTTCAATTCATTCACTCATGCACTCATTCAAACAGTTACTTCAATACTTAGTCATGCTTTTCAAGGATTCAAGGTTTAGATTATTACCTGGGCCGGACTTAGAACCGGACCCGTCACGGTCAATAACATGAAGGACAGGCTGCCTCTGAGGTGCACCCCTCTGCGGTCCCCGGGATCCCTGTCCCTGTGGTGCCTGCTGGGCCAGTGCATCGCCAGATGCAACCTCCTTGCCTTCCATTTGCTTGTAGCTTTGGAAGTTCCCTTTTGGCTTGGCATTCTCTGGGCATCTATTGGCTGTATGACCCGGTTTCTGGCAATTGTAGCACTTGATTTCTCTCCCATAGCATTCCTTGCCGGGATGGTCTTGGTTGCACTTTCTGTACACATAGGTGTGGCCATCGGAGAAGGTTTTGGTGAAACCTGAGCCAGAACCTGAGGTTTAGAGGGTTAGCGCATGTGTGCGTGGGTATACTAGATATGGTACTTGTACGAATATGATTTAGGAATAGAAGTTTACCCTTAGGTGGGTGTGATCTCAGTGGCTTTGCGGCCACCGGTGCAGATGAACTAAGCTGAAGAAGCTCAACTGGTTTTCCCTGCTCAGCATGGGCACTGCTCTCACTTGGGAATTTCTTTTGGGATTGCTGAAAGAAATTTCCCTTCTTCTTTTTCCAGCTTTTACCCTGGTTCTGCTCCTCGGCACTTGTGTTCTTATTGTTTGCCTTGCGCTTCAGCGCGGTTTCTTCATCCCGTAGTTGGCAAGTGATCTCAACGCGAGAAGCCGCGTGATAACACTCCTAAAGTTTCAGGTATTAGCCGGGATTCTTATTTAAAGAGGTAGAGAAAAAAAAGATTCAAGGAATTCAAGGAATTGAAATGATACTAAGGGTTAACCGATATTTACCTGTAGAGAGGTAAATCTTGTGTAGCCCATACCGTACCGTAGGCGATGGCCCAGACCGCCATAGAAGCGATCGACCAACACCTGGCCGGTGTATCCTAAGTCGGGTAGAAGACGGAGGATGGAGGTGAAGGTGCGGTAGTACTCGTCGACAGACATCTTCTCTGTCATCTTCAAGGCATCCAGCTCTAGCCTTTTCTTGGTTTTCACATGCTTGTAGTATTTGGAACGGAGGAGTGATGCAAAGGACTCCCAGTCGAATGTGGGGTCGTTGACGTGCTCGTGCTTGACTAGCTTCCACCAATCCATGGCTGCATCTTTCAGATAGTAGGCAACAACTCTAACTCGAACTCCAGCAGGAGCTTCGAGGGTTTCAAACGCCGTCTCCATTTTGGAGATATAGGCTTCTAGCTTAGCCGGATCACTCTCGCCCCTGAAGCAAGGAGGGCGGAGTTCCGCTACAGCTTTTACCCAGTTAGCTTCTCTGGGTGGAGGGGGAGGGATTGGCCCCGCTTGTGTTTGTTGGTTTTGCCGAGTTTGTTGCATTGCATTGATTACTTGTGGTAGCATCTGCGCTACCGTGGCGGCGACGATCTCTGCTATCGTCTGCGCGCCGGGTCCGTCAGATGTCTCTCCCCTAGGTCGGCCTCGACCTCGTCCTAACATCTGAACATTTAGCATTTACATTAGGCTTTGTACATGTGACCAAAGGGTCTTGAATTTAAATAAGGTATCGTTCCTAAGAACGTCAAGGGTATCCGTTGTTAACAACGGTAGTTCCTAGTTAGGTTTCTAAGTATCCGCCTTAAGACGGTTGAAATCCTAACTCGGTAATCCCCTATGCTCGGTAACTAAGGACATCAGAGCGTTACTACGCTCTGATACCACTTTTTGTAACACCCCTACCGTTAATCCTATTCTTACCGTCTAATCGTCCTGTTAATCCTACCAGTTCGCAGCGGAATTACTACTATTACTACGGCGGGTAAAACAACGCCGCTAACCGCCCATACGGCTAGCAAGGCTGACGCTACTTACAGTCACAGTCTAATGTTCAAAGTATACCAAGCTACTACAATTACTTATCCATCCAAAAACATGACATACTTACAATTCTGGATCATCGAGTATTTAAAGTGTATTCAATTACATTCCCTTTTCCAATCCTTCCAAAAGAATGAGTTTCTACCAACTACTCATCTATACCCAATCTCCGTCCTATCAACATCCAAAAAGGTGTACCCCATGGTACACCGGCTATCAAAAAGCTAAAGCCGTGTACTACTTAGTACACCATTCATAATCCATTGTTTACAGACAAAAAGAAGACAAAGAAATCAAGCTACGTCTCTTCACCGTCTTCATCCTTCTCTTGTACCTGCGTGTAGTAAAAACATCGCCCCAAGGGGCTCAGCAAAAGCTGCGCATGAACTCCGCATATACCGCGTGCTAGCTAGGGCACGCCGACTATTTGACGTCCACTAAACATGCAGTTCATTAATTTCATACATACATGCTTCACATACAACATACATGCATATACAATACTTCATACAATGCAAGATAGCAATACAATAGCACACACACTTACTTACCTTCACCGTGTTAGCCAATTTACGCATCCGGGTTAATCGGAATGCTATTTACTCTTTACTCATTACACATTCTTACTCTTACTTTACTTACTTACTTTCATTTACTTACTTACTCATTCTTATTTACTTACTCATACTCAAGTTAAGTCGGTATGACCTCCGGCCCGGGGACTACACCGTCCCACCACCGGGATTTACTTGACTCACCAATCCGGGATGCTACCCACTTAAGGGATTTGGGCCGCGGACCAGTTTAAGAGTCAAGAATTGGAGCCAACCTCTCGTGACTCCGCATCCTCACGCGTGGCCGAAACTATATCGGACTTCTACTCATTCCAATTTAATTACCAATTTAAGTTAGATTGGTTAGCTTGTTAGGAATAAGTTAGAAGTCCAAGCACAATCACAATCGGTCACAGTACAATACAACATACATACACGCATTCATATTCATCCATACATTTCATGAATTATACAAACTAAGATTTAAGAAAAATATTCACAACATACAACACTACATAATCACAAGTATGCATGGTAACTCCGATTCGTGCATTTATCTTATTTGGTGATCAAGTAGCACACAACACACAAATCAGAGTAACCAAGATAGCATACGGGGCATGAGGAATTCATACCGTTCACCGTTGTACTTGTATCCCAACGTTCCTTCGGTGCTCACAAATCAAGTCCTATAACATACATATGTTCGGGTGATTAATTCAACTATCATTAACTTAATTCGATTACTCTTACGTTTCCTAACTCTTACTTACTATGTCCTTACACTTCTTATACTTATACATTATCTATTTACTCTTCATTACTTTAAGTTCCTTTCCTTACTTAACGTTGGTACATTGACATATGTACATTTATATATGTGGGTATACATATATATATATATACATATGTATGTTATTATTATTTAATTAAAAATTTCTTTCTTTTTTTTGACTCGACCGGACTTGCAAGTCCGGATGCAAGTCCGGTCCATTCCAGTAGCTTTCATTACGGAAATTTTTCTGGCCCGACCGAACTTGCAAGTCCGGTCACAAGTTCGGTCCATTCCAGAAGGTTTCGAACAGGAAAAGTTTCTGGTCCGACCGAACTTGCAAGTCCGGTCGCAAGTTCGGTCCATTCCAGAAGGTTTCAGACGGGAGAATTTTCTGGTCCGACCGAACTTGCAAGTCCGTCGCAAGTCCGGTCCATTCCAGAAAGCTCCCGTCTTTGTGATTCTGGGCTCGACCGAACTTGCAAGTCCGGTCGCAAGTCCGGTCCGGCCCAGTACTTCAGTTTAAAAATCTGTTTTCAGTTCCTCTTCTTACCCATTACTTCCCCATTGTTCCTACACTTAATACCACATGTTTTATCACTAATTACACACTCTATATCATGTTATCTCACTCCTTAATCCCTTACACAATCCTATACTACTTTATATACAAAATTTTCCAAGTTTCAACTCAACACTCACATTGTCTCTTCCCTTACTACTTTCTTGCTACAGATTTTAACACTTACACTCCCCATCTATGGTTCCCTCTTCTAGTGTCATTTCAAGAGTTTCTAACACCTCACAATACATTAACTATCTCTCCCAACCTACCCTCTAACTATCTCAAACAAAATCTGTTACAACATATGTGTTTCACCTAGTTTCTAGTCTCTTAAGTGTTCTATTCTTAGGTAAATTTTGACATAACCTCCCCTATATTTCTACACTCTCACCACATTGTTTTCACACACATTATTAACCACTTCACCTGTTTTTACACAACAACAATATACAAACTCTCATACACCAATACCAAACACAAAAACACTCTTAAAATTTCCTACACTCAACATCCCAATCCCAATCTATTTTATGACAGTTTTTAATTGTTTCCAAATCTTCAATACAATCCAATTCTTCTTCCACATTACATTATTGTTCATTACCATTTTACAATGCAAATCCTACTCTTTTAAAATCTATTACACATATATATACAAGGCTACACAAAGATGAGTGTAATTACCTTGTTTCTTCTCTAGGTTTCCTTTCTCCTTCTTTCTTCTTCCTTCTTCTTCCTTTCCTCTTTCTACCGGTTTTAGCAACACAAATTCTCTAACTCTACAACCCATACATATACATACTTCAATATCAAGCACTAGCCCTAACCATTCTTTAAAGCTTAATATAAGTTTTAGGGTTTAGAAATCTCATTACCTTGCAAGGGTGTAGGTAATGCTTGGAATGGTTCAAGGACAATATTTACCACTCTCCAACAATGCCAAAATCGGCTAGCATTCAAAGAAGCAAACAAGGGTTTAGCTTCAAATTTTGTTTTGCCCTTAAGGCTAGAAAAACAATGGAGCTTCAAGAAGATTTTTACCTCAAAAGAACAAGGAGAAGAAGGTGGTTCTAGTGGTGGTCTTGAAGCTCCAAATGCTCCATACCCATGGAGATGAAAGTTCTCCTTTTTGAGTTTTGAAAGGATAGAAATGTTGCTCTTGATGAGAGGAAGGCAATGGTGTAATTTTTACAATTTTTGGAGGAGGTTTAAGCACTTAACAAGATGAGAGAAGATGGAGTTTGTGAGTGGGTCTTCAAAACTCCATGGCTGTCACCTGCTTGGAGAAGAAGAAGGAAAAATCAGAGAGTGAGGGAGTGGGTTTACGAGAGAGAGGAGAATAGAGATAGGAGAGAGAGTGTGAGAGTGTGAGGTAGAATAAAGTAGGTGAGTGTTTTACTTTATTATTTTTGTTGTTTTGTAAATGAGTAAGTGAGTGTGTGAGAGAGGAGATGGATCGGCTGGCACCACACACACACAAACTTTGCTTTTTATTTTAAAAGTGGACACATAAGTTTTGGTTATTTATGTTTCTACCCCACAACTTCCTGTTTTTGACAGTTTTTACTAATTTCTCGTTTTATTGATTTTATTGGTTCTAAAGCTTCACTAATATTTATTAATGATTATTTAGTTGACCAAAATTGTTACGAGTCTATTTGACCCGCTTAAAGTCTTGTTTTCCCGGTTACCTCAAAAAACGTGCTTTAAGGTTCGTTAGTGATTTTAATCCGTTTTAAGGATCTGTTTTCTTCGGGATTCATTCCCTCATGATTATTTACACTTAATTAAGCTTCTAAATTACTTATTAGCCTAATTAATCACTATTTTTAATTACGGGGTATTTCAGTGTGGTCGTCGTGTGCGTGGTCGAGGAAGAGGAAGGGGAAAAGGACGTGCACGTGGTTGAGCTGCTGAGTCAAGAGATCATCAGAAGGGTGATGCATTCAACATCGCCGGTAGCATGCCCATATCTTAGGTTTACAATGATCCTACGCTGTAGGTCGACACCACTAGGTTTGCTTACTATAGGAGCAGCTTAGTCGTTCATGTGGCATCATCTTCCGGTGTTGGCACGAGCATGGATGTTGACTATTTGACGTTGGCAGCAAACCTTGGTTTGTGTTCCACTTCTACCCTCAGAGCTCCTCTTAGGGATAGAGATTCCCGACATCATCATGATGTAGGGGATTTTAGTGGTCATGCCCTTGATCTTACTCTAGCATCAGCGGTTGAGAATCCTGCACCCAATGGGCCTAGGACTTATGTTCGTCGTAGATGTAGATGGTGTAACTTTGTAATTTGTTACTTTTTGTAAACAACTGAAGTTGGGGATTATATCATTATCGTTGGTTCATGTAATTTCTTTTGTTTTTGGTATGTTACGTCTACATCGAAGTGATGGATTAGTGACAGGTGTTGAGTATGCTGATTGTGTGGAAGTTGATAATATGTTCAGGTTGTGTGTTGATCAATCGTTGTGCTCCAACACTTAGAAATTTGGCTAAGTGTTGTAAACATGTGAAATCGTCTCTTCAAGAGATGATTTCATGTTGATTTGTGAACAAAACGTCTCTTGAAGAGATGATTTCAATAGTCTTAGGCACCAACACTTGGAATATTTACTAAGTGTTGCCAGGTTTAAGTGAAATCGTCTCTTCAAGAAATGATTTCAACTCCCGAAATTATTGAAATCGTCTCTTTAGATTTATTTTAGGATTAGTTTTGGAAGGAGGTTAGTATGGAGAATATTTTTGTAAAAAAAGGTTATTTCAGATTTATCTTTCCTTTATCAAGTCCCAGGACATTAGGATAAGTTTTTTATTGATGGGTAGAATTGAAATATTGTTTGAATATATTTTACTTTGGTCTTCGTAGTTATTAACATTTTAGTTATTTAAATAAGATGGTTAAATATTTATTATTAACTATTTTTTTGAATTTATATTATATCTTGTCGATCATACGTAATAATTGTTATCATTAGTTTTTATCTTTTGTTAAATAAAATTTGAAGGTATTTATATTTGGCAAATTCTTGGCTAAAGGTGAATGTAGCCAAGTTGGGTACATCTGAAGATATTTTAGTCAAATTAAAATAAAAAATATTTTTATAACAGGGTATTTTTGTATTTAATGAAGTATAGTGGGACAAAACAGAAAACAAAATAAAAAAACGCATCCGAAGGTGCGCGGGAATTTGATTCTTTTTTCTTTTTTATCTTTATCACAACAATATTTTAAATGATTGTAACTTTTAATATATAAGTCCAAAATGAAAAAAAATTATATCATTGTTCATTTAAATTCAAGCTCTTCAAAACAAGACTAGTCATGGATATATTTTGACAACTTTCATAAAATTTTATTTTTACATATATACGGTGATTTTTTAATGTGAGGATGTATGTACATGCTTTAATGTGAGAATGTACATGTTTTAATGTGACGGTGTACATGTTCAAATGTGAGAATGTACATGTTCTTTGATGAACATCTGTACATGTTTGTATGACCGTATGTACAAGTGTTCTTCCTTATATGTACAAGTTTTAATCTAAGGATGTACATATTTAATGATTCGTACAGGTTTATATGACTGAAATACCCCAAACCTTGATATGTTGTTAAATATTTAAACTATGGTATGTAAAGGCTAAAAAGTGCCTTAGAAACATCAGTGAACAATTTAAACCACAGTAAAATGCAATAAGGCACTAAGACACAGCTTGAGCAAAAACATGCTCTAAGCTTGGAGTGAACTTGGTTAGGACCCAAAGAGCCTACCAAGACTTAATAATATTCAATTATGATTTAATAAGGCTAATTAAGTCCTTAGGAAACTTTGGTAGACAGTTAAACTAAACAAAACACAAGAAAATACCTTAAAGTCAATTAGAGCAAAAATGTGCTCTAAGCTTGGGATAAATTTGTATAAGACCTAATGGTCCTACCTATACCTTATAAGTATGTTAATGAACATATTAAATCAATTACCAAAGAAAACCAAGCTTGAAAACAAGTTAAAACACAAAATATGCTTTAAGGAGTCTTAAAGCACATTTTTGAAAAATTGTCTTGTAAATGAGTTTTGAATGGCTAAATGTCCATCATTACTCTTTAATTAATATGTGTACTACTTAGTATCACATTTGGAAGTCTAGATCAATGAGAAATCAAAATTTTCACATCTATGTGCCTTGTTTTAGTGAATAGTAACTATTATAAGCTAGTTTGTAACATATGTTATTATAAGTAATTTAATTGGTCAACTAAGACCAAAACACCCCTAAGTAACTAAAGGGGGCCGGTTTTCATGGTGTGAGTCACCACCCTTGCTAGCACTTATCAAGTAAATACATAAAGGATAAAGCAAGTTACTATTTGCTTTTAGCAAACAAATATCTAAAGCTAGCTACTTACCTTCTCATTCTCTTATTCTTCTTCATTTCACACAATTTCTTCATCTTCTCCCAAGCTTCATTCTCGGTTTGCTACAGCACCACTCACACCACCATCTTCAATCTCTTATATCTTCTAGCTCCATATACCAAATCAAATTCTAAGACCATATTTGTCTTAGTTAGGCCAAGCTCTACACTCCTCTCTTTTCAAATCTTCAAGAACTCAATTTTGGTGCCATGGAGATTCACCATTGAAGGAGCTTGAGCTCATATTTTCATGCCTTGTCATTCTCTTATGCTTCAAGGTAAGGAAAATCGAAGAAAAACCATGTTTTCCTCTCATTTTGTACATGTCCGAAAATTCACCTCACAATGGTGTCTTTACCTTGCTTGTTTTAGCTTCATTTGAATCTTCCAAGGGCTAGGAGGAGTCCTCTCTTGATACTTATTCAGCTCTCTTCCAATTCCAAGGTGAAACAATTACCTTAATGTGTTAAGACAATATAATAAACCTAGGGTTTGTAAATGAGTTTAAGCATGAAGCTTGAATGCTCATTGGTGTTACTTGTATATGATTAGACATTGACAAGTAACCAAGTCCTTGCCGATTTCCAAACAAGGAAGAACAAAGAGTGTTCAAGTAAAAATCTGAAGAAAAGAGGTAAATGTGCTAACCTAATGTAATTTATTCCTAAGGAAAAGTGAGCTTGTATTGCTTAATAAAATACCTACGGAGCCAATGGTGAATGACCTAGTAAAATGCTCTCAAGGGAACTATTAAAGGGCATATGTGTTATTGTATGTAATTGCAGGTCAAAGGCATTATTTATGTGGAAATTCAGTGTTTAAGGTTTATGTTATTTAAGGGCCTAAGAGCCATGTTATTTAAGGCCTAAGTGCCAAGCAATTTAAGTTTATGCACTATATTGTGATGTAGTGTAAATTTGGTGAGTGTTGTGTGTGAGAATACTCTTTATGGATTTTAGGTGTTCTTGAATGAAATAAGGTAAAAACATAAGTGTTTGGATGTGAGAATATACAAGAGAAGCTATGGCAAAATTTGGGAAATGTATAAGAAGTTCTAAGTGTTTTAAATAAGTTTTGGTGAACTAGGAAGTGTTAAAGGTGAACAAGTGTTTTACTAAGGGAAGAAAGCATGTATTAAGGTGATTTAGAGTGATACAAGGATTTAGGTATTATCTTGGAAGTTCTAGGAACTCAATGTGTGCTTTTGAGGATGCATTAAAGTCTTGGAGAAGTTTGTTTAAGGTTTAGGAATGTTGATGTACAAGGAGGAAATGATGTTTAGGTAAGATGTGAAAAGGAGATTTAGTTAGTAAGAAAAGAAGTTTGAGAGATGATGTTAAGGTGTAGAGGAAACACCTTGGTATAGTGGTCATTATAGGTGAAATACCACTTAGAAATCTTAAGGAGAAAACATTCCAAGTGCTAGGAATTTTGTAAGAAATTTGTGAATGATAAGATGGTTTTGGTGTGTGATTTTAAGAGTTTAGTACATGGCTAAAGGTGTGTTTGATGTGCCAAATGATGTTAGAACACATTAGGAGGCTTGAGGAAAAGTTTGGAGAAAGTTTGACAAGTTTTGGACAATTTCTGATGTTGTCCGACCCAGTGGTCCGACCCAGGGTGGGTCGGACAGCCCTGTTAATTCAACCGTTGGAGTTTGGAATGGTCCGCCCAGAGTCTTGGGTCGGACATGGGTCGGACGGGAGGATTTAAAAGACGGAAAAAAGTTTCTGGAACGGTCCGACCCAGTTGTGGGTCGGACGGTGGGTCGGACGGCCCAAATATGTAAAAAAAAACAAAACAAAGTGTGGTTTAAGTAGTGAACTCTAGTGAGTAATAATGACAATTTAGTGGGGCAAAAGTTGTATTAAATGTAAAAGTAAAACAAGTTAAAATGTGAAGTTATTTAACTAAGTTAACGGGGATAAGTCATGAGCATTAGACTTTAAACAATCATGTTACCCCGATGTTAATAAAAGTACATGTAATGTTATCAGTTGTTCGAGAATTGCTCAAGGACATGAGTGGACATGATAGAGTGGACTCCGGTGACAGGTATGGTTTCTTGCAACCACTGTGTCCTACCGGATTACACCGGCTTGTATGCCAATGTGTTTTTCTGTATGTTTGCCACGTTATAAGATAAATCATGAACGAGTTTACAGTCGTTATTGTTGTTGTGTTTTACGTGCCGATACCGGTAACCTCGAATGCGCATGAAGGGCTAGCTAACCACTATTAGGTAAACGTAAGAGAACGTATCCGGTGATAACGTTTCCGACCTAAGGAACGTTCTAACCACGGCTATGCGTGAGTTAGTCATGTGATGTTTGTGTGTGATTGTTTGTGTGAATGTATGACTCTCCCTTCCCTTGTGTGTGTGTCTAACAAGACTTAACCCAATGTTTGTGACTGTTTATTAAGTTCAATGTTGAACTACTAACAAGTGCTAACGGGGGAAGTGAGGAGTCCGGTCTGTTCCGGTCACGCGTGTGAGTATGGGGGTCGTTGTCATATCATGTTCGATCCTCTCTGTATGTTATGGTTGTTTTCCAATTTGGTTTCCAACCTTCCCTTTAGCTTAACCAAGGCTATTTTACTGACTCACGTCGGGCCACAGGGGCATACTATGTTTATGTTTGTTCGGTGTGCTTGGATCACTATATCCGAGACATCTTGTGTTAAGTCATCTGTTCATTTAACGAGACGGTAACGAGTTATGTAATGAGCTTATCATGAGACTGGCAACATTCTCTAGGCTACAAGTGAACTGACTATGTTTGGGCCGGTTCATAAAGGGAACCGTTCCCGTTATGTTATGTATTGTTGTTGTGCTGCAATTCTTATTGCGATGTGATGTGATATGTTGTTAAGATGTGGAGTATATGGATTATGGATATGAATTCCAGTTTATTGTAGGAGGCGTTTAAGGATTACCCGATTGGTGGGTATGTGTCGTCTATTAAGGAAATAGCTCCGTTAAAGGAGAAACACTCTAGGGATTAAAGATCACAACGAGTGATTTGTTAAGTGTAGTTGAATTGGCTGTTTTAATGAGCCATTGTTGTGCAGTGTAATGTGTTGTGTATTTGTAGTTTACATGCATGATTCTGATATAATCAACCGCATGCTAAGACGACAATTAGTTGTGCGTGGCCCGGTAGCACGCGGGCTGCGGGATTACCATACCAGCAAAGGTGCTGAGCCCCTTGGGGGCCACCCTTTCTCTCCTTTTCCTATTTCAGGTACAAGGAGCTGGAAGCCGTTCGAGAGTAGGACGGGGTAGTCGTTGTACATGGGTAATCATTTAGGTTGTATATATACAGTAGGTGTAGTAAGACCGAAATTGTTATCGGCATTAGTTTGTGAATACTCAGTACAGTTGGAAGGTATGTATATGTTTTGTTGTTAATGAAAAAGGGATAGCAATGTGTAGTCGCTCGGGAATCTAGTCCATCAGACCGATACAATGTATGTGTAATAGCCTTGTTAGCCACGTGGCTGGTTAACGGCGTGTAACACCAACGAGTTAAGTAATGTGATGAAGGAAGTTTTCCGCTGCAGTTTATTGTTAAGTGTATTAATGTTGGATGGGGTGTTACAATGACTATCTATATGTTTTTAATGCGAGGATGTACATGTCTTTACGTGAGGATGTACATGTTTTAGTGAACATTTGTACAGGCTTGTATACCATCTGTACAAGTTTTCTTATACGTTTTATGCTCCATGCTCCATACATGTAAACATATTTTTTTTAAGTTGTCAAAATATATCCATGACTGGTCTTGTTTTGAAAAGCTTGAATTTAGGTGAATAATGATATAATTTTTTTTTCATTTTTGAAATACCCCAAACCTTGATATGTTGTTTAAACATTAATCTATGATATTTAAAGGCTAAAAAGTGCCTTAGAAACATCAGTGAACAATTTAAACCACAGTAAAACACAATAAAGCACTAAGACACAGCTTGAGCAAAACATGCTCTAAGCTTGGAGTGAACTTGGTTAGGACCCAAAGAACCTACCAAGACTAAATAATATTCAATTATGATTTAATAAGGCTAATTAAGTCCTTAGGAAACCTGGTAGACAATTAAACCAAATAAAACACAAATAAATACCTTAAAGTCAATATGGGCAAAAATATGCTCTAAGCTTGGGATAAGTTTGTATAAGACCTAAAGGTCATATCTATACCTTAATTATATGTTAATGAACATATAAAATCAATTACTAAAGAAAACCAAGCTTGAAAACAAGTTAAAATACAAAATGTGCTTTAAGGAGTTTTAAAGCACATTTTGAAAAATTGTCTTGTAAATGAGTTTTGAATGGCTAAATGTCCACCATTACTCTTTAATTAACATGTGTACTACTTAGTATCACATTAGGAAGTCTAAATCAATGGGAAATCAAAAATTTCACAAATATGTGCTTTAGTTTATGAATAGTAACTAAAATAAGCTAGTTTATAACATATGTCTATATAAGTAAGTTAAATGGTCAACAAAGACTAAAACACCCTAGATGAATAATGGGGGCCGGTTTTTGACAAGGGATGAGTCATCCCCCTTGTTAGCTTAATAAGAAAGAAAAAAGGTGATAAAGCTAGTTACTATTTGCTTTAACTTACAAATATCTCCAAAAGCAGTTTCTTCTCATTCTCTTCCTTCCTTCTTCTTTCATTTCCCACGGTCATCTATCTTCTTCTTCCTTCTCCATCGGTTATGCTACAGCAACTTCACCATTTCTCAACTTCCATAGCTTATATCTCCTAGCTCCTGATCCAAATTCATTTTCAAGACTACCATTCTTCGATAGGCCAAGCTCTACAACCTTGTCTTTTCAAATCTTCAAAAGCTTCATTTCGGTGCCATGGAGATTCACCATTGAAGGAGCTTGATCTCATATTTCATGCCTTGTCATTCTCCTTTGTTTCAAGGTAAGGAAAACCAAAGAAAATCGATGTTTCCTCTTGTTTTTGTGTGTAACCGAGAATCACCCTTTGATGGTGTGTTCTTTTGATCTTTCATAGCTCCATTTCACTTCAAAGGACAGGAGGAGTCCTTCTTGTTACGCTGATAAGTGGTGAAATAATGATGTTTCAATGCCTTTATCCCTCCCATTTCATTTGGTGTATACCTATTTCACCACTTAATAGAGTGTTTTTTGTGATTAATAGTGAACTTAACATTTGATCTTTTGTAGGTAAAAGCGCCCTTGAGCATACTTTTGACCCATTTTAGAGCTAGTGGCATGCACCAACAGCTTCCCCATCCTTCAAGCGTTCCAACGCCAACGCAAACGGGGAGCAATTCCGAGCCGTAACGAAGATTCTAGGCCCCGCGCAAGTTAGAGAAAATGTTTTCTGCAGTCGACCGACCCATGGACCGACCCACACTGGGTCGGTCGGAAGCTCCTGGAGCAGAAATTTGTCTCTGCATCGGACCGACCCATTGGACCGACCCACACTGGGTCGGTCGGAACTTAAAAATGGTCACGTGCCTCGTCTCCAGAAGGCCGACCGACCCGCGGGACCGACCCACGGTGGGTCGGTCGGACGCGGAAATTTCTCTACTATGCCAATTTTGAGGCTTTTTCACTATTACACTTCTACACACCAAAAGACCTAAACAAGGAGAGAGAGAGGCGATTTTGAGGGAGAAAAGAAGAAGAAGAAGAAGAGAAGGAAGAAGAAGAAGAGAGCTCACCTTCTCCAAGCTCAACCACCTTCATCAATGGCTTTTTCTCTCTCTCTCTCTCTTTTATGTATCTTATGGCTGAGTAGAACTATTTAGCACTTGGGATGGGGATTTGAACTTGAATCCCTCAACTAGCTTGTAAACCCTTGCTTCATTAATTATGATTGTTTTCTCTCTCTTGTTCATTTAATGCTTTAACTTGATCAATTATGGCATTTATGGTGATTCCCAACAACACAAGACTTTGAGTTGGGGGTTGTGACCTAGAAGAGAGAGGAACCCTAGATTGTGCTAGCTTGATTAGTTGGTGAAATTTGGGGCTATTTATGTGGACTTGTAATTAATGCTATCTAGTGATTTGAACTCCTCTTGATTTGAGAGTTGAGAGTATCTAGGTAAGAGTTGGCTCTTCCATGATTTGGAAGGTCATTACAATAGTCCAAATAGACAATTTGAGTGAATTGGGTTTATGAGTGAAGTTGGGGTGTATTTAGGTGAGAATAACCATCCTAGGGTGCTTTCCATCCAAAACCCTTAACAACCAATTTTAGTTTCCTTAGTTAAGTTGCAGTTTTTCTTGAACAAAATCATTAAGCTTGCCGCCGGCTAAACCCCCCCTTTACTCATTTATTATTTCGTTACCGAATACCGAAACTAGGGAAATAGATAATCAATTTCCTGGTGGAACGACACTCGTTATCTACTACTTCGATTGGGTCCACTTGCCCATATTTTGTGATATTGATCTGCATATACATATATTTCCTCTGACAAGTTTTTGGCGCCGTTGCCGGGGAAATTGATAGTCTCTATCAGTTTCCCCAGTTTCGGTATACCGGTTTTATTTATTTTAGTTTTCTTTAGTTCCTTTTATTTTACCTACCTCTAATATTTAGTATTGTTTGTGGGCAAGCTTGTTTAGGTACCCTCTGCTCTTCTTGTGTATGCCAAGTACCCGTTCTAGCGACTCTCCTCTTGCTAGTCCGAGGCCTGATCTCGAACGATCTCTAAGAAGAGTTAGAAGAAACTTGAAAACACTTGCCATGGCGGACAATGACCCGCATGTAGAAAACAATGGTCATGGGGATGAACAACCACAAGGCCAACACCGACCTCTCAAGGACTACCACCGACCAAACACCGAAGGGAGAGCCTCAGCAATAGTTCTTCCAACCTTAACACAGGCTGAAGCGGCTCAATGGACTTTCAAAACCCATTTCATCACCGCCATCCGGGACCAAGGAAAATTCAGTGGGGCTAATCCGGATGATGCTCCAAACCACTTGAGCGTCTTCGTGGATTTTTGCAACTCCTTCGGTAAAACAGGAAATCTAAACGAGAGGATCCGGCTACAACTCTTCCCCCACTCACTGTCCGACTCAGCTTTGAGATGGTACCGTAGTCTCCCATCAAATTCTATCGAAACATGGGAGCAAATGGCTAGCAAATTCCTTGCCAAATACTACCCCACAAGTAGGACAAGGCAATTAATTGGCGAAATAAATACATTCTACCAAGAGCCGGGTGAGACCTTGTACGATGCTTGGGACCGGTTCAAGGAGCTGCTCATGAATTGCTCCCATCATGGTCTAGATGACCAATCCTTGTGTCTCTCATTCTTCAATGGGCTGGACGACTCCAACCGCCTACTTGTTAATTCCTCCGCGGGAGGGAGCTTCATGACAAAGTCTCCCGAGGAAGGAATAGAACTCCTAGAAACAATGACCAATGACACAAGGCAATGGTCTAGAGCCAAGGGAAGAGTACCAAGAGCAGCTGGCCTCCTCAATGTGCAACCCACCGATCATCTCTCAGCTCAAATCTCATCTCTCACGAAGATGGTAGAGAAGCTAGCTACCGCTCAAACCGAAATTGTCAAATCTATAGCTTCTTCATCTTCCGGTCAATCCTCGGAAGGATGTGCCATATGTGCGGGTCCCCACGACACTCGACGTTGTGAAGGGGAGCTGAACACGAACCAACAAGAGGATGTGAACTTCATAGGCAACCGAGCTTACAACAACAACAATGCGCCATGGAGGAACCATCCTAATTTTTCATGGAGAAATGACCCAAACCAAGGAGAACCAAACAAAAGCTTCAACAACTCTCAAGGGTATAGACCTCAAGCCCAAAACCAACCATCAAACTTTCAATATGGGTATAGGCCACAAGGAACTCCTCCGGGCTTCCAACATCAACAACAACAACAAGGGTCCCCCTCCTCCTCTTCTAGTGGGACTTCAAGGTTGGAAAACCTCATGGCGGATTTCATTGTCACCGCAAAGACCAAGTTCTCGGAACAAGAGGCTTTCAATGCTAATCAAACGGCATTCAACAAAAACATTGAAACCCAACTTGGTCAAATATCTCAACAACTCTCCCAAAGGCCACCGGGCACCTTTCCAAGTCAAACAAAGCCCAACCCGAGGGAAGAGGCCAAAGCGGTAACATTGAGAAGTGGTCGCCCCCTTCAAACTTCATCTCCACAAGCTGATCATGAGAGCCAAGAGAATCACAATGAAGAAATTCAAGATCGCCAAGAGGAAGAACAAGAGATTGTTGAGGAAGCTCCTTCTCAACCGAAAAATACTTCCAAGGAGAAGGAGTCTCCTGAATCATCTTCCCCTTCTACTCTTGCTAAACCTTTACTACCTCTTCCATTCCCAAATAGACTCAAAAAGAAAAATCTAGATGAACAATTTGGGAAATTTTTAAGCATTTTCAACAAGCTAACAATTAATGTTCCTTTTGCAGATGCTTTGAAACAAATGCCTATCTACGCCAAGTTTATGAAAGACATTCTTGCTAACAAGAGAGCAACACTTGGTGCGGAGACGGTGCAACTCACCGAGGAGATCTCGGCGGTCCTACTGCGGAACCCCCCTCCAAAACTCGGAGACCCCGGTTTGCCTATAATCCCCTGCTCTATCGGTGATATAAATTGTGGTAGTGGATTATGTGATTTAGGTGCAAGTATAAATCTCATGCCGCTTTCAATTTTTAATAAACTTGGGATTGGCGAGTGTGCACCCACTGCTATGCAACTGCAACTTGCTGATAGGTCATTGGTCTTCCCGAAAGGGAAAGTTGAGGATTTAGTAGTGACTGTAGGGACTTTTGTTTTCCCGGCTGATTTCATCGTTATTGATATGGAGGAGGATGCTAGAGTACCACTGATATTAGGTCGCCCCTTCTTGCGAACTGCTAGGACCTTAATAGATGTGGAAAATGGAAAAATTATCTTGAGGTTTCATGATGAAAAACTTGAGTTTGACATGTCTAAGGTAGTGAAAAAACCCGCACATGCGGAAGCTGCTTTTGCCATAGATATTGTTGACTCAATTTTGCAAGATAATTACTCTTCTTGTTTTGATTATGATGCTCTCACCGTCGCTTTGACTGATACTTGTGGAGACCGGGAAGATGAACCGGAGGTAAGAGAGATGGTCGCCGCATTAGACAAGAGGTCAATGCCATACCGGACACACTACCCACCACCGGAGCCCTTGGAGCGCACTGCACAAAGGCTACCCCCCTCGGTTGAGAAGCCTCCCACCGTGGAGTTGAAACCCTTACCCTCTCATTTAAAATATGCTTATCTAACTGAACCTTGTGATCTTCCTGTTATTATTTCTTCCTCTCTTACAGGAGCACAAGAAGACAGTTTGTTGAGGGTGCTTCGAGACCACAAGAGAGCTATTGGGTGGTCCATCTCAGACATCAAGGGTATTGCTCCACATTTGTGCACTCACCGAATTTTCATGGAGGACGACTACAAGCCACTTGTTCAACCTCAAAGGCGGCTCAACCCGAACATGAAGGAGGTAGTTAAGAAGGAGGTCCTAAAGCTACTCGACTCCGGGATCATCTACCCCATATCCGATAGTCAATGGGTGAGCCCGACTCAGGTGGTACCAAAGAAAGGAGGGATCACGGTGGTGTCGAATGAAAAGGGTGAGCTGGTTCCCCAAAGGACAACAACCGGTTGGAGAGTATGCATCGACTACCGGAAGTTGAACACGGCTACAAGGAAAGACCACTTCCCCCTGCCCTTCATCGACCAAATGCTAGAGAGGTTAGCCGGACAAGACTTTTATTGCTTTCTTGATGGCTACTCGGGGTACTTCCAAATCCCCATAGCCCCGGAAGATCAAGAGAAGACCACATTCACATGCCCTTACGGGACATTCGCATATAGAAGAATGCCTTTCGGATTATGCAATGCTCCCGCAACATTCCAAAGGTGTATGATGGCCATCTTCTCCGACTTTATTGAAAAAAGCATGGAAGTTTTCATGGACGATTTCTCGGTCTTCGGGCTCAATTTTGACTCTTGTCTAGAGAACTTGGACGCCATTCTCTCCCGATGTGAGGAAACCAATCTAGTACTCAATTGGGAGAAATGTCACTTCATGGTGAGAGAAGGGATCGTCCTCGGGCACAAGATCTCTTCCAATGGGATTGAAGTCGACCGGGCCAAGGTCGAAGTCATAGAGAAGCTGCCACCACCTACCTCGGTTAAAGACATTAGAAGCTTTCTTGGCCATGCCGGGTTCTACAGAAGGTTCATCAAGGACTTCTCCAAAATCTCCAAACCTCTGTGTGACCTCTTAGCAAAAGATGCAAAGTTTAAATTCTCTGAAGAATGTCTAAAAGCCTTCCACACTCTCAAGGAGTGCCTCGTCTCAGCACCGATAGTGGTATCACCGGATTGGGGCCTCCCTTTTGAGGTAATGTGTGATGCAAGCGACTATGCGGTGGGAGCAGCCCTATGTCAAAGAAGGGAGAAAATTCTTAGAACTGTCTACTATGCAAGCAAAACACTCAATGATGCTCAGAAAAATTATGCCACGACTGAGAAGGAGCTCCTAGCGGTGGTCTTTGCACTAGATAAGTTCCGCTCATATCTCTTGGGAGCAGGGTGATTGTTCATACCGACCACTCAGCTCTCAAGTATCTCTTCACCAAGGAAGACGCTAAACCGAGGCTCTTGAGATGGATTCTATTGCTGCAGGAATTTGAGATTGAGATTAGGGATAAACCGGGCACTCAAAACGTTGTTGCTGACCACTTGTCTCGAATGGAGACCCCGGATGATGGTACCCCTATCAATGAGCTCTTCCCGGATGAGACCGTGTTCACAATTGGAGAAACCGGTGATCCTTGGTTTGCCGACATCGCAAACTACCTGGTGAGGGGAGTAGTGCCATACGAAATGACATACCAGCAGAGGAAGAAATTCTTCGCCGACGTCAGCATTATTTTTGGGATGACCCTTACCTATTCAAAGTCTGTGCCGATGGGATGATTAGGAGGTGCATACCCATAGATGAAGTTCAGAGCATCCTCACCCATTGCCACTCTCTTGAGGCAGGAGGGCACCACGGGCCAGCCAGGACAGCAGCTAAGGTGCTACAGTCCGGATTCTTTTGGAAAACGCTTCACAAGGACTGCCACTCCTTTGTAGCTGCTTGCGACCGGTGCCAAATGCTAGGAAACATATCCCGGAAGCACGAGATGCCACTTAATGTAATGATCGAGGTCGAACCCTTCGATTTATGGGGCATTGATTTCATGGGTCCATTCCCCTCCTCCCACTCAAATCTCTTCATCTTGGTGGCGGTGGACTATGTCACGAAATGGGTGGAAGCCATTGCATCTCCCACCAATGATGCCAAGGTGGTGACCAAGTTCCTAAAGAAAAACATCTTCACAAGGTTTGGGGTGCCTAGGGCGATTCTCAGCGATGGGGGATCTCACTTCTGTAACAAACAGTTTGAGGCGTTAATGGAAAAATACGGAGTGAGACACAAGGTATCCTTGCCTTACCACCCTCAAACAAATGGGCAAGCCGAGGTGACAAATAGGGAGCTGAAATGGATACTACAGAAGACGGTAAACTCCTCCAGGAAGGATTGGTCCTTAAGACTAGACGATGCTCTATGGGCTTACCGGACAGCATACAAGACTCCCATCGGGATGTCTCCATACCGTCTAGTCTTCGGCAAGGCTTGCCACTTACCCGTTGAGCTGGAGCACAAATCCTATTGGGCTGTGAAAGCCTTAAACTTTGATCTCAAGGGTGCCGCCGACAAGAGAAAATTTCAACTCACCGAACTGGAGGAATTCCGGGAGGAAGCCTATGAGAACAACCGCATTTACAAGGAGAAGGCCAAGAGGTGGCATGACAAGATGATCTTAAGGCGGGAGTTCCATGAGGGAGACCGGGTATTGCTCTACAATTCGAGGTTGAAGCTTTTTCCGGGTAAGCTCAAGTCACATTGGTCCGGACCATTCACCGTCACCAAGGTAACCCCATATGGTGCGATTGAGCTGAAGAATGTGAAGGGTGAGACATTTATGGTCAACGGGTCTAGGTTGAAGCATTACCTAGGAGGCGATATCGAGAAGGTGGAGACACGTCCTCTCTACTTACAAGAGCCCCAGGTTTGATCTAACCCTCACAATGGTCTAGCCAAAGACCGTAAAAAGACGGGCAGCTTTCCGGGAGGCAACCCGGACAACTCTCATGCTATCGTTCGTGTGCATTATTTGTTTGTTAATTTAGCTTTGTTTTGGTGTGTTTCTGCGTGTTTTTGCATGTTTAAGTTGGTTGTGGATGAAAATAAGCATTTTGGGCAAGAAAACATCTCTTTTTGGGGAGCCTCTGTCAAAGACCGACCCTAGGACCGATCCTAGATGGGTCGGTCGGCTCCAAACTTTGAAAAAATTGGTCTCTGTAACAGACCGACCCACGACCGACCCTATGTTGGGTCGGTCGGGTCGAAAAATTTGAAAATCTTCTGTTAAGACCGACCCACCGACCGACCCTAGGTTGGGTCGGTCGGGTCGAAAATTTTGAAAAAAAAAAGAGAAGAAAACGCGGCGTTTTCTTTCTTTCTTTCTTCTTTCCTTTCTTCCTCTCGTTCTTTCTTCTTCCTCGCGCACCCGACACCACCCTCCATCGCCATTCACTCTCCCTCTCTCGCGCAGACCCGCCCACACACCTCCAGCCCCTACTTCCGACGACCGCCGCCGCCACCCCAGTCCCCTCCGACGACCGTCGCGTGCCCCAGCCGCACCGGACCCCAGCCACGACCCAACAACACCAAAGTCGAACCCTAACCCCCCATTACCCCTAAATTCGAATTCTGCCCCAATCTGCACCCAAAACCTGTTCATTTCTTCTCAATTTCACCCCCAAAACGCTAAGGTATGTCATTTTAACCATAATTTGTCAATTTTTACAATTTTAGGGCAAGTTACAATTTGGGCTAAAAATAGGTCGAACCAAACAAGGCTTTGGGTGGAATTTCTGAATTGTGGGGTCGTTGATGGTGCAAATGTTTTTAATTGATAGTGTTAGGCTTTGTGTGTGAAATTGGGCTAGACAATGTGGCTTTTTGATGGTGGTGACATGATATGGGTACACTTAGTGCTTTATATTAAATCTCACCTAAAATATCATGGTGTGGCATACTTGGATGAATTGTGAATGATTCAATGATGTCAATGCTTACAATTGATAATGTTGGGCTTGGTGTGTGGAATTGGTCTAGAAATTGTAGTTGGTTGTTGGTGCTAGCACACTTGGTATACTAGATGCTCTCGCTTGAAGTTTATCCAATGCGCAATGTTGTTGTTACAATTCATAATGCTAGTACCATACTAATGTGGCGGGTTGCTTAGCAACTCTTTTTGCTCTTCAATTGATAGACTACATAAGGCAATGAACTTTCATGAGTGAGAAGTGAGGGTTCTCAAACTATGCGAAATGGGATGACTTATTGAATTGCTTGGTACTTTTTTGTGCTTTGTGATGGGTTGGTGCTATTGGGATGCTTCTCTATGTAAATGACAGCCTTCGGGCTAATTTGTGGAGGTTCTTAGAACCGGGGAAAGGGAAGAAAAACAAGGGAAACCATGCCGAAATTGTTCTAGCAACGTACCATTACTTTTGCTCTTCTTTGTGCTTCATGCTTATTCTTTGCCCCAAATGCTTAGTATTCTTCCTCTTTTTATTCTAACTTCACACCACTTGTTATTTGTTTCTTCTTTTGTTTCTCTTTTGTCTTTATTCCTTTTTGCAGAACAATGGCCCACCGAAACCGACGTGCCACTCGAAGGGCAGCCGCCAATGCCGGTCTCCTTGATGGCCGATTCCTCAATGAAGCTGCCCGGGCATGGTACAATGCCCCACGTCGAAAGGAAATCGTGCGGGAGAGGACGGTGGACCCTACACTCATTGATACACTTCAGCTTCGCGCCGTCCTCGATCCTCTCCAGTGGAGCTGTCTGCTGAGCATGGGCGGGGAATACTTCCCCAGCCAGATTTACGAATTCTACGCTAATGCCACGGTGGATCGCCATGAGCGGACGGTCTCTTCCTATGTTGGGGGGCAACCAATCGAAATCACCAAAGACACCTTCCAGCGCTTCCTTGAGGTGCCTTGGGAGGATGTGACCTACCGCTCCTGGATTACCTCCCACGAGCAGGACGACCATAGGAAGCACTACCTGGCCACTCTCCCCGTTCAGCGCCGAAAGAAGAACCAGGGGGACTGATGTTAGAGTCACGATGACTCTCAACATGGTCACTGATCCGGTCAAGAGAGTCTTGCTGGCACTGCTCCGCCATAACATCCATCCGCGTGACAGCAAAGATCTTAATGCGACGGACTGTTTCCTCGTCGACTACATGCTGACTCCGGACATCACTGACGAGCCGATGTCCCTCTCCGGATTGATGTTCCGGCATCTGCTCCACATCATCGCCAAGAAGGACACCCAGCACCTGGGGTTCCCCTTCTTCATTCAGCAGCAGATTGCCCGGCTGGGGCTGCCGACTGCTGGGCTTCAGGCCAGTCCTCCCATGGAGTTGATCGGGGCGCACACTATGAGGAGGTTTGGGTTCACTCAGCGCGCAGATAGCTGGTACAAGGAAGACGCTCAGACGGCTGTGGGGGGGTCCTCGGGTGCCTCTGCTAGTGCCGCTCCGCTCCTGCTCCTCCCTCCTCCCCCACCGACCGGCGTTGTATCCGAGGAGCGCTTTCAAGAGTACCAGCGCCAGGTGGCTGAGCACCAGCGCCTGGTTGCTGAGCAGCAGCGTCTGATGGCGGAGCAGATTCGTGCCCTTCAGGAGCAGATGGCACATGGCCACCCCCCTCCCCAGTAGTTCTTTATGCAACATGTGGATTATCATTTTTCTTGCACTTTTTAGACTCCTTCTGCTTGCTGTTTCATCTTCGATATTTACATTCAGCACTCTCGCTTTGTAGCACTTTCTTATTTTCTTTAATGCACTTTTGGATTATATGATTCAGGACTCATGTATGAGCCCCATTTTGCTTACTAATTATGGCCTTTTTGTGAATTCTTCGGAATTATGAGTGCGCCTCGTTTCCTTTTTGCCTTGCATTGTAGATATGCACATTGAACGCAAGCGCTCCTCAAGGGTGAGTAAGGCCACATGCAAGAGGAACTCTTGCAAATTTTTCCTAGCGCTTCAACGCCCCGGACACTCACAAGTGTGGGGGAATTTGATCCACCACTCACACCTTCTCAGGGGAGCGTTCTCTCACGCCTACACACTTACATACTGCGCTAAACTTTTGTACTCTATGTTAAGTGCTTCGAAAAGGTCTTCTGTTTGTGTTCCCTTGAGTTTTGCTTCGAACAATGCGGACATTGTCCCATTCAAGTGTGGGGGAAACGACCTTTTCTTTTGGTGCACTACTCAATTTCCCTATACGTATCTACAGCTCCCATGTAGAAATTACATTTATAGTAAGCAAGTGTCTCCATGAATTTTTAGAATTCTTCACTGATTGTTTTTCAAAAAGATCTCTCTTGAGGAGCAATGTTTGCGGTGCTTCCATAAACCCCTCTCTTGGTGATTTTTATTGCTTAGGGGTTCTTTCTACCTTCTCATCTAGGGATTGCTAAGGGGTGCTTCCTTGTGAAAAATATTTATATAGGAACTTGAGAGACACCATAGGTAACCAACAAATGAGAGTTGAGTGTTCATTAAAGTAAGGCAAAAATGCCAACCATCTCTTCTCATCTCTTGTTGCAAAAGTGAATCAAATGCAAATCTCTATTTTTCCTTTTGTTTTTCCTCAATGCCCATTCTTGAGAGAAGTTGGCCATGGTAAAAGTTCTCCAAATTCCAAAAATCTCTAAGAACTTGGAAGCACTCTAGATCATACCCCAAAACTCTATATTTTTTATTACCCTAAGCATACCCATGTCACCACGAGAAGGTCGGTTGCACTCCTCTTGAGATGTTTCACAAATTTTGCTCACTTGAATTCAAGAGTTCATCTAGACACTTGCTTGCTTTAAATATTCCTTTTTATTGTGGGTTCCTAGCAAATTTTTGCTTGAGGACAAGCAAATAGATAAGTGTGGGGGAGTTGATAAGTGGTGAAATAATGATGTTTCAATGCCTTTATACACCTTCATTTCATTTGGTGTATAGCCTATTTCACCACTTAATAGAGTGTTTTTGTGATTAATAGTGAACTTATACAGTTTGATCTTTTGATAGGTAAAAGCTCACCTTGAGCATACTTTTGACCCATTTTAGAGCTAGTGGCATGCACTAACAGCTTCCCCATCCTTCAAGCTTTCCAACGCCGCAAACGGGGAGCAATTCCGAGCCGTAACGAAGATTCTAGGCCCCACGCAAGTTAGAAAAAACTGTTTTCTGCAGTCGACCGACCCACACTGGGTCGGTCGGAAGCTCCTGGAGCAGAAATTTGTCTCTGCATCGGACCGACCCATTGGACCGACCCACACTGGGTCGGTCGGAACTTAAAAATGGTCACGTGCCTCATCTCCAGAAGGCCGACCGACCCGCGGGACCGACCCACGGTGGGTCGGTCGGACGTGGAAATTTCTCTACTTATTCCAATTTTGAGGCTTTTTCATTATCTAACACTTCTACACACCAAAAGACCTAAACAAGGAGAGAGAGAGGCGATTTTGAGGGAGAAAAGAAGAAGAAGAAGAAGAGAAGGAAGAAGAAGAAGAGAGCTCACCTTCTCCAAGCTCAACCACCTTCATCAATGGCTTTTTCTCTCTCTCTCTCTCTTTTATGTATCTTTATGGCTGAGTAGAACTATTTAGCACTTGGGATGGGGATTTGAACTTGAATCCCCCAACTAGCTTGTAAACCCTTGCTTCATTAATTATGATTGTTTTCTCTCTCTTGTTCATTTAATGCTTTAACTTGATCAATTATGGCATTTATGGTGATCCCCAACAACACAAGACTTTGAGTTGGGGGTTGTGACCTAGAAGAGAGAGGAACCCTAGATTGTGCTAGCTTGATTAGTTGGTGAAATTTGGGGCTATTTATATGGACTTGTAATTAATGCTATCTAGTGATTTGAACTCCTCTTGATTTGAGAGTTGAGAGTATCTAGGTAAGAGTTGGCTCTTCCATGATTTGGAAGGTCATTACAATAGTCCAAATAGACAATTTGAGTGAATTGGGTTTATGAGTGAAGTTGGGGTGTATTTAGGTGAGAATAACCATCCTAGGGTGCTTTCCATCCAAAACCCTTAACAACCAATTTTAGTTTCCATAGTTAAGTTACAGTTTTTCTTGAACAAAATCATTAAGCTTGCCGCCGGCTAACCCCCCCCCCCCTTTACTCATTTATTATTATTCCGTTACCGAATACCGAAACTAGGGAAGCAGACAATCAATTTCCTGGTGGAACGACACTCGTTATCTACTACTTCGATTGGGTCCACTTGCCCATATTTTGTGATATTGATCTGCATATACATATATTTCCTCTGACATACGCATTCAAGCTCTCTTTTTATTCCAAGGTAAAACAACTATCCTAAAGTGTATAGACAATGTATATAACCTAGGGTTTGTAAATGAGTTTAAGCATGAAGCTTGAATGCTCATTGGTTTTACTTGTGTATTGATTAGAACATTGACAAGTAGCCAAGTGCTCTTGCCGATTTTCAAACAAGGAAGAACAAGAGTGTTCAAGTAAAAATCTTGAAGAAAAGAGGTAAACAAACTATCTCAATGTAGTTTAAATGCCTAGGAAAAATGAGCTTGATTTGCTTAATAAAATACCTAAGGAGCCAATGGCAAATGAGCTAGTAAAATGCTCTCAAGGAGTTTATTAAGGGCATATGTATTGTTGGGTGTATTTGCAGGTCAAGGGCAATATATACATGTGGAAATTCAGTGTTTATGGTTTATGTTATTTAAGGGCCTAAGAGCCATGTTATTTAAGGGCCTAAGTGCCAAGCAATTTGATTATGCACTATATTGTGATGTAGTGTAAATTTGGTGAAGTTTTGTGTATGAGAATGTCTTGATGGATTTAAGTGTTCTTGGATGTTTAATGGTGAAAACTATGTGTTTTGGTGTAAGAATATACAAGAGAAGCTATGGCAAAATTTAGTTGATAAACAAAGGAGTTTATGTGTTCTAATGAGATTTTATGACCTAGAGGGTACTAGGAAATTGTTAAGTGTTAAGATGGTGAAAGAAAGTGAATCATGATGTTTTGGGTGTTAAGATGCCATGGGCATTGTCTTGGAGGACTTGGAAATCAATGGGTGTCTTAAACACACCAAGGTTATGTGTGTGAAGTGCTAAGTCTTGTGCAAGTTTTGGTGATCAAAGGAAAAATAATGCCTTTGGAGTAGTGATAATGGTGGTAAGGAAACATTTTGGGATAGTGATGGTCATAGGTATAAAACACCACTTAGAAACCTAAGGAAAAACACTACAAGTGTTAGTATTTATAAGAATTGTGTAATGCTTGAGGAAGATCTTTAATGGGTGATTTAAGGAGTTTAATGAAGTCTTAAGGTGTGTTTGAGGTGCCCAAATGAGGTTAGAACATACTAGGATACATGAGGTGAAGTTTGGAGTCAAATGGGAATTTAGAAACAAAGGTCTGGAGCCGACCGACCTTAGGGACCGGACCTGTAAGGTCGGTCGAGCTCAGTTTACACTACCGGGAAGAGTTTCTGGAATGGACCGACCTTGGGGACTGGACTTGCAAGGTCGGTCGGGCTTGTATTTTGGGTACGAATTGAGTCCCTGGAATCCACCGAACTTGCCAAGATCGGTCGGGCCTAAGTTTTCAAAGGGGAAAAACTCTCGGGAATAGACCGACCTTGTGGACCGAACTTGCAAGGTCAGTCGGAGTAGAATTTTTGACGGTAATATGTTCTGGAATGGACCGACCTTGTGTAAGGTCGGTCGGTAAGGTCGGTCGGACCAAAAACATTGTTTAAGGTTATAGGATGATGGGGATTATTAAGTAATGATGTTATAAGATTGTTAAGGACATGTTAAGTGAGTTATAATGACAATTTAGTGGGGGAAAAGTTGTATTAAAATGAAAATAATAAAACAAGTTAAAATGTGAAGTTATTTAACTAGTTAACGGGGATAAGTTATGAGCATTAGACTTTAAACAATCATGTTACCCCGATGTTAATAAAAGTAAATGTAATGTTACCAGTTGTTCAAAGATGTTACGAGGAACATGTGATGGCACGTTAGAGTGAAACCACGGTGACAGGTATGGTTTTCTTGCAACCTGTGTCCTACCGGATTACACCGGCTTGTATGCCAATGTGTTTTTCTGTATGTTTGCCACATTGTAAGATAAAACATGTAATGAGTTTATAGTAATTCATTTATGTGGCGTGTTCAATTCCGATACCATTTAACCTCGAAAGTGTTAAATCTTAGCTAACTGAGTCTAGGATCACATGAGAGTTCGGTATTCGGATTTAACGACCCGAACCATGGGACGTTCTAACCACGGCTATGCGTGAGCTAAGTGTGTGATGATTGTGTGTGAATGTATGGACCTCCCTCGTGTGTCTAACCCAGTTGAAATACCTTTTGGTGTGTGGACGTGATAGATCCCACAGTGGGGCTCTAACTATTTATCTACAAGTAAATATGTACTAACGGGGGTGAGGAATCCAGTTAGGCCGGTCGCGCGTTGTTTGGGAGTGGGTATCCTTTTTAGCCTTACCCTCCTCTCTGTTATGGTTGTTTCCCTCACGGGTTACGATCTCCCATTAGCTTACTCCAAAGCTTAGCTATTCTGACTTATGATCGGTTTAGGGGGAACATGTGTTTGTGTGGTGTGTTCGGGTCACTAAATCCGATCCATCTTAACTTAAGTTACTCGTCCAACTATTAGGACGGTAATGAGTGTTGTATAACGAGCTTAACATGAGGGTAATATCATTCTCTAGGCTCACAGGTGAATTAACTATGTTTGGGGTCGGTTCCTTAAGAGAACCGTACCCGTTGTGTTATGTATTGTTGTTGTGCCGTAAATTTTATAGCGGTGTGATGTATTATGTTGTAAAATGTGGAGTATGTGGATCATGGATATGAATCCCAGTTTATGATAAGAGGGTTTAAGGATAACCCGACTAATGGGTAAGTGTCGTCTATGAAGGAAGTAGCTCCGTTGGAGGAGAAACACTCTAGGGTCAAAGAACACAAGGAGTGATTTATTAGGTGTAGATGTGTTGTCTATATTTGTTGTGACCTCTGTTGTGGATTGTAATGTATTTTGTGTTATGGGAGTACATGCATGATTTAAATGTAATCAACCGCATGCTAAGACGACAATTAGTTGTGCGTGGCCCGATAGCATGCGGGCTGCGGGATTACCATACCAGCAAAGGTGCTGAGCCCCTGGGGGCCACCCTTTCTCTTCTTTTTCCTATTTCAGGTACAAGGAGCTGGAAGTCGTTCGAGAGTAGGACGGGGTAGTCGTTTGTACATGGGTAATCATTTAAGTTGTATATGTACAGTAGGTGTAGTAAGACCGAAATTGTTATCGGCATTAGTTTGTGAATACTTGGTACAGTTGGAAGGTATGTGTACGTTTTGTTGTTAATGGAAAGGGATAGCAATGTGTAGTCGCTCGGGAATCTAGTCCATCAGACCGGTACATTGTATATGTAATAGCCTTGTTAGCCACGTGGGTGGTTATTTTGGACTTATATATTAAAAGTTACAATAATTTCAAGTTTTTATGATAAAGAAAATAAAAAAAAATCTTAAAAAAATAAAAAAAAAATAAAAGGGAGATACGCCGGAGGCACGCTTGAAAATTGAAAAAAAATAAAAAAATAAAAAAAAAGATGTACCACGGATGTAGCCAAAGAGGCTACATACACCTGTAGCCAAGACACATTTTCTATAATTCTTTTCGTTCGTTTTAATTCTACAATAATTGATTCTTTATTGATTTTAAAAAGTTAATGAAGTGTAAAAAGTTATTTACTTCGTATTTATTATTGAGTTAATAAATAATATAAAATAATGATATTTGTGAAAACGATAGTACATTAATACGCGTATCATATATTATTTTTGATCATGACAATTTGTCTCATCATAAGATAACCATTTACCGTAAAACAAATATTTGATTAACTAATTGTTAATTTTAGATATGTATTTTACATATAAGTTTAATTAATGAATGCTTAGCAAAAAAAAGTATGATGTATGGGTAACTCAATATCCTAAATACATTTCAATATGTATTTCTTTTCACAATTTTACTAAAATATTGATACAATAGTATATATAGATGTATGTGATACATAATGATGTATGTTATTGTATTTGTCGGTATTCTTTCTGTGATATGGACTCTTAGATGATGTATGTTATTGTATTTGTCGGTATTCTTTCTGTGATATGGACTCTTAGAGATGTATGTTATTGTATTTGTCGGTATTCTTTCTATGTATGTTAATCGTCGTATTTAACTAAACCAATTGCAGCGGAAATAAAGGATATCGCATACTAATGGTGTTACCGCCCTCACTCGCCCATACGAGTGATAAAGCATCCAACTTAAATACCAAATATAACTACAAAACATTACCGCAGTGATCACAAGAGATAGACAGTAGCTTACATTCCTCAATACAATCCACAATACAACCATACTCGCGAGCAATCTAGTGAATATAATACAACCTCGGTATAACAAAACATGAGTCCAAAATCATAAAGCGTGTATAAATCCTAAAAAGTATACCGTTAATCAAAAGTTTACGCCTCTGCGTCGGTAATCAGCTACAACCCTGTAGAATTGTTTTTGTATGTATGAAATCAGTCCCTGCTAAGTATGTTACTATGTAACCGTCATGCCCCTCGTACCCCTCAGTTAATTGGTCTAGAGCATGCAGTTCATTTTATATGCAATACCGTTTAATAATAAAAACTGTAAAGTAATACGTAGTATAACCAACCATACAATAAACACACATACTCATGCTTTTCACTTAGCATATCACAATACAATATAAGCATACTAAACATTGAGGCGATTAATACGAGAGTTATATATACCTTTCATTCTTGTTCCGTGGCCCTTAAGGCACTCATTAATGTGGAGGGTGATTTTTCGGTATGAGGGGGGTCTATCTAAATATGGTCTGACTGAAAGGCCTAGATCCTAGAAAATGCCATTCTGTGGAGGGTGAAAACCCGTTATTCTGGCATCCCTCAAATACCTACTAAATCGTCCGTCTTTCCCAGGAAGCATAAGGGAGAGTGCGAGTGTGCATTACACCCGCTCTCGATGGGCTCCACGCGGACTTATGCCCTAAGAGCAGAATTGACTAGAGTCGCCACCTAGTTTGACCTAAGATACTAGGAAGGAGGCTTCCAAGAACCGTTGGTTGACTCTGAAGTTGTTGCCTATGGATAGGACTTATCTGGTCATGTCAGAGATTCTATTGTGGGTTCGCACTGGGTTACACCCCTTAGAAGTGGCAACGACCACGACTTTGGATTGGTGCCCGAGGAAACCTCGGTCTCCAATTGTCGGGATTACCTTCTTTCAAAACCTTTTAGAGAGATTCATTTAAAAGCCAAGGATAGGATTAGGACGGGAAGAGAGAAAGAGAGTGGATGAGGTGAACTTTTCTGTCAAGCTTGCGCTAAGGAGAGGAATTGCTGAATTCAGATGAGTATAGAATGGAGATTTGAGACAGGTCTGAGGTTGAGAGAATAGATGAGACTCAGAGTCTGATGGTTTGAAGTTTATGGGAGCCGAAGAAGGTTTGAGTGTTTGAGAGATATTAGGAACACCCTAAAGTGGGAAAAGGGTTTTTTTATTGGAATGGGGTCGCACCCTATGTGGACTGCCTACGTACTCAACTCCCCGTTGAGATCAGACCTTACGTAGTTCAGGGCTTTTAGGATGGTTGAGTTTTTTGAGGTAATCGAGAGTTGGAAGTGCGTGAGGTTGCTTTGAGGTGAAACGAATGAGTGCAAAAGGGTATTTTGATTTGATGGGGTCGCACCCTGTGTGGGTTGCCTACGTACTCAACTCCCTGTTGAGACCAGACCTTACGTAGTTTAGTGCTTTTTTTGGAGGTTTGGGAGTTTTGGGGCTTTGAAGGAATTGGGATTTTAACCTTTTGGGTCTTTGAGGGGTCAAAGAGGTTTTGTGGTCGTTTTGTGAGGTTTGACAAATTGTCGAGTTTGTTTTGGAGTTTGAGGTGCTCGACTCTGTGAGATATTTGAAATCTTAAAATGATGACGTCTGTGAGATGCTTAGGTTTGTGAGACGTTTGAGGCTTGAAAGGGTTATCAAATTTCAATGGGTTCGGCCTTTTGAGGAGTTGAGGGCTTTCGAAGTGTTTGAATTTGATGAGTCTATTGAGATGTCCGAATCTGTTGAACTGCGAAGACACTCGAGTCTATTGAGCTGTTGAGACGGTCGAGTCTGTTGAGCTGTTGAGACGGTCGAGTCTATTGAGCTGCTGAGACGGTTGAGTCTGTTGAGCCGTTGAGACGGTCGAGTCTGTTGAGCTGTTGAGACGGTCGAGTCTGTTGAGCTGTTGAGACGGTCGAGTCTGTTGAGCTGCTGAGACGTTTGAGTCTGTTGAGCTGTTGAGACGTTCGAGTCTGTTGAGCTGTTAAGACTTTTAGAGATTCGAGATGCTTGAGTTCAAAAGAGTTTGAAGTTTCAAGGAGTTTGAGATTTATGATGTTTGGAATTATTCGGGATTGAGTTTGAGATTGAATTGTTGAGTTCAGAAATGAATTGAATTTTTGAAGGAATTGGGAATGAAATGTATTTCGAATGAATTGAAATTGAATGAAGTTTTGGATTGCATTTGGGTTAGGGTTAGAAAAATGGATCGGTTTGTGAAGTTGGGCCGGATTTAATAATGGGCCAGGTTTTGAGATTGGGCCAGGTTTTGTGAAATTGGGCCGGATTTTGAGATTGGGCCGGACTTGGTAATGGGCCAGGTTTTGAGATCGAGCCGGACTTGGTAATGGGCCGGGTTTTGAGATTGGGCCGGGTTTTGAGATTGAGCCGGATTTTGAGATTGGGCCGGACTTGGTAGGGTTGGGTTTTGAAAGTAGATTTCCAAAATGGGCTGATTACAAAATTTGTTTGAAATTATTACACTGGAGCTAGTGGGCTTAAGTCATGCCTGAATGAAAATTATTTGGATTTACAATTGGATTGGATTTTATTGATTGTATATTTTATTCTGAATTAGGGGATGATTTGGAAAGTTTTAAGGAAAATAGGTATTCCTCACATGGACCGTGTCTAGGACTCGTATGCATTGAGGATACCCCAAACTTAGAGCTTTTCTAAAATGGACCTCAAAGATCCACTAAGAGGGTAACCTAATAGGCTTTCTAGGGCCACCTACCATAGCCCCGTATGGGCTAGCCATGAATTGGGCTTGATCAAAGATTAAAATTAAATTTGGGCCAATGATTATATCAGCTCAACAAAACCCAATCCAATACATTGCAAGGCACTAAAGATACGGATATTAGGAACATATATACAGTGCTGAAGTAAATCAGAAAAGCAGATAGTTCATTCACGACTAACAAATGAAAATTACAATTTGATTAACGAATACTTAAGACTAGATAATACATCTTTGTCTTTTTTTCTGTATCAGCAAAAGTGAGGTTTGACATGAAAATCGACCGGTTAGTTACACCAAAGCAGATAACTGGTGGTGTATTTATAACTAACAAATTTGAACATACTAAAATAAAGGGGAAAAGTTGCTCGATTAAGTAGGGGTTAGACCTCATTACTTAAACATGCCAATTAAAGGACCGCGCCCTTGATCATCAGTTTTCTTTTGTTTTTTTTAGTATTAAGGCCCTAAACTAAACAAGATGCTTAAATTAGTCTAAATTAAATCATCGCTAAACTAAACTTATTGGCGTTTCTGCAATCTGTTTTATCGATTCATATTGTCTGAAATTCTATGGTTATGCAATCGGATGAACAGAAGCATATACTTTCTGCCACATTAGAGATATTCTAAGCGTTTTTTCTAGCCTGGTAGTTAAACATAGCCACGTCAGCGTCAGGGTTATCAATTCAAGTTTAAAGTGGTTAAACCTCATCTCGTCTACCTACTCCTTCCTAACGAATTTACAGAGTATGCTCTCATGATGTGTAGCGGTCACAAACGCGGAATACTTGCCAAGCCCCCGTGGCTTGGTCAGTAGTAGTGAAGTGGTATCCATGATCAAAGGTGTATCCATGACCAAAGGTCCTGGGTTCAAAACTCACCACTACTGTATTGCGAGAAAGGTTCATTTAGAACCTCAGTATCGCGAATTTTCAGCCACTTATCAAAAAAAACAAACGCGGAATACTTGTGGAACAAAACTGAAAAGAGTAGTAAATACATACATCGGTTATGAGCATTGCAGACATGAGAATTATATGTACATCATGGACTGAAGAAAAACAGGAATACACATGACGACATTAGGACATCAGATAAGCGGTCACCAAATAATTATACCCACACCACACATGCACGAGAGATGACCAGGGCTAATAAGAGTTTGGTACCGATTGAAGAGTGGCGACAAGAGAGACGGAGCATGTATCTTCCTTGTTCGCCACCGTGAAGAGAATGAAGAAGTCGGAGCAAACGTCCCTACTTCACCAGCTAGGTTGCACGATTACCGTCGGTGAAAGAGAATGATGCGAGGTGGAGCTGATTTGCTTCTGATTTGCCAGGGGGTAGCAAAATTACCGCCTGTAAAAAGAATGAAGAGCGCAGAGCATCTTGTTCCCTTTTTGCCAGTTAGGTTGAAGAAGAAGATGCGAGCACGTTCGCTGTTTGCTCGCCGGCTTGGGTTACAAATTTCCGTCTATGAATAGATGAATCAGACGCTGGGAATTTGCCCTTGTTCGCCGGTCGAGGAAATTGAAGAAGTCCAGAGATGGTTTGCTCCCTTCTTCGACAGTTTGGATTGTAAAAACACCACGAGTCCAGAGCGTGTGCGATCCGTATTGGAAAACTGTTTTCTAGTTGAAAGAAATGAAGGCGCAGAGAGCATATGTCATTGTTCGCCGGCTATGTCGAAGAGAATGAAGGGATGGAGTAGCCGAGTAGGTATCCCTTTGTTTGCCAGCCATGTCGAAGAGAATGAATGAAGTACAGGACTCGTGTGCTCCTCGTTTCGTCAGTTGAAAAGGATGAGGAGGGGTTGAGCTGTATGTCCTTCGTCCACCAGTAACGTCAACAATGGAGATGTACGTTCCTTAATTGTTCTCTTGCTGGAGTGAACAGCTTGGTGAAGGCAGAGCATTGCATTTCCTAGATTGCCAGCAGCCAAAATGAAGAGGATGAAGGACGCGTGAGCACGTAGGTTCTTCGTTCTGGGTGAAGTGAATGAATGATCCAGGGAAGACAGTTGTGGATGGAGCAAGAAGAGAATCGAGATGATGCGGCTACTTGTTATTGAGGAATGGGCATTGTTGGCGGCTAATTGAGAATAGTGAATCGTCTTTGCAATGGGTCACCCGGTTAGGTTTTGATATTGGGGAAATCAAGTATACAGAGGGAATATGGCAAGAACCAGAGAGCTACGGTATTTTTATTTTTTTTTTGGTTTTTTCAGTTGGAAATCGAAGAGAATGTTGGTGAGGATGAATCACGGGGAGAAATTTGGGAATGAAGGAACTGGTTGTCGATTCTGTTTTTTTCTAGAAGAAGAGGAACATGAAGAAGAAGAAAGGGGTATTGTCGGCTGGTATCTTCCAGGTGAGATGAGAACGACAGAGTCGGAGGTGGGTGATGAGAGAAAAAAAAAAAGAAATCGAAGAAGAAGAAGCAGATCGAAGAAGATGGAGGTGTCGGCTGGGTTTTTGTGTCCGAAGGTTTCAACGATGGAGTATGGAGTTCGCACGCCAGTATGGGTTGCACAAGTAACGAGAGACAAGAAGTATGGAGTATGGGCGCCAGTGGGCCGCGTCCGGCTCGGTAAAGGTCGTGTTTGGTATGGGCCGGGGTCAAGGCTGCATTTGGATTGCTTTGTCAAAAAAAAAAATTGGATTTTGTTCCTCCTGAACTCGGGACCTCTAATATCTCCCTCACCAATCTCAACCGGTTGAGCTAATGACTAAACTTGATATATAAACGAGAGAGATAATACAAGAGCCTTTCCTCGAGCTGAGTAATCCTTTCAAAAACGCTAGCGCTATAAATGAAGATATACAGTGAAACGAAAGAGTTTAATCTAACAAAATGAATTGCTTTCTTCCTAAGAATCATGAAATTATAGAATAGAATATAAAACGTAATAAAAACATAAAATAAACGGAATAACATGATGATAAGTACATGAAATAATGAAATAGTACTAATACAATAGTGATAAAAATACAAATGAATGTAACAAAAATGAGGATTAAATTAGATATGTACGAGCGGTAAATGAGATAGGATGAACACATAACGAAATAAAATGAAAAAAAAAGTTTAATCAAACTATCGACGAAACGAAATTTACTAATACGAATAATAATAGTGAGAAACATATAAAATGATAGAAATAACAATGAAAATGATGATAAAAAAATAAAAAGTAAATGCTAGAAGGTAATTAAAAGTAGCAATAAATATGATAAAATAAATAAATAACAAAAGGATAATAAAAGATAGCTAAATAAACAAAAGCAATAATAAGATAATAGAATAAAACAAAAGGGACGGGTTTAAAACCGTATTGTCGTTTGGAAATTCATTTTCGGAAAATCATGCATTTATGAAATGCTTTGAAAAGGATTAAAAAACGATGGTTTCGTTTCGGCACGCACGCACGCTAATACGTTTTGGAAAAGAAAGGCGACGACCCCTCTCATTATTTCGCAATTTGCTTTATGGGGTGAGAATTTTTGGTGTCTACAATTAATGTTCACCAATTATACGAGCTCATTAGATGTTCATATCAATGTATAGCTAAGAACCATCTCATGCCTAATGACAACGTCTCATTAAAGAACGATGTGTCTCTACACCATACCCCTATATTTGGCGGGTCACCAACGGCAGTAGCCACCTCCAACAGCGGTGTATCTGACCAACGAAACATCTGGGATCGTTGGAATTTATATTGAATGAGTAGGACCCGTACGCGGACATCCTCTCAATAGTTTGTGATCACAACGCGCACCAAGAGACACATTGATGAGTGTCCAAATGAGCATGTTTTAGGGGTGTATTTCATATGTTTAATCAACACTTTTCATGCTCATTTCTCCACTCTAGCTTGTTTTCCTCTAGTTTTGTGTTTCATTGGTGTTTTACATTTATTGTTTAAACAGGAGGAGTAACATAGCTAGGAGTAAAGTAGACGAAGAGAGGAACGCGTGGGCACAAACGGATCCAAAATCGGAGTTAAAACGAAGAAGATACAGCATTTTGAAGTTAGCCTGACTCCGAACGACCTTAGGACCGACCTTGCAAGGTCGGTCGAGTCCAAATTTTGCCCAGATTTGCATTTTTGCAAGCTACTGGAATCGACCGACCTTACAAGGTCGGTCGAACTTAAAAACGCGCCCGAAAATTGCTACTGACTCCGACCGACCCTAGGACCGACCTTGCAAGGTCGGTCGGGTCGAAAATTAGCCCAGATCTGCGTTTTAAAACGGGGAATTTTAGGGAAAACTTCCCCATTCTTCATTCAGTCGAGTTCCTCCCCAAAAACAGAGAGGAAGGGCGATTCTAAAGGAGAAAAGAATAGGAGAAGAGAAGAAGAAGAAGAAGAGAAGAGAAGAGAAGGGAGGAGAAGAGAAGAGAAGCTCACCTCCTTCCAAGCTCCATTAGTGGCTACTTCTATCCCTTGCTCTTTTATTTTCTCTCTTATGGTTGTGTATAATCATTTGTAGCTAGGGATTGGGGATTTTGTCCCAAAATCCCTAAACTCCATTGTTGAATCTTGAACTTGTGTTTGTGCTTTATTTTATTCTTTGAGCTTAATGAAGATGATTTTTGAGTGTTTATGACTTCTAAATGTGTTGCTCATGATTTGGGGATTTGTTAAAGGTTTTGCTCAATTTGTCTTCTATGTGTTAAATTGGTTGGTTTGGCCTACCGATTAGTTTAGCATTATGGTGGGATTCTATCAAAATGGTATTCAGAGATAGAAACCTAAACTGTTAGAGACTAAAACGGTGTACTCTGATTTCGATGATTTTGAGATTAGACTACATTGCAACTTTAGTGGAACTTGAGCTTAGTGATATCGATTGACCCGGGGCTTAGCTGAATGAGAAGTCTCGATTAAATTGGTTAGGATTAGTAGGCCTAGATTAGGTTGCTAATTAATTAAGCGTTCCCGTGGTTTAGCTATGAGTTCGAGGTTCGACAATCGGTAGTAAGGGGAGGACGGGTGCAAATATCCATCCCGGGCTACACCTATCCTAGATAGTTAGTTTAGTGTTTATTGTTTTTCTTTATTTCTCCAATTACAACCCAAAAACCCAAAACCCATAATTCACATTTATGCACTTTTGTATATATCCTCTTGCACATTTACTAAGCTTATAATTAGCTAGATAGTTACGAAGTCCCTGTGGATACGACCTTGTTGTACTACAATGATTGGGCTCACTGCCCATAGTTAGCAAGATAGTTTCAACATTATTTTGCTCAACAAGTTTTTAGCGCCGTTGCCGGGGACTTCGGTCCAACTATCTGGTTTATTATCTGTTTAGTTTTTGTGCAGATTTTCATTTCATTTATTTGCCCATTTTGTGTATAATTTTTTGTTTCTTTTTTTTAGGTACTTAATTCTGATGGATGGTCACTACGATCAAGCAAGAGGTTGGTACGGTTACTACTATGGCGCAGAGAACTACAATCAATGGGATGTATGTCAAAGGTGCGGAGAATATCATGAGAGCCCCCAATGTCCAACAACAATGGCAGAATTGAGAGCTCTTATGGAAAACTTCAAACCATCTGTCACTCCCCCAGCAGAAGGTTGGCATGGCGACTACACCGAGCAAAACACCGATTATTGGAGTGTATGCCAAAGGTGCGGAGAGTACCATGAGAGCCCCCAATGTCCAACAACAATGGCAGAATTGAGAGCTCTTATAGAGGACCTCAACTCATATGTCTACCGGAGGCTTGTGTGCCAAGAGTGTGGAGGAGACCACGAGAGCGCTCACTGTCCTGAGGTCGAGGATGTCTACATCCTTCAATTTGAGGAGGAGGAGCCCACTAACTTTGATCTTCATTTGAAGGATCAAGGCCCCACTCGTGCACTAATGAAGTTGGGTGGAAGCTCAACGTACACCCGCTAAGTGTGGAGGCCACCTTCCTATTTGATCCGGGACCAAAGATTGAAGACAAAGTCCGCCCCGGAGTTCACCCTGCACCGCTCACTGAAGATAAGGATGTTTACATCCTTGAATTTGAAGAGGAGGCTCCACCACAGTTTGATCCTCATACCAAGGATCACCCACCTCAACACTTCCACCTGATGAACGATCGGTGGAGTTTACACTTTCACATCCTAAGTGTTGAGGCCACATTTCCTTTTGATCCGGGTCGTTCTTCATTGCTAGATGATGACCGCCCAACCCACCCGTTGAAGCCGACTTCAACGTTCATATTCGATCCCGGATGACTTCACGGTGGTATGGTCTAGCCAAAGACCTTAAAGAAGGGCCGCTTACCGGGAGGCAACCCGGATTTCATTTCGTGTCTTGTCTTTTAAATTCTGTTAGTTTAGATTTTGCATTGTTTTCAATAATGGGCTATTTTGGCATTCTTTGGACTTGCCCTTTTACGCCCAATTGGTGGCGTTTGTGTTGTGAATATTTTGGAAACATGTAAGCCCCTCTGAAAAATGGATGGAATTAGGAACACTTACAAAGGAACCTCTGGCGAAATTTTCCAAGAGGACCTTCGTCTCCAACGATTGAAGGTAGCACCTCAACGACCCCTCCCACTAGTAATTGTGCGGGCACCCTATCTTCCATCCGCATCTTATCGGGGAGTACTCATTTCACCCTTTAATATTTGCCCACAACGACTCCACTATTTTATTTCCTGTTTTTGTTTTCGTTCTCCTTTGGTTTTGTTTTTGCTAACCCTTAACTCCAGTTGTAGTTTGGTTGCTAGTAGTGTTTTATGCGGGTGCAACTTCAAGTCCACACCGCAACCAAGCTACGCTACTTGAGGCTGAAGCTCAAGTGTAGGGGTGTCAAAATCGGGTTTCGGGTCGGGTTGAGCTCAACCCGAACCCGACCCGAACCCGGAGCGGGTTGTACTTCTTTAACCCGAACCCAGAGCGGGTTGACCCGAACCCGACCCGACCCATTTTTTAAAAAATTATTTTATTTTTAAAATTTTGCATTATTTAATAAAAAAGTATAATACTATAATATTAATTAATTATTATGTACAATATATAATCATATGTTATCGGTTAAATGTTTATTTTAGTCATAAATTAATCATTAAATACTAATTAAGTCATTAAATATAACATATTTTCTATTTTTAATTAATTTTTTTTTTTGGTTACGGGTTAGCGGGTTCAACCCGAACCCGAAGTGGGTTTCAATGACCCAACCCGCAAATCATTTCGGGTCAAAAATCTCAACCCGAACCCGGCTTTTTACGGGTCGGTTTCGGGTTCGGGTCAAGATTGACATCCCTACTCAAGTGTGGGGGAGTTCTACAAACTGATAGCAATAGCGATCACAGGGGATTACTAGTTCCTTTTAGTTTTCGTTCTTTCTTCTCTAATTTTGAATTTGCAAATCTGGGGATAGCTTCTGTGCTATACTGTTTGTTTGTGTCCCGTGTGATTTTCCTTTTGTCTGCTTCCCGCAAAGGTCTTCTGGAACCTTCCCCGGTTTTGATTGGTGAACAATGGGGACATTGTTCAATTTAAGTGTGGGGGGTGACCTTTTCGGTGAATTGTGTGTTTAAATGCTTAATCCTTCATGCTTATCTTGCGATTGTCCAAAATCAAAAACTTGGACCCTTGTGTTGTGAGTTGTTCTCATTAAGAACAAATACTGTTATGAATTGTGGGATAAATGCTTAAATTTTTCTTTTTGATTGCTTTTGAGGAGCATTTTACATGCGGCGTGGCCAAGTGATCTTATATGGTTGGATTTTTATTGCTTTGGGGTTTGATAAATGCGGAATTTATCTATATTTGTATGCTTAATGTGATTAATATTTTATTGGTTTATATGATAAATTCTCTACTTATATGTTATTTTATGCTATATGCGAAGAACTCCCCTTACGTGTGGTTTTATGCTTAAACAAATGAAAAATACTGAAGAAAATATCTAAACACATATGTCAAAAGCTTAACGATCAAACCCGGGCCAAGCATGATGTTGTACGCGCGTTCAAATATGGCATGCAGGCATGATGTGGGCCGACAAGGCTGCAAGCATATGGGCTGCATACTATATTGACGTGAAAGAAACCAATCTGCATGAGAACGTTTATGATTACGGTAATGATTTGGAAGTGGGGCGTAGACATGTACAGCAGAATGGGCCGACACTCCAGTACTGCACTTCAGATGACGTCCGCAAGACCAGGATGAAGGAGCCGACGTGGGCTGATGAGGATTACGACCTGAGCATATATATATATGTCACATCTTCGAAATTGGAGAGGACTTGAGTCCACGAGCTGCACTTGGATGCGCATGCATCAATCATGGGCCATGCACATATGAGAAGCAATTTCGGAAGTCTGGATTGGCGCAGACATTTTCTTACAGTGGCGCAGACATGGATCAGAGGTGCAGGCTTTGACAGACATTGGACTGCAGGGCATGAATCTGAGCCGACACAAATCAACAGAGGCACATGATGAAAGCACATGCAGAGGAGAATGGTTTTATCGCTGGAACAGATGACATACACGCAGACAATTTCTGCAGAGCTGCCATGCATGATTAATGATAATCGAATAATTATCATATGCACACACATGATAAAGGGCCGACATCTTTTCAGAGACAGGGTGCATACACATTGGATGTATGGGAGAATTCATATAATTTGCCATGCTTATAAAAAGATATAAAGTGTCATGCTTATATTCAATGTGAGGACGTGAAGATTCGGGGGGCTTTTAACTATTTTTGATATTGAGATACAGAGCCGCCGAGCATGTATATATATATATATATGAAGGGAGGTTACGAAAATAGAACACACGACAAAAGAGAATTCTCAACCAAAGCCGCAGAGAGTTCAAGCCGTCGGAGACCAGTTCGAGAGTAGAGTTCTTCGAGCAGACAATTGACAGACCGGAGCAGAAGCCAGAGAGTGGATTCATCATCGTTCTTCAATTAGATGACGTTTTCTAATATCTTAATTATTGTTATTATTCTTTGTCTCCGATTGTAACACCCCTACTACGCGCCTAACAATAAATACAGTCGTAGCGGAAATGACCAACTAAACAACTAACCAATTGGTGTTACAACGCCGTTAACCACCCACGTGGTTAACTAGGCAGAATAAATAACAACGTATCGGTCTGATGATCAGACTCCCGAGCAATAGGACCCAACATCCAAACATAACCATATCCATTAATACCGAGTATTTAATTTACAACCGTCTACAACATAAACATCCTCCACCATCAACTAACAGTACCAAAATATAACGCCACGGGAGCACAGGCGCATCCCGGGCCAACATCCAAAATAAACAAAAGTATCATGGTCTAAAACCTACAACCATTCCGCCTCTTCAAGTCTCATCCTGCAATGAAAAAGAAAATGGAGCCCCCGAGGGGGTCAGCACCTTTGCTGGTATGGCTAACGCGCAGCCCATCGGCTACCGGGATACGCGCAAACCACTTGTCATGATAACATGGAGTTCTTTTTTTTAAAACAACCAACATCATATACATGTATTTATACACCATATCATAGCACATTAACAATCCATAACACCACAAGGTCGGTTCTCACAAGGAACATTCCATCATGGTTAGAATACCAAGTGAGCTAGGGATTTTCATTAATCCATGTTAAGCTCGTTACATCGTTACCATCCCGTTATTTGAATGGTTAACTTAATCCAAGTGTGTCGGATATAGTGATCCCAAGCACACCGAAAATACATACGTATGCCCCTGTGGCCCGACGTGAGTCAGTAACTAGCTTTGGATAAGCTAAGGGAAGGTTGAAAACCAAATTGGAGAACAACCTATACATACACCAAGAGAGTCGAACCGGATATGATATCGACCCCCGTCCTCACACGCGTGGCCGGAACAGACCGGACTCCTCACTCCCCCGGTTAGCACTTGTTAGTGATCATACAAGTGATCTTGTTAAGTCACACACAAGCAAGCATTTAGGTCTTGTTAGACACACCAAGGAATGGGAGTCACAATAATACATCATCATAATATAAACAACCGTAAACTCTTTCATGCCTTAATCTTGTAAGGTCGTAAACACACAGAAAAGCAAACAGCACACAGGCCGGTGTAAACCGGTAGGCAACAGACTGCAAGAAAACCATACCTGGCCCTTGCCTTGTTTCGTTCCCACCTTGAGAGAATCCTATACACATTAGTAAGGTCGGTTAATTAATTATTTAAACTTCACACTTACTATGTATTCAACATGCTTGTATGACATGTTTAATGCCTATCTTACCCTGGGTTACCTTCATTAAACACCCTAGGGTTAACTACATAAGTCACATTCTTTTTGTTTTTTTTTACATGTTTTGGTCCGACCGACCCACCGTCCGACCCACAACTGGGTCGGACCCTCCCAGTGGTTTTCGGGTCTGAAGAACCTTACCTGGACCGACCCATGTCCGACCCAACCTTCTGGGTCGGTCCATTACAGAACCCTTTTCTTCCTTATAATTATGCCCGTCCGACCCACGTCCGACCCACCATTTGGGTCGGTCCATGTGCGAACATTTTCCCTCCTTTGAAACTTGACCGACCGACCCATGTCCGACCCACCCTTTTGGGTCGGACCATCACCGAACATTTTCCTAACATTTTACAGAGGCTCGACCGACCCAAAAACTGGGTCGGCCCCTGGGTCGGTCGCCTTCTAAACTTACCCAAACTTTCCAATTCTTCACCAAACTTCTCCTAAGGCCTCTTAATGCTTCCTAACAACATTTGGTAACCTTACATCCACATACAACATCCATGAAACTCATTTTCTAATTCCTTAAACCATTTACTTAATTCCTTGTAAAATTCCTTAACACTTATGTTATCTTATACTAGGTTCCTAGATGGTGTTTCATACCTATAAAAACTACTATCCCAAAACATTTTCTCACCACTACAACATCACCTCTAAAGCATTATTTCTCACCAACCTAAACCCTAGTTAATGTCTAAGTCCTTTTGTTTACCTAGAACACTCTAAGACATAGTTTCTCCTCTAGTAACACCTAGTCATTTTCTAACATCTCTATTTCACCAAACCTTACATTAATACCTAGAACTCCTTAGATATTTCCTAAATTTTGACATGGGTTCTCCTAGAACATTACTAGGCCTAAACACTTTGTTTTCTCTATGAAACACACAAGAATACCTAAAATCACCAAGAACACTCTCATACACCAAGACTTCACTAAAATCACATTATATTACAACATTATGCACAACTTAAATTGCATGGCACTTAGGCCCTTAAAATGCATGGCTCTTAGGCCCTTAAATTGCTTAAATCATAAACACTGAATTTCCACAATATATATATGCCTTTAACCTGCAATTACACTCAACAACATATATGCCCTTTTACTAGTCTCATTGAGAACCTTACTAGGTCATTCACCATTTGCTCTTTAGGTAGTTTTAATAAGCATTTATAAGCTCATTTCTCCTAAGGCATTAAACAACATTTAATTAGTAGATTTACCTCTTTGCAAAATAGCTTCTTTCTTGTTTCCTTTAGAAAACCGATAGAGTACTTGATTCTTTGACAAGCTCTAAACAATATACAAAACATTATGAGTATTCAAGCTATAAGCTCAATCTCATTGTAAACCCTAATTTTTCATTATTTCAAAAACATCAATGTAGTTGTTTACCTTGATCTTTGAAGAGAGTTTGAATGTCTATGAAGAGAGGACTCCACCTAGTCCAAGAAGGGTTGGAATGAAGCTAGAACAAAGTCACATAAAGAGCTCCTTCAATATGTATTTTCGGTTATGGCAAAAACAAGGAGGAAACTTGATTTTTATTTGAGATTCCTTACCTAGAAGCCAAGAAGAGTAATAATATGTAGAAGAACAAGCTCAAACTCCTTCAATGGTGGAACTCCATGGCACCGAAATGGTTGTCTTGAAGTTTTAAGAAGATAGAAATGAAGAGCTTGATGCAAGGAAGAGAATGGTGGTGTTTGTTCTTGATTGGACAAGTGAGGAAGATTTGGCAAGAGCTTGAAGTTGTGTTTAATGGTGGTGTGTGTGTGACGTGAGAGAGAGCAAGAAGGGAGGGAGAAGAAGCTTGCAGCCGTGTGAAAGAAGAAGGCAAAGAAGAGAATGAAGATTGAATTTACTTTTTGAAGATATTAAGCCTTAAAGCAAATAGTACCTATGAGTCACATTTATTTACTTAACAAGTTAACACACTTGGTGACTCCTCACAAAAAAACTGGCCCCCTTTAATATAACAAGGGTATTTTAGTCTTTGTTGTCAATTTAATTACTTATAACAACATATGTTATAAACTAGCTTGTAAAAATTACTATTCACAAATACAAGGCACAAAGAAGTGAAATTTTTGATTTCCCATTGATATAGCCACCCAAATGTTATATTATATAGTACACATATATATTTAAGAGTAATGATGGACATTTAGCCATTCAAAACTCATTTACAAGACAATTTTTCAAAAATGTGCTTTAAGACTTCTTAAAGCACATTTTGTGTTTTAACTTGTTTTCAAGCTTGGTTTTCTTTGGTAATTGATTTAATATGTTCATTAATATATAAATGAAGTCTTGGTAAGCTTATCAAGCCTTAACCAAGCTTATCCCAAGCTTAGAGCATTTTTCGCCCTAAATAACCTTTAAGGTAATTACTTGTATTTTCTATGTTTTAAATTGTTTGCTAATGTTTCTAAGACTCTTTTTAGTCTTAATAAATCATGTTTTAATGTTTAAATAACATTTTAAGGTTTGGGGTATTTCACCGATGTCTGGGTAATTATTAGAATTCTGGTTTTATTATGGACAACTAGTTTATTGTTTTTCTTTCTGAGTTGTTAAATATAAATTCTCTACAGATTGTAGTTTTGTTCCTAGTTATTCATTGAATTCTCTTGTGATTAATTATTGCTTTGTTTATTTGGTATGAATTGCTTACAAGTGAGAACTGCGGCATTCATTAGACCATAGGAATATTACCAGTGAAACTACAGATGGTAATTCCTGGGGATTAGCTGACTAGAAACCAGATGAACTGTTAATGCTACTAGTTAATTTGTAAATTCGTAACGAGAGTTAGGATTTGGGAGTTGCTAGTAAGAATCTATCTTGCGGGAGACCGGTTTTAGATTAATTTAGATCTGAGGTTGCAATCTAGAATTTAGAAAACACTCAGGAAGGGAATTGATAAACTAGAGAGAAGTAGTAAACCAGGATTCACTTTTTAGATTTATTAGAAAATCACTTTTATTTGTTTTCAGTTTATTTAATTATTTAATATCTGCAATCAAACCTTCAATTTATTATTGTTATTTTTCTATAGTTTTTAGTTAGTAGATTAAAGATTAAACTAGACACAGCCTCCTTTGGTTCGATAACCTAGGGAATACTACCTAGGAAAACTTGCTACGATAGACCAGTACACTTGCTGTAACGTTTTACCCCGTACAGGGTTCCTTCTGTCTTCTTTCTTGGGATTGCTAAGGGGTGCTTCTTTGTGAAAATCCTTTAAGGGACTTGTGAGACGCCATTGTTAACCAATAATGAGAGTTGAGTGTTCTTAAATGCAAAGGCTTGATGCCAAAATTTTATCTTCTCATCTCTTATGCAAAAGTGAAACAAATGCATAAATCTATTTTTCCTTTTGTTTTCTTCTCAATGCCCATTCTTGAGAGAAGTTGGACATGGTAAAAGCTCTCCAAGTCACCTAATCTTTAGAACTTTGAAGCACTTCGGTTCATACCCCGAAACTATAAATTTTGTTTTGCCCTAAGCACACCCATGCCACCACTAAGAGATGGTTCACACTCCTCAAAGGTTTTAATCACTTTTTGCTTCTTCATTTATTCTACAATTCATGTTAGTGTTTGTTAGTCTTGAGCATTCCTTACTTGCATGGGTGCTTGGTTTTGCTTAAGGACAAGCAAAAAGGTAAGTGTGGGGTGTGATGAGTGTCCAAATGAGCATGTTTTAGGGGTGTATTTCATATGTTTAATCAACACTTTTCATGCTCATTTCTCCACTCTAGCTTGGTTTCCTCTAGTTTTGTGTTTCATTGGTGTTTTACACATTTATTGTTTAAACAGGAGGAGTAACATATCTAGGAGTAAAGTAGACGAAGAGAGGAACACGTGGGCGCAAACGGATCCAAAATCGGAGTTAAAACGAAGAAGATACAGCGTTTTGAAGTTAGTCTGACTCCGACCGACCTTGCAAGGTCAGTCGGGTCCAAATTTTGCCCAGATTTGCGTTTTTGCAAGCTACTGGAACCGACCGACCTTAGGACCGACCTTGCAAGGTCGGTCGAACTTAAAAACACGCCCGAAAATTGCTACTGACTCCGACCGACCCTAGGACCGACCTTGCAAGGTCGGTCGGGTCGAAAATTAGCCCAGATCTGCGTTTTAAAACGGGGAATTTTGGGGAAAACTTCCCCATTCTTCATTCAGTCGAGTTCCGCCCCAAAAACAGAGAGGAAGGGCGATTCTAAAGGAGAAAAGAAGAGAGAAGAGAAGAAGAAGAAAGAAGAGAAGAGAAGAGAAGGGAGGAGAAGAGAAGAGAAGCTCACCTCCTTCCAAGCTCCATTAATGGCTACTTCTATCCCTTGCTCTTTTATTTTCTCTCCTATGGCTGTGTAGAATCATTTGTAGCTAAGGATTGGGGATTTTCCCAAAATCCCTAAACTCCATTGTTGAATCTTGAACTTGTGTTTGTGCTTTATTTTAGTCTTTGAGCTTAATGAAGATGATTATTGAGTGTTTATGACTTCTAAACGTGTTGCTCATGATTTGGGGATTTGTTAAGGTTTTGCTCAATTTGTCTTCTATGTGTTAAATTGGTTAGTTTGGCCTACCGATTAGTTTAGCATTATTGTGGGATTCTATCAAAATGGTATTCAGAGATAGAAACCTAAACTGTTAGAGACTAAAACGGTGTACTCTGATTTCGATGATTTTGAGATTAGACTACATTGCAACTTTAGTGGAACTTGAGCTTAGTGATATCGATTGATGATAAGCCGCAGACTTATCATATTTTATGCACTAGATGTTATTATATTTATCTAAATAAAGTTATATTTATGTTATTTATGCTTATTATGTGTTAAAATATATATTTGTACATATTTATGTTTTTATGAGTTTTCTGTGCAAGGAATGATTTTCTAGGCAAAAGTTCAGTTGAAGCCGGATTCCATGCCGGGTAGTTTCTGCATGGCATAAGCACAGAACAGAAAAGAGGCATTGCCGGACATAATGCCGGGTAGATCCCATCCGGCATAAGTGAAGAGTCGCCACGGTTGACCAGACGATGGCCGTTATTGACCGTTGGAGATTTAGCCAATGCCGGGTGTGATGCCGGGTAACTTATACCCGGCATATGCACTGTTTCGCGCGGAATTGACGGTTTCGACCGTTAACAGTTGGGCGCATTTAACACGTGTGCCGGCTATTGGGGACCCGGCACGACGCCCGACATCGACACAATTAATGCCTATAAATAGGCCGAGGAAGGCTACAATTCAACACACTTCAACACCCCTATACACTCCATTCACATCTCTATTTACGCCCCACTCCATTGTTGGTGTCCAAGGAAGTTTCTACAGTTCCATCCACGCGAAGAAGAAGAAGAAGATCCTGTCGGGTTAAGGCTATGACCATTCCCTTCTCCCCTTTGTATTCTCTTCTTGTAGTTGTGTGGATGGAGATGTAGAACTCCTTGCTTATTCTTGGTTAGGGATGAATTCCTTCTTGTAAACAATATGATTTCTTTAATATAATTTTCAAGTTTATTAAGAGTAAGGTTCTTATTGAAAGAGAATAGGTTGATCTCTTTTTCTCTTCATGCAATTCTTACTTGTGGAAGACAAGTCCCAAGTAAGATAGGTTAGACTCTCTTAATGATCTTCCTACTTTCTTCTTATGAATTAAGGGTTAGTGGTAAGAGTGAGAATTAATCCATTTTCCCCCATTTCCTTGTTCATTTCGCGGCATGATATATGCTCGATTTGTTAATAGGGATGAGTCTTCTGTTTTCTACTCGGAAACTGGAGAAAGAATATGCATTATGACTATGCCGGATGCACTACCGGGTGGCCAATGTCCGGCATATTCAATGTCTTTGAATATGCCGTGCAAGTGGTATCCGGCAGGACACCCGGCGTGTTCAGTTGTTGATTAATTCGAAGGCTTGTGTTTATGTTTAGAGTTCATATTGATGCTTAGATGGTTTCACACCCTGGATCAAGGATAATTTCATTGTAATTACCACATAGTTTAGTTAGTTTTATTTAGATTAGAAAACATTTCAATTTCCCCCCTTGTCTTAGAATAGGTTATTACCGGATTAGGACTAATTTTCTATAAGTCCCTTGGGTACGATACTCTCGGTCGTAATATATTTACACTATACTCCGCCCGGGTTTTATTTTGCTACCCGTAGTAGAGTTGTAGGATTAGTTTATTATTTGTTCTTTTGTATATAGTTTATCCTAACAATTTCTTTGTTAGCAAATTGGCGCCGTTGCCGGGGACTTGGAATTAGTCCAAGTCCTAAATTCGGTAAAACGCCTTATTTTTTTGATTCTTGATTCTTTAATTTATTTCGCCCTTAGTTTTGCAGACTTGAATGTGCCGTGCTTGGTGCCGGGCGTTTGTCACCCAGAAACTCGGAGGAAGTCTGATTCCGGATACGTTTACCCGGCATTGCATCCGGCATGTTCAAAGTTCTTCAAATTTATTACAGTATTGAGTTCTGGGCAATTTAAAGTTGTTCTTGCTTACTCCCATTCGTTATTTCCCTCTTCTAGTAGTCCCTATATCATGATTCTTTAATTTAGATTTCGAGTTTGAACGTGTCGTGTATTGTGCCGGGTTTCCTACACACGGCATTTTGGAGGAAGTCCTATGCCGGACAGGTTGTATCCGGCACGTCACCCGGCATGTTCAAATTCTCTCAATATTATTGTCGTAAATAGGAGGGAAAGTTAGGTATGATCTCCTCTTGTATCTTTATTGATTATCTTCTTCACTTAAAGTTATTTTTCGATTTTTGTTCACGCCGGGCACCATGCCACCGGGTTGTTATGAACCCGGCAATAGTGGAGGAAGTCCACTGCCGGGTAAGAGTCACCCCGCCCTATGTCCGCAGAACCAAACTTTATTTCTCCTTGTATTTTCGTAAGTCTAAATATGTCTAAATATTAATTCTTTTATTTTTATAAACGAAATATTAAACATTTTCTCTTGCTCCTCCTGAAGTTATCAAAGTGAATGCCTCTTCGGTCAACGAGTTCTCCTGAAAATTTAGCCAACTTTGATCCGGAGATCGAGAGAACCTTGCTTCATATTTTAAGGCAACAACGAATCCTACAAGAAGCAGATCCTACACCAATGGCAGCACCTACCGTCCGCAAATCAATAGGCCTTCCAATCAAGGCCAAAAGCCAGCAATCGACCTCCCACTCCTCGCTCAAAACGAATATGATGAATGGCAAAAACTTAAGCCATATCATCAAATACGATGCATCAAGGAATTGGGTATGTTCGATGGTACAAACCCGGACGATGCTTTGCTCCACATCACCAAATTCTTGCAACACACAAATAGTCTAACCTCTACAAACAATGTCCTCCAATACGCCAGACTTGCTCTCTTCCCCCATAGCCTTTCGGGGAACGCCAGCAAGTGGTACCACAGTCTAACCCCCAGTACATCATCACCACATGGGAGGACATGGCAACCAAGTTTTATGATAAATCTTACCACCAAGTTGCACCCTCGAGATGATCGCCGACATTTACAACTTCAGACAACCTAGCTCGGAGAACATCTGTGAGACTTGGGACAGATTCAAAGGGTTGCTACGCACATGTCCACACCACGGCCTCACCAAGGAACAACTATCTCAGTTGTTTTACAAGGGATTGGTCAACCAATGCAAGACCATGATCCTTTCTCCCTTGGTGCAGACATATTGAAGAAGCCTGGAGATCAATTCCTTAGTGGGGTTGAATCTCTTTGCGAAGAGATTAGGGAATGGGCCACCGGTGGATCCAGGGGTAGTACCGCTGGTTTATATCAAGTGGGAGAGGGCGACTCCAAATTCGACAAATTGATGCAAAGTCATGAGCAGTTGTTGGGGAGCAATGCCCAGACGTCAACGAAGGTTAGTGCTCTACAGAAAGTGGTGGAGCAAATAGCAATGAACAAACTTCCTCAACAAGCGAACGTGGTTAGTGCACGACCACACGCTCCAAGCCCTGACATTCCAGACTTTCAGAATGTTGAGGACGTCAACTATGTGAGTAACCAAGGGTATCGGCAGCCATGGCAACAGGGGAACCAACTCCCTCAACACTTTCAGAGTCAAGCCGGCTACCAGGGAGGTCCAAGGCAATTCAGACCATCCCATCCTGCATCATCATCAGAGGCTGAAATGGCTGAACTTCGTGACATGGTGTCAGCCCTGATGAGCAAGGCCAGGATACTCAAAATGAGATCTCGACCATTCGCAAGGAGCACAAATCGTTGCAGTTGCAATTACAGCAACTTCTGACGCAACCAAGACCGCTAGGTCAACTCCCATCCCAAACGCAAACCAATCCACGGGAGCATGCGAATTCGGTCACTATCCTGCCAAGGATCTCAAATGATGCCAAATAGCCTAAAAGGCTAAGTGTAGGGCGGTTCCTCCTCACGCCTTCACTATCAACCAGGGGAGCCTTTCTTCCAATTTAATTTTTCTCCTTTAAATTTTATGTATTGTTTTTAAATTACTTTCATTATAGTTGTTTCAAGTTTCTTTAAAAAAAAAACAAGAGTTTTACTTATTCGTTTTCTTTTTGAACACTGGGGACAGTGTTCCTGCCAAGTGTAGGGCAGGGACCCCCCATAAAAAAAATAATTTTTTATTAATATGCATAAGTTTTACGTTTTATCAATGTTTTACTAAACTTTTTGCATGTTTTTGATCGAGATAAGATTAGGAATGACTAAAAGCTTGTTCTCTCAAGAGGTAAGCTTTCTAATGACTTATAGATTCCTGTTTTTAACTTTTTGATTCTTTTTGTTTAACATGAGTATATGATCTTTCTCCTAATTCTTTCATTTATATACTTCTGGGTATTTATTTATTTTCTTTTCAAATTGTGAAAAATCTTTGGGTAAAAATCTTAAAAAGGGTTTTTGTGCAAAAGAAAGAAGAAGAAAAAGAAAAAAAGAAAGAAAACAATCTTCTTCCAAAGGAAAAGCAATATATTCTTTGAGGTTGCAAAAATGCCTCAGAATAAAAGCAAGAAACGAGAGTTTTTCCTTTTATTTTCTCCTAAATTCCCCGTTCTTCAATGCAGAAAAAATCATGGTTGATTAAGAAACCCTTGCAAAATAGGGCTGAACATAAAAACCAATGATGAGTGTCTTGGCCACATTCAGAAACTCTTGAAAAAATAGAGCTGAATGATGGAAACCGGAAAAAGGAGAGACTACAAATCCCTTATGCAAAATAGCCCAAAAGTTTTTGATCAATTTTGAAGTTCTTTTTATACCCATTAGTATGTTTGGATGAATAAGGTAGATTAAGCGATACTTATGAATTAGAGTCATATAGTTGGAAATATTTATCTACATTTCATTCTAGAGTTTATCTGTTTTGTGCATAAGTAATTAGTCCTTTCTAATCTTGTTTTGCTCGAGGACTAGCAAAAGGTAAGTGTAGGGCCTTGATAAGCCGCAAACTTATCATATTTTATGCACTAGATTTAGTATTATATTTATCTAAATAAAGTTATATTTATGTTATTTATGCTTATTATGTGTTAAAATATAATATTTGTACATATTTATGTTTTTATGAGTTTTCTGTGCAAGGAATGATTTTCTAGGCAAAAGTTCAGTTGAAGCCGGATTCCATGCCGGGTAGTTTCTGCACGGCATAAGCACAGAACAGAAAAGAGGCATTGCCGGACATAATGCCGGGTAGATCCCATCCGGCATAAGTGAAGAGTCGCCACGGTTGACCAGACGATGGCCGTTATTGACCGTTGGAGATTTAGCCAATGCCGGGTGTGATGCCGGATAACTTATACCCGGCATATGCACTGTTTCGCGCGGAATTGACGGTTTCGACCGTTAACAGTTGGGCGCATTTAACACGTGTGCCGGCTATTGGGGACCCGGCACGACGCCCGGCATCGACACAATTAATGCCTATAAATAGGCCGAGGAAGGCTACAATTCAACACACTTCAACACCCCTATACACTCCATTCACATCTCTATTTACCCCCACTCCATTGTTGGTGTCCAAGGAAGTTTCTACAGTTCCATCCACGCGAAGAAGAAGAAGAAGATCCTGTCGGGTTAAGGCTATGACCATTCCCTTCTCCCCTTTGTATTCTCTTCTTGTAGTTGTGTGGATGGAGATGTAGAACTCCTTGCTTATTCTTGGTTAGGGATGAATCCTTCTTGTAAACAATATGATTTCTTTAATATAATTTTCAAGTTTATTAAGAGTAAGGTTCTTATTGAAAGAGAATAGGTTGATCTCTTTTTCTCTTCATGCAATTCTTACTTGTGGAAGACAAGTCCCAAGTAAGATAGGTTAGACTCTCTTAATGATCTTCCTACTTTCTTCTTATGAATTAAGGGTTAGTGGTAAGAGTGAGAATTAATCCATTTTCCCCCATTTCCTTGTTCATTTCGCGGCATGATATATGCTCGATTTGTTAATAGGGATGAGTCTTCTGTTTTCTACTCGGAAACTGGAGAAAGAATATGCATTATGACTATGCCGGATGCACTGCCGGGTGGCCAATGTCCGGCATATTCAATGTCTTTGAATATGCCGTGCAAGTGGTATCCGGCAGGACACCGGCGCAGTGTTCATTGTTGATTAATTCGAAGGCTTGTGTTTATGTTTAGAGTTCATATTGATGCTTAGATGGTTTCACACCCTGGATCAAGGATAATTTCATTGTAATTACCACATAGTTTAGTTAGTTTTATTTAGATTAGAAAACATTTCAATTTCCCCCCTTGTCTTAGAATAGGTTATTACCGGATTAGGACTAATTTTCTATAAGTCCCTTGGGTACGATACTCTCGGTCGTAATATATTTACACTATACTCCGACCGGGTTTTATTTTGCTACCCGTAGTAGAGTTGTAGGATTAGTTTATTATTTTGTTCTTTTGTATATAGTTTATCCTAACAATTTCTTTGTTAGCAATTGACCGGGGCTTAGCTGAATGAGAAGTCTCGATTAAATTGGTTAGGATTAGTAGGCCTAGATTAGGTTGCTAATTAATTAAGCGTTCCCGTGGTTTAGCTATGAGTTCGAGGTTCGACAATCGGTAGTAAGGGGAGGACGGGTGCAAATATCCATCCCGGGCTACACCTATCCTAGATAGTTAGTTTAGTGTTTATTGTTTTTCTTTATTTCTCCAATTACAACCCAAAACCCAAAACCCATAATTCACATTTATGCACTTTTGTATATATCCTCTTGCACATTTACTAAGCTTATAATTAGCTAGATAGTTACGAAGTCCCTGTGGATACGACCTTGTCGTACTACAATGATTGGGTTCACTGCCCATAGTTAGCAAGATAGTTTCAACATTATTTTGCTCAACACACATTGAAATACCCCAAACCTTGATATGTGGTTTAAATATCAAACTATGTTATATAAAGGCTAAAAGTGCCTTAGAAACGTTAGTGTACAACTTAAACCATAGTAAAACACAATAAAACACTAAGACACAGTTTGAGCAAAAACATGCTCTAAGCTATGAGTGAAATTGGTTAGGACCCAAAGAGCCTACCAAGACTTGATAACATTTAATTATGATTTGATAGGGCTAAATAAGTCCTTAGGAAACTTTGGTGGACAGTTAAACCAAATAAAACACAAGAAAATACCTTAAAGTCAATATGAGCGAAAATGTGCTCTAAGCTTGGGATAAATGTGTATAAGACCTAATGGTCACACCTATACTTATAAATATGTTAATGAACATATTAAATCAATTACCAAAGAAAACCAAGCTTGAAAACAAGTTAAAACACAAAATGTGCTTTAAGGAGTCTTAAAGCACGTTTTTGAAAAATTGTCTTGTAAATGAGTTTTGAATGGCTAAATGTCCATCATTACTCTTTAATTAACATGTGTACTATATAGTATCACATTTGGGTGGCTATATCAATGGGAAATCAAAAATTTCACTTCTATGTGCCTTGTTTTAGTGAATAGTGATTTTTATAAGCTAGTTTGTAACATATGATGTTATAAGTAATTAAATGAGTCAATAAAGACTATATTACCCTTAGGCTTAAAAGGGGGCCGGTTTTTGTAGTAATGAGTCACCAAACATGTTAACTTTTAAGTAAATAAGGATGACTCATAAGTTACTATTTGCTTTAAGTCATAAATATCTTCAAAAACAAAACCAAACTCACTTCTCTCATTCTTTCTTCATTTCACACGGTTCCCTTCTTCCCTACCTCTCTTCCTTCTGTTCTCACGGTGAAGCTACAGCACCAGCACCATTTCACCATCTTCCATTGTCAATATCTCATGACTCACTTAACCAAATCAAAAACAAACACCACCATTCTCTTCCTCTCATCAAGCTCTTCATTCCTACCTTCTCAAAACTTCAAGAGCCCCATTTCGGTGCCATGGAGTTCCACCATTGAAGGGGCTTGAGCTTGTCTTTCCACATATTATTGATCTCCTTTACTCCTAGGTAAGGAATCTCAAAGAAAAATCAAGTTTCCTCCATGTTTTGTGTGTGACCGAAATATTCATTGATGGAGCTCCTTGTGTTGCTTTGTTCTAGCTCCATTTGAATCTTTCAAGGACTAGGTGGAGTCCTCTCTTCATAGATATTCAAACACCCTTCAAAGATTAAGGTAAAACAACTACATTAATGTTTTGAAATAATGTAAACCTAGGGTTTACAATGAGATGGAGCTTAAAGCTTGAATACTCATTATGTTGTTTGTATAATGTTTAGTAGTTGGCAAGGAACCAAATGCCTTACCGGTTTTACAAGGAAACAAGAAAGAAATTTGTGAGGAAAAGAGGTAAACAAGCTATCTCAATGTAGTTTAAATGCCTTAGGAAAATAAGCTTGATTTGCTTAATAAAATACCTAAGGAGCCAATGGCAAATGAGCTAGTAAAATGCTCTCAAGGAGACTAGTAAAAGAACATATGTATTGGTGTATGTATTTGCAGGTCAAAGGCATTACTTATGTGGGAATTCAGTGTTTAAGGTTTATGCAATTTAAGGGCCTAAGAGCCATGTTGTTTAAGGGCCTAAGTGCCAAGCAATTTAAGTTATGCACTATATTGTGATGTAGTGCTAAATGTGTGAAGTCTTGTGTATAAAAATGTGTTTGATGGATTTTAGGTGTTCTTGAATGAAATAAGGTAAAAACCTAAGTGTTTGGATGTGAGTAAATACAAGAGAAGCTATGGCCAAATTTGGGGAAATGTGTGAGAAGTTCTAAGTGTTTTAAGAAAGTTTTGGTGAACTAGGAAGTGTTAAAGGTGAATAAAGGTTTACTTGAGAAGGAAAACATGTGTAAGGTGATTTAGAGTGATGCAAGGACTTAGGTGTTATCTTGGAAGTTCTAGGAATTCAATGTGTGTTTTGAGAGGTATTTAAGTCTTGGAGGAGTTTGTTTAAGGTTTAGATTATGATAATGTGCAAGGTGGGAATAATGTTTAGGTAAGGTTTTGAGAAAGGAACTTTTAGGAAGTTGAGAAAAGGAGATTTGTTTAGTAAGAGAAGATGCTTGGGAGATGATGTTAAGGTAAGGAGGAAACATTTTGGGATAGTTGTAATCAAAGGTGAGAAACACCATTTAGAAACCTAGAGTCAAATGTTATAAGTGTTGGTGTATGTATAAGAATTGGGTAACAAGTTGGACTATGTTTAAAGTGAATCGAAGTGGTATTTTGGCATTAGAATATACCTAAGATCATATGGTAAGTTTATACAATTAATGGAGGTGGAGAACTAAGGCAACAACACTTGAAAAATGCAATTTTGACAATTCTGTAGCTTTGGTCCGGGACCTAGGTCATGGTTCTAGACCCGGACCAAGCTTTTAAAATGGCCGAGAGTTGTAACATGTTGTGGTCCGGGACTTAAGGGAAGTACAAGGTCCCGGACCACCCTATTAAAATCGCCCGAGAGTTTTCTAATGTGTTGGTCCGGGACTTAAGGTAAGGACCAAGTCCCGGACCACTCTAAAAATGTTGTTTAAGGTTGGAAAATGATGTCTAATCATGGGGAATTTAATGGTAATGGTTTTAGGTGATGTTTAGGCCTTGTTTGGTGGCATATAAAGGCCTTAAAATGTGTAAACAAGTGTTGGGTTTGATGTGAGAGTTGTAAACTTAATATCACAAGAGTAAGTTAAGTGTAACGGGAATGACGGGGTAAACTATGGGCGCTTTAAACGTTAAGCAAACATGTTACCCCAATATTAATAAAAGTAATTGTGATGTTACCAGTTGTACGGGATTTGTTCGAGGAACCTAAAAGGACATGATATAGTGGACCGTGGCGACAGGTATGGTTTTCTTGCAACCTGTGTCCTACCGGATTACACCGGCTTGTATGCCAATGTGTTTTTCTGTATGTTTGCCACGTTGTAAGATTAAACATGTAATGAGTTTACAGTAATTCATTTATGTGCGTGTACAACTCCGATACCATTTAACCTCGGAAGTGTTAACCTTAGTTATCTGAGTCTAGGATCACATGAGAGTTCGGTATTCGGAGTAAACGACCCGAACCATGGGACGTTCTACAACCACGGCTATGCGTGTGTTAATTGTGTGATATGTGTTTGTGAATGTAGGGATCTCCCTTGTGTGTTTAACCCAGTTGTAATTCTGTATGGTGTGTAGTTATGATAGACTCCATAGTGGGGTTCTAACTAATATCTAAAGTAAGTATGTACTAACAGTGGTGAGGAATCCGGTTTGGCCGGTCGCGCGTTGTTTGGGAGAGGGTATCCTTTGTAGCCTTACCCTTCTCTTTGTTATGGTTGTTTCCCTCACGGGTTATGATCTCCCATTAGCTTATTCCAAAGCTCTAGCTATTCTGACTTATGATCGGTTTAGGGGGAACATGTGTTTGTGTGGTGTGTTCGGGCCTCCAAACCGAACCGCCTTAACTTAAGTTACTCGTCCAACTATTAGGACGGTAATGAGTGTTGTTGTTATTGTATAACGAGCTTATCATGAGACTGGCAACATTCTCTAGGCTCACCAGTGTATAAACAATGTTTGGGTCGGTTCCTAAGAGAACCATTCCCGTTATGTTATGTATTTTGTTGTGATGTAATATCTATTGCGGTGTTATGTTGTGCACGTGGAAACGTGCAAAGTGTTGTTATGTGTTGTTATGTAGTGTATGTTATATGTTATATAATGTGGAGTATGTGGATCATGGATATGAATCCCAGTTTGAGAAAAGAGGCGTCTAAGGTTAACCCGATTTAAGGGTAAGTGTCGCCTGTTAAGGAAGTAGCTCCATTAGAGGAGGAACACTCTAGGGATATTGCATACCTTGAGTGACTTATTAAGTAAGGATGTATTATCCGATTGTTGAGCCCATTGAGGCGAAATGTTAAGTGTTGTGTGTTTACTGTTACATGCATGATTTAGATATAATCAACCGCATGCTAAGACGACAATTAGTTGTGCGTGGCCCGGTAGCATGTGGGCTGCGGGATTACCATACCAGCAAAGGTGCTGAGCCCCTTGGGGGCCACCCTTTCTCTTCTTTTCCTATTTCAGGTACAGAGAGCTGGAAGCCGTCCGAGAGTAGGACGGGGTAGACATTGTACATGGGTAAACATTTAAGTGTATATATACAGTAGGTGTAGTAAGACCGAAATTGTTGTCGGCACCAGTTTATTAATACTCGGTATAGTTGGAAGGTGTACGTTGTTGTTGTTGTTAATGGAAGGGATAGTAATGTGTAGTCGCTCGGGAATTTAGCCCATCAGACCGGTACAATGTATGTGTATTAGCCTTGTTAGCCACGTGGGTGGCTAACGGCGTGTAACACCAACGAGTTAAGTAATGTGATGAGGTTGTTTTTCCGCTGCAGTTTATTGTAAGTGTGTTAATGTTGGATGGGGGTTACAAAAAATGGTATCAGAGCGAAGTATCGCTCTGATGACTGAATTACCGAGCTTAGGAAGTACCGAGTTAGGATTTAAGTACTTTGGGTTAAGGGTTGAGTGATAGCGTGAGAGATACGCTATAGGAACTACCAGTGTGTACTGGAAACCTACAATATCCTACCCGCCCTCCACAATCCCTGTTTTAAACTTGGGAAACAACGCCAGAGAGATGGAAGTCCTCTCTTACTCGGGAATACCCGATCTGGCTGTTATTAAATACCTTTAGAGTATGGAGGACCTGTCATACGGTAGATCCCAAGAAGTGGGAATCCCGGAGACGGTTTCCATCTGAACAATGTTAACCGCATTTAATAGCGAAGAATGAAAAATTTCATGAATGAGAGAATAGAATTTCCGGCAACCTGGGTCGACATGCCGAGCAGTCGAGAATAACCAGTTTGCAACGCACCAACCGTGCAACAGGCAAGAAGTGGATTAGTAAAACCCGAGACGAGTGTCTACGGGACCACAGTTGATAAATAATACACCAACGGTATACCAACCGACAAGGGAACTACAACGTAGTGCCCAAACACGTGGAACGGGCTACAAAGAGAATACGATGTTAAGAAAAGGGGTCTCCCAGAATGGGAAACACCCTAGTTGATGATCGTCATGTGAAGACAGTAAGAAGTCACCTAGAAGAGTTATTATCAAGACTGTAAGATCAAGTGAGGGCCAACAAGGCCACTGATGACAGTATGGGTAAAAACAATACCACAACCGGTAAGTGCTAAACCGATAGCCAGTTAGCATGGCGCACTTGCCATAGCAAGTGCAGCTATAACAGGGCTGTTCGGGAAATTTATAACCACTACAAGTACTTAGTAAAGTACTAGAAAGTTAAGTGTGATCGTCATAACAGTGGAAGGGCCTTTAGCCTAACCTTTGTAATTGTAAGTACACCAGTCAGCAAGAGCTAGACTTGGTTAAGGTAAGAAGATGTTGTGAAACCATGAAAATTTTCTTTTAAAACCCAAATTTATTCAAACCCCCTTTTCTTTTCAAAACCAGATGTTCTTTCAAACCAACACTCTCTTTCTAACCTTCTTTTAAACCAAGCCAGTAAAACCAAGGACAGTTGACAAGGATACAACAATGGGTAAACTTTCCCTCGATTAAGTTCGGGAAGCAAGGAATGAATATTGTCACGGGACAATATAAGGGAGTTGACAACAGAATGCTTCACCACCTAGGCGTGTGACGGACACTACGAGTGTACCAACTGAATTGTGGGACGACCGCACTCCGATAGGAGCTTGTGGGCCTGACAGACCTACTTAAGGGTTAGTTGGGTAAGTAGTAATGTATCAGTATGGTACCCCACATATGTATACAAGTAGAGTCCGAAACACGGGAAGTAGTCGACTCCGTTCTACGGTCAGCAGTATAAGTCAAACAACAGCTAAGGATTACCATGAATGGTTGAAGTAGAGGAACCCAGTTAAGATAACTAGACTAAAGGAACTAGTGAATTCATTTCAAGGATATGTTTAAGAGTCAAGAGGTGCGAAGTGCACTAACTGTTATATAAAGACATCACACATGTCTTAAGAATTCCGAGGAATAAACATGATAGCTGGAACGGTGACCCAGCCTGTACATGGCAAGCAGATGCCTAATGTGGACACATTAATGTGCAATGAACGGGATGAAACTCCCAGAATGAGTACTTACACTACTAGGAAATGTTGATCTTCACAAAAGATAATAAGCCATTTAAGAACGCAAACGGCGTGGCTAATGGAATGTACCAATAAGTGTGAAACAATGTAAGGCATAACGTAACAACACCCAGGAGCAATCCTTGAGGGGTGTTCGCATCAACAATTGTTGAACGAAATGCATGACAGAAGCACAAGGGTTGAAACTAACACCCAGTTTAGACATAAGTTGTCAGGAGACGGACTGACAAACCTAAGGGGCATCCCATGAAAGGAAACGGAATGCAACGACCTTGTCATGGAGCTCAAGGCAGCAAGCTTATAAGCCATAAGCAAGATATGCTATGAAAATTTGAGTTAATTATAGAAGTTTATGTTATACAAGTAAATAGAGTGGTAAACGAACCACTGCATTAAGAGTGGGGATACCTCTCGATATTGTGAGACCGCAGGAGCGGTAGTTATGTAATCAAGTTCAAGAAATATGTTAAGGATGGACAACGTTATTATTGAAAGAGAGCATTAGCTTAGTAGTATGTGTGTATAAAGTGAAGCACCTGGCTGAATAACGCCGGCTTGTGACTCGAATGATCGATGCTCAAGGAGCATTCAGTAGTCATCCAAATGAGGGATGAACCATAATGTGAATAATGTAAGTTTATGTGTGGAAGTTGAGGTGACAGTAGATACGATATAAGCTGATGTTATACAGGGAGTAAGAGCACGGTGCGCAACAAGCGACCGTTGTATAAATGTTGTTAAACGATAATGTAACGGATAAGACCAGTTATGAGTTAAACTCAGTGGAGATGCAAGGTAAGCGATGTTAAACAGACTGGGCAATAAGCCAGTGGTAGGTACTATGTGATGAGGAACTCAGTGTGAATTCCATGGAGAATCGCATAAGAGATTTACTGTCAAGAGTTTACACCTCTGCACTCTGTATGACTGAGTGTTTTGTATTGCACTTGCGCAGTAATGATCGAGTGGGATAGCTAGGAATTGGAAACATGTTAATTGTGGAGCAATAATGTTATAATGGCCGATGCATAGGAAATGCAAGGCCGCACCAATAAAAAGTACTTGTACAAAACCAAATATGGAGACATGATTAACAGTAAGTGACTACAGTAGCACTAACTGCAAATATCGGTATGGAATATACCCCAAATGTTGTAAATAGCTGAGAGAGCACTACACACTAGGTAGTAGCTCAATCTCAACCGACAGTAAGTCGGAAGGGAACAAGTCAATCATTGTGAAATACATAGCTGTATACACAGTAAATTGTTATGGAAGTGGATAGAAAGTTTATAACTCACCGAATTCGCTAACGGTAAAAGATACCACACATCGGTTGAGAAACCATTATTACCAAGATAAAGGTGATATTGGGGGTGTACAATACAGTAAGAATGACAAATGAGGCAACTAAGCCCTACAGTTGTCAGAGTTGCGCAGCAGACGCTAGTGAACCAGTGATTCAAATGTACAACGTGAATAACGAATATGAGTGGATGGCTAATTATTAACGCCTAGAAGCCTAACAGGCCAGAATCGAAACCACTAAGAGTTTAAGCAAACTCCAATGATAATTCTTGGTTTAGGAACTAAACCGCCAATATGGTTAAGATCCTCTAATCAGAATCCATTGTGTAATGGACCGCGTGGAAGTTAAGATACTTCACGACGGCAAACATTTTAAGCTAATGTTTAGTGATTGATTACGTGGGCGTAATCCCTTTAAGGGGGGTAGAGCGCAAAACCACTTAGTGCATATTATCGTACAAGTGTACGTGATTTATGTTGTGCATAGTTATTGTTTGGATGATTGGTGTGTGTGTTACGTAAACATACACATTCATTCATAGTTTAATTGTGGTAATTGCGCACAGAAGATGCGAATACCATTGTGATAAGTGTGTGTATTTGTTAACAGTTGTGTGTGATAGTACAAGTGTGGGGAGTAGAGAAACTCCCGGGGGAACAAAAGCCCCGACAGTATAAGTGTGAAATGGTGTGTTGTATTTTGATAAAATATATATGTATATATATACTATATAGTGATTCATGAAAGGGTATGATACCGACATAGAACCTAGTGAGAATGAGATTCCCTAGGTAACAACATTAAAGTGAATGGAAATAACTGATAGGCGGAGTTCTATCCTTGGAGATGTATGACCATGACTAGAATGATTAAAAGATAGAAAATTGGAAATGAGTGATTTATTTGATGCTTGAAAATGAAGTGGGAGGTGGAACTTGATTTGCATGTGATCAAGGGAAGCCGAACACAAATTGGAGTGGAAAGATAGTTCAACACTGGTGCTGATCACATTAGGTTTGACGATTCTTGAAACTCCCTATAAGTGGTCACAAATAACCACGCTAAGAAAAGAAGCAAAGAGCATAAGTTGGACTTGGAGTTGTATGTGTTTTCAAAAGGATTTTCGATTGGTATTTATAAAACGTGATAGATACTTTACATAATTAAAGTTCTCTTACTTAACCTCACAAGGAAATTTTAAATTTAAGTGATTGTTTTGATCTCCCAAAGGCACGGGGACGGAAGGTGTCCATCGCGACCGGGTTCTGCGGGATCACAGTGTATATCAAAGATATTTTCGATTGCAATACATGCTATGACATGTTGTTTGGTATGTGTGATAAATGTTATTTTGACTTTGATCTCCTAAAGTGTATGCTATTAGGACCTATGAGTCTACATGCTGTTATGTTATCAAGACAAGACTATGTGTCCAAATGTTGTTATGTTACCCAAGACCAGTGAGTCAAAGGGGTTGTTATGTATGTGTAAGTGTTGTTAAGATACCCGGACCATAGAGTCCGAGGTTATCATGTGATATGTTATGTTATGTGTGGATGTGAATGTGTTGCCCGGACCATTAAGTCCGAGGTTGTGATGTAAAGTGTGTTTGGTTATGGAAGTTTATTTCCAAGTGATTCCTGTTCTAATCTAATGATGTGTGGAAAGTGTGAACTTCGAGGACGAAGTTCTTTTAAGGGGGGTAGATTGAATACCCCAAACCTTGATATGTGGTTTAAATCAAACTATGTTATATAAAGGCTAAAAGTGCCTTAGAAACGTTAGTGTACACCTTAAACCATAGTAAAACACAATAAAACACTAGAGACACATTTGAGCAAAAACATGCTCTAAGCTGAGTGAAATTGGTTAGGACCCAAGAGCCTACCAAGACTTGATAACATTTAATTATGATTTGATAGGGCTAAATAAGTCCTTAGGAAACTTTGGTGGACAGTTAAACCAAATAAAACACAAGAAAATACCTTAAAGTCAATATGAGCGAAAATGTGCTCTAAGCTTGGGATAAATGTGTATAAGACCTAATGGTCACACCTATACTTTATAAAATGTGTTAATGAACATATTAAATCAATTACCAAAGAAAACCAAGCTTGAAAACAAGTTAAAACACAAAATGTGCTTTAAGGAGTCTTAAAGCACGTTTTGAAAAATTGTCTTGTAAATGAGTTTTGAATGGCTAAATGTCCATCATTACTCTTTATTAACATGTGTACTATATAGTATCACATTTGGGTGGCTATATCAATGGGAAATCAAAAATTTCACTTCTATGTGCCTTGTTTTAGTGAATAGTGATTTTTATAAGCTAGTTTGTAACATATGATGTTATAAGTAATTAAATGAGTCAATAAAGACTATATTACCTTAGGCTTAAAAGGGGGCCGGTTTTTGTAGTAATGAGTCACCAACACATGTTAACTTATTAAGTAAATAAGGATGACTCATAGTTACTATTTGCTTTAAGTCATAAATATCTCAAAAACAAAACCAACTCACTCCTCATTCTTTCTCATTCTTTCTTCATTTCACACGGTTCCCTTCTTCTCCTACCTCTCTTCCTTCTGTTCTCACGGTGAAGCACAGCACCAGCACCATTTCAAACATCTTCCATTGTCAATATCTCATGCCTCACTTAACCAAATCAAAAACAAACACCACCATTCTCTTCCTTCATCAAGCTCTTCATTCCTACCTTCTCAAAACTTCAAGAGCCCCATTTCGGTGCCATGGAGTTCCACCATTGAAGGGGCTTGAGCTTGTCTTTTCCACATATTATTGATCTCCTTTACTCCTAGGTAAGGAATCTCAAAGAAAAATCAAGTTTCCTCCATGTTTTGTGTGTGACCGAAAATATTCATTGATGGAGCTCCTTGTGTTGCTTTGTTCTAGCTCCATTTGAATCTTTCAAGGACTAGGTGGAGTCCTCTCTTCATAGATATTCAACACCCTTTCAAAGATTAAGGTAAAACAACTACATTAATGTTTTGAAATAATGTAAACCTAGGGTTTACAATGAGATGGAGCTTAAAGCTTGAATACTCATTATGTTGTTTGTATAATGTTTAGTAGTTGGCAAGGAACCAAATGCCTTACCGGTTTTTACAAGGAAACAAGAAAGAAATTTGTGAAGAAAAGAGGTAAACACGCTATCTCAATGTAGTTTTAAATGCCTTAGGAAAATGAGCTTGATTTGCTTAATAAAATACCTAGGAGCCAATGGCAAATGAGCTGTAAAATGCTCTCAAGGAGACTAGTAAAGAACATATGTATTGGTGTATGTATTTGCAGGTCAAAGGCATTACTTATGTGGGAAATTCAGTGTTTAAGGTTTATGCAATTTAAGGGCCTAAGAGCCATGTTGTTTAAGGGCCTAAGTGCCAAGCAATTTAAGTTATGCACTATATTGTGATGTAGTGCTAAATGTGTGAAGTCTTGTGTATAAAAATGTGTTTGATGGATTTTAGGTGTTCTTGAATGAAATAAGGTAAAAACCTAAGTGTTTGGATGTGAGTAAATACAAGAGAAGCTATGGCCAAATTTGGGGAAATGTGTGAGAAGTTCTAAGTGTTTTAAGAAAGTTTTGGTGAACTAGGAAGTGTTAAAGGTGAATAAAGGTTTACTTGAGAAGGAAAACATGTGTAAGGTGATTTAGAGTGATGCAAGGACTTAGGTGTTATCTTGGAAGTTCTAGGAATTCAATGTGTGTTTTGAGGATGTATTTAAGTCTTGGAGGAGTTTGTTTAAGGTTTAGATTATGATAATGTGCAAGGTGGGAATAATGTTTAGGTAAGGTTTTGAGAAAGGAACTTTTAGGAAGTTGAGAAAAGGAGATTTGTTTAGTAAGAGAAGATGCTTGGGAGATGATGTTAAGGTAAGGAGGAAACATTTTGGGATAGTTGTAATCAAAGGTGAGAAACACCATTTAGAAACCTAGAGTCAAATGTTATAAGTGTTGGTGTATGTATAAGAAAATTGGGTAACAAGTTGGACTATGTTTTAAAGGTGAATCGAAGTGGTATTTTGGCATTAGAATATACCTAAGATCATATGGTAAGTTTATACAATTAATGGAGGTGGAGAACTAAGGCAACAACACTTGAAAAATGCAATTTTGACAATTCTGTAGCTTTGGTCCGGGACCTAGGTCATGGTTCTAGACCCGGACCAAGCTTTTAAAATGGCCGAGAGTTGTAACATGTTGTGGTCCGGGACTTAAGGGAAGTACAAGGTCCCGGACCACCCTATTAAAATCGCCGAGAGTTTTCTAATGTGTTGGTCCGGGACTTAAGGTAAGGACCAAGTCCCGGACCACTCTAAAAATGTTGTTTAAGGTTGGAAAATGATGTCTAATCATGGGGAATTTAATGGTAATGGTTTTAGGTGATGTTTAGGCCTTGTTTGGTGGCATATAAAGGCCTTAAAATGTGTAAACAAGTGTTGGGTTTGATGTGAGAGTTGTAAACTTAATATCACAAGAGTAAGTTAAGTGTAACGGGAATGACGGGGTAAACTATGGGCGCTTTAAACGTTAAGCAAACATGTTACCCCAATATTAATAAAAGTAATTGTGATGTTACCAGTTGTACGGGATTTGTTCGAGGAACCTAAAAGGACATGATATAGTGGACCGTGGCGACAGGTATGGTTTTCTTGCAACCTGTGTCCTACGGATTACACTGGCTTGTATGCCAATGTGTTTTTCTGTATGTTTGCCACGTTGTAAGATTAAACATGTAATGAGTTTACAGTAATTCATTTATGTGGCGTGTACAACTCCGATACCATTTAACCTCGGAAGTGTTAACCTTAGTTATCTGAGTCTAGGATCACATGAGAGTTCGGTATTCGGAGTAAACGACCCGAACCATGGGACGTTCTAACCACGGCTGGTGCGTGTGTTAATTGTGTGATATGTGTTTGTGAATGTAGGGATCTCCCTTGTGTGTTTAACCCAGTTGTAATTCTGTATGGTGTGTAGTTATGATAGACTCCATAGTGGGGTTCTAACTAATATCTAAAGTAAGTATGTACTAACAGTGGTGAGGAATCCGGTTTGGCCGGTCGCGCGTTGTTTGGGAGAGGGTATCCTTTGTAGCCTTACCCTTCTCTTTGTTATGGTTGTTTCCCTCACGGGTTATGATCTCCCATTAGCTTATTCCAAAGCTTAGCTATTCTGACTTATGATCGGTTTAGGGGGAACATGTGTTTGTGTGGTGTGTTCGGGCCTCCAAACCCGAACCGCCTTAACTTAAGTTACTCGTCCAACTATTAGGACGGTAATGAGTGTTGTTGTTATTGTATAACGAGCTTATCATGAGACTGGCAACATTCTCTAGGCTCACCAGTGTATAAACAATGTTTGGGTCGGTTCCTAAGAGAACCATTCCCGTTATGTTATGTATTTTGTTGTGATGTAATATCTATTGCGGTGTTATGTTGTGCACGTGGAAACGTGCAAAGTGTTGTTATGTGTTGTTATGTAGTGTATGTTATATGTTATATAATGTGGAGTATGTGGATCATGGATATGAATCCCAGTTTGAGAAAAGAGGCGTCTAAGGTTAACCCGATTTAAGGGTAAGTGTCGCCTGTTAAGGAAGTAGCTCCATTAGAGGAGGAACACTCTAGGGATATTGCATACCTTGAGTGACTTATTAAGTAAGGATGTATTATCCGATTGTTGAGCCCATTGAGGCAAAATGTTAAGTGTTGTGTGTTTACTGTTACATGCATGATTTAGATATAATCAACCGCATGCTAAGACGACAATTAGTTGTGCGTGGCCCGGTAGCATGTGGGCTGCGGGATTACCATACCAGCAAAGGTGCTGAGCCCCTTGGGGGCCACCCTTTCTCTTCTTTTCCTATTTCAGGTACAGAGAGCTGGAAGCCGTCCGAGAGTAGGACGGGGTAGACATTGTACATGGGTAAACATTTAAGTGTATATATACAGTAGGTGTAGTAAGACCGAAATTGTTGTCGGCACCAGTTTATAATACTCGGTATAGTTGGAAGGTGTACGTTGTTGTTGTTGTTAATGGAAGGGATAGTAATGTGTAGTCGCTCGGAATTTAGCCCATCAGACCGGTACAATGTATGTGTATTAGCCTTGTTAGCCACGTGGGTGGCTAACGGCGTGTAACACCAACGAGTTAAGTAATGTGATGAGGTTGTTTTCCGCTGCAGTTTATTGTAAGTGTGTTAATGTTGGATGGGGTGTTACAAAAAAATGGTATCAGAGCGAAGTATCGCTCTGATGACTGAATTACCGAGCTTAGGAAGTACCGAGTTAGGATTTAAGTACTTTGGGTTAAGGGTTGAGTGATAGCGTGAGAGATACGCTAGATAGGAACTACCAGTGTGTACTGGAAACCTACAATATCCTACCCGCCCTCCACAATCCCTGTTTTATAACTTGGGAAACAACGCCAGAGAGATGGAAGTCCTCTTACTCGGGAATACCCGATCTGGCTGTTATTAAATACCTTTAGAGTATGGAGGACCTGTCATACGGTAGATCCAAGAAGTGGGAATCCCGGAGACGGTTTCCATCTGAACAATGTTAACCGCATTTAATAGCGAAGAATGAAAAATTTCATGAATGAGAGAATAGAATTTCCGGCAACCTGGGTCGACATGCCGAGCAGTCGAGAATAACCAGTTTGCAACGCACCAACCGTGCAACAGGCAAGAAGTGGATTAGTAAAACCCGAGACGAGTGTTACGGGACCACAGTTGATAAATAATACACCAACGGTATACCAACCGACAAGGGAACTACAACGTAGTGCCCAAACACGTGGAACGGGCTACAAAGAGAATACGATGTTAAGAAAAGGGGTCTCCCAGAATGGGAAACACCCTAGTTGATGATCGTCATGTGAAGACAGTAAGAAGTCACCTAGAAGAGTTATTATCAAGACTGTAAGATCAAGTGAGGCCAACAAGGCCACTGATGACAGTATGGGTAAAAACAATACACAACCGGTAAGTGCTAAACCGATAGCCAGTTAGCATGGCGCACTTGCCATAGCAAGTGCAGCTATAACAGGGCTGTTCGGGAAATTTATAACCACTACAAGTACTTAGTAAAGTACTAGAAAGTTAAGTGTGATCGTCATAACAGTGGAAGGGCTTGTTAGCCTAACCTCTGTAATTGTAAGTACACCAGTCAGCAAGGAGCTAGACTTGGTTAAGGTAAGAAGATGTTGTGAAACCATGAAAATTTTCTTTTAAACCCAAAATTTATTCAAACCCCTTTTCTTTTCAAAACCAGATGTTCTTTCAAACCAACACTTCTTTCCAACCTTCTTTTAAACCAAGCCAGTAAAACCAAGGACAGTTGACAAGGATACAACAATGGGTAAACTTTCCCTCGATTAAGTTCGGGAAGCAAGGAATGAATATTGTCACGGGACAATATAAGGGAGTTGACAACAGAATGCTTCACCTAGGCGTGTGACGGACACTACGAGTGTACCAACTGAATTGTGGGACGACCGCACTCCGATAGGAGCTTGTGGGCCTGACAGACCTACTTAAGGGTTAGTTGGGTAAGTAGTAATGTATCAGTATGGTACCCCACATATGTATACAAGTAGAGTCCGAAACACGGGAAGTAGTCGACTCCGTTCTACGGTCAGCAGTATAAGTCAAACAACAGCTAAGGATTACCATGAATGGTTGAAGTAGAGGAACCCAGTTAAGATAACTAGACTAAAGGAACTAGTGAATTCATTTCAAGGATATGTTTAAGAGTCAAGAGGTGCGAAGTGCACTAACTGTTATATAAAGACATCACACATGTCTTAAGAATTCCGAGGAATAAACATGATAGCTGGAACGGTGACCCAGCCTGTACATGGCAAGCAGATGCCTAATGTGGACACATTAATGTGCAATGAACGGGATGAAACTCCCAGAATGAGTACTTACCTAGGAAATGTTGATCTTCACAAAAGGAGATAATAAGCCATTTAAGAATGCAAACGGCGTGGCTAATGGAATGTACCAATAAGTGTGAAACAAATGTAAGGCATAACGTAACAACACCCAGGAGCAATCCTTGAGGGGTGTTCGCATCAACAATTGTTGAACGAAATGCATGAAGAAGCACAAGGGTTGAAACTAACACCCAGTTTAGACATAAGTTGTCAGGAGACGGACTGACAAACCTAAGGGGCATTCCATGAAAGGAAACGGAATGCAACGACCTTGTCATGGAGCTCAAGGCAGCAAGGCTTATAAGCCATAAGCAAGATATGCTATGAAAATTTGAGTTAATTATAGAAGTTTATGTTATACAAGTAAATAGAGTGGAAACGAACCACTGCATTAAGAGTGGGGATACCTCTCGATATTGTGAGACCGCAGGAGCGGTAGTTATGTAAATCAAGTTCAAGAAATATGTTAAGGATGGACAACGTTATTATTGAAAGAGAGCATTAGCTTAGTAGTATGTGTGTATAAAGTGAAGCACCTGGCTGAATAATGCCGGCTTGTGACTCGAATGATCGATGCTCAAGGAGCATTCAGTAGTCATCCAAATGAGGGATGAACCATAATGTGAATAATGTAAGTTTATGTGTGGAAGTTGAGGTGACAGTAGATACGATATAAGCTGATGTTATACAGGGAGTAAGAGCACGGTGCGCAACAAGCGACCGTTGTATAAATGTTGTTAAACGATAATGTAACATAAGACCAGTTATGAGTTAAACTCAGTGGAGATGCAAGGTAAGCGATGTTAAACAGACTGGGCAATAAGCCAGTGGTAGGTACTATGTGATGAGGAACTCAGTGTGAATTCCATGGCGAATCGCATAAGAGATTTACTGTCAAGAGTTTACACCTCTGCACTCTGTATGACTGAGTGTTTTGGTATTGCACTTGCGCAGTAATGATCGAGTGGGATAGCTAGGAATTGGAAACATGTTAATTGTGGAGCAATAATGTTATAATGGCCGATGCATAGGAAATGCAAGGCCGCACCAATAAAAAGTACTTGTACAAAACCAAATATGGAGACATGATTAACAGTAAGTGACTACAGTAGCACTAACTGCCAAATATCGGTATGGAATATACCCCAAATGTTGTAAATAGCTGAGAGAGCACTACACACTAGGTAGTAGCTCAATCTCAACCGACAGTAAGTCGGAAGGGAACAAGTCAATCATTGTGAAATACATAGCTGTATACACAGTAAATTGTTATGGAAGTGGATAGAAAGTTTATAACTCACCGAATTCGCTAACGGTAAAAGATACCACACATCGGTTGAGAAACCATTATTACCAAGATAAAGGTGATATTGGGGGTGTACAATACAGTAAGAATGACAAATGGGCAACTAAGCCCTACAGTTGTCAGAGTTGCGCAGCAGACGCTAGTGAACCAGTGATTCAAATGTACAACGTGAATAACGAATATGAGTGGATGGCTAATTATTAACGCCTAGAAGCCTAACAGGCCAGAATCGAAACCAACTAAGAGTTTAAGCAAACTCCAATGATAATTCTTGGTTTAGGAACTAAACCGCCAATATGGTTAAGATCCTCTAATCAGAATCCATTGTGTAATGGACCGCGTGGAAGTTAAGATACTTCACGACGGCAAAACATTTTAAGCTAATGTTTAGTGATTGATTACGTGGGCGTAATCCCTTTTAAGGGGGGTAGAGCGCAAAACCACTTAGTGCATATTATCGTACAAGTGTACGTGATTTATGTTGTGCATAGTTATTGTTTGGATGATTGGTGTGTGTGTTACGTAAACATACACATTCATTCATGGTTTAATTGTGGTAATTGCGCACAGAAGATGCGAATACCATTGTGATAAGTGTGTGTATTTGTTAACAGTTGTGTGTGATAGTACAAGTGTGGGAGTAGAGAAACTCCCGGGGGAACAAAAGCCCCGACAGTGTATAAGTGTGAAATGGTGTGTTGTATTTTGATAAAATATATGTATATATACTATATAGTGATTCATGAAAGGGTATGATACCGACATAGAACCTAGTGAGAATGAGATTCCCTAGGTAACAACATTAAAGTGAATGGAAATAACTGATAGGCGGAGTTCTATCCCTTGGAGATGTATGACCATGACTAGAATGATTAAAAGATAGAAAATTGGAAATGAGTGATTTATTGATGCTTGAAAATGAAGTGGGGGTGGAACTTGATTTGCATGTGATCAAGGGAAGCCGAACACAAATTGGAGTGGAAAGATAGTTCAACACTGTGCTGATCACATTAGGTTGGACGATTCTTGAAACTCCCTATAAGTGGTCACAAATAACCACGCTAAGAAAAGAAGCAAAGAGCATAAGTTGGACTTGGAGTTGTATGTGTTTTCAAAAGGATTTTCGATTGGTATTTATAAAACGTGGATAGATACTTTACATAATTAAAGTTCTCTTACTTAACCTCACAAGGAAATTTTAAATTTAAGTGATTGTTTTGATCTCCCAAAGGCACGGGGACGGAAGGTGTCCATCGCGACCGGGTTCTGCGGGATCACAGTGTATATCAAAGATATTTTCGATTGCAATACATGCTATGACATGTTGTTTGGTATGTGTGATAAATGTTATTTTGACTTTGATCTCCTAAAGTGTATGCTATTAGGACCTATGAGTCTACATGCTGTTATGTTATCAAGACCTATGTGTCCAAATGTTGTTATGTTACCCAAGACCAGTGAGTCAAAGGGGTTGTTATGTATGTGTAAGTGTTGTTAAGATACCCGGACCATAGAGTCCGAGGTTATCATGTGGATATGTTATGTTATGTGTGGATGTGAATGTGTTGCCCGGACCATTAAGTCCGAGGTTGTGATGTAAAGTGTGTTTGGTTATGGAAGTTTATTTCCAAGTGATTCCTGTGTTCTAATCTAATGATGTGTGGAAAGTGTGAACTTCGAGGACGAAGTTCTTTTAAGGGGGGTAGATTGAAATACCCCAAACCTTGATATGTGGTTTAAATATCAAACTATGTTATATAAAGGCTAAAAGTTCCTTAGAAACGTTAGTGTACACTTAAACCATAGTAAAACACAATAAAACACTAAGACACAGTTTGAGCAAAAACATGCTCTAAGCTGTGAGTGAAATTGGTTAGGACCCAAAGAGCCTACCAAGACTTGATAACATTTAATTATGATTTGATAGGGCTAAATAAGTCCTTAGGAAACTTTGGTGGACAGTTAAACCAAATAAAACACAAGAAAATACCTTAAAGTCAATATGAGCGAAAATGTGCTCTAAGCTTGGGATAAATGTGTATAAGACCTAATGGTCACACCTATACTTTATAAATATGTTAATGAACATATTAAATCAATTACCAAAGAAAACCAAGCTTGAAAACAAGTTAAAACACAAAATGTGCTTTAAGGAGTCTTAAAGCACGTTTTTGAAAAATTGTCTTGTAAAATGAGTTTTGAATGGCTAAATGTCCATCATTACTCTTTAATTAACATGTGTACTATATAGTATCACATTTGGGTGGCTATATCAATGGGAAATCAAAAATTTCACTTCTATGTGCCTTGTTTTAGTGAATAGTGATTTTTATAAGCTAGTTTGTAACATATGATGTTATAAGTAATTAAATGAGTCAATAAAGACTATATTACCCTTAGGCTTAAAAGGGGGCCGGTTTTTGTAGTAATGAGTCACCAAACATGTTAACTTATTAAGTAAATAAGGATGACTCATAAGTTACTATTTGCTTTAAGTCATAAATATCTTCAAAAACAAAACCAAACTCACTTCTCTCATTCTTTCTTCATTTCACACGGTTCCCTTCTTCTCCTACCTCTCTTCCTTCTGTTCTCACGGTGAAGCTACAGCACCAGCACCATTTCACCATCTTCCATTGTCAATATCTCATGACTCACTTAACCAAATCAAAAACAAACACCACCATTCTCTTCCTCTCATCAAGCTCTTCATTCCTACCTTCTCAAAACTTCAAGAGCCCCATTTCGGTGCCATGGAGTTCCACCATTGAAGGGGCTTGAGCTTGTCTTTCCACATATTATTGATCTCCTTTACTCCTAGGTAAGGAATCTCAAAGAAAAATCAAGTTTCCTCCATGTTTTGTGTGTGACCGAAAATATTCATTGATGGAGCTCCTTGTGTTGCTTTGTTCTAGCTCCATTTGAATCTTTCAAGGACTAGGTGGAGTCCTCTCTTCATAGATATTCAAACACCCTTCAAAGATTAAGGTAAAACAACTACATTAATGTTTTGAAATAATGTAAACCTAGGGTTTACAATGAGATGGAGCTTAAAGCTTGAATACTCATTATGTTGTTTGTATAATGTTTAGTAGTTGGCAAGGAACCAAATGCCTTACCGGTTTTACAAGGAAACAAGAAAGAAATTTGTGAGGAAAAGAGGTAAACAAGCTATCTCAATGTAGTTTAAATGCCTTAGGAAAATGAGCTTGATTTGCTTAATAAAATACCTAAGGAGCCAATGGCAAATGAGCTAGTAAAATGCTCTCAAGGAGACTAGTAAAAGAACATATGTATTGGTGTATGTATTTGCAGGTCAAAGGCATTACTTATGTGGGAAATTCAGTGTTTAAGGTTTATGCAATTTAAGGGCCTAAGAGCCATGTTGTTTAAGGGCCTAAGTGCCAAGCAATTTAAGTTATGCACTATATTGTGATGTAGTGCTAAATGTGTGAAGTCTTGTGTATAAAAATGTGTTTGATGGATTTTAGGTGTTCTTGAATGAAATAAGGTAAAAACCTAAGTGTTTGGATGTGAGTAAATACAAGAGAAGCTATGGCCAAATTTGGGGAAATGTGTGAGAAGTTCTAAGTGTTTTAAGAAAGTTTTGGTGAACTAGGAAGTGTTAAAGGTGAATAAAGGTTTACTTGAGAAGGAAAACATGTGTAAGGTGATTTAGAGTGATGCAAGGACTTAGGTGTTATCTTGGAAGTTCTAGGAATTCAATGTGTGTTTTGAGGATGTATTTAAGTCTTGGAGGAGTTTGTTTAAGGTTTAGATTATGATAATGTGCAAGGTGGGAATAATGTTTAGGTAAGGTTTTGAGAAAGGAACTTTTAGGAAGTTGAGAAAAGGAGATTTGTTTAGTAAGAGAAGATGCTTGGGAGATGATGTTAAGGTAAGGAGGAAACATTTTGGGATAGTTGTAATCAAAGGTGAGAAACACCATTTAGAAACCTAGAGTCAAATGTTATAAGTGTTGGTGTATGTATAAGAAAATTGGGTAACAAGTTGGACTATGTTTAAAGGTGAATCGAAGTGGTATTTTGGCATTAGAATATACCTAAGATCATATGGTAAGTTTATACAATTAATGGAGGTGGAGAACTAAGGCAACAACACTTGAAAAATGCAATTTTGACAATTCTGTAGCTTTGGTCCGGGACCTAGGTCATGGTTCTAGACCCGGACCAAGCTTTTAAAATGGCCGAGAGTTGTAACATGTTGTGGTCCGGGACTTAAGGGAAGTACAAGGTCCCGGACCACCCTATTAAAATCGCCCGAGAGTTTTCTAATGTGTTGGTCCGGGACTTAAGGTAAGGACCAAGTCCCGGACCACTCTAAAAATGTTGTTTAAGGTTGGAAAATGATGTCTAATCATGGGGAATTTAATGGTAATGGTTTTAGGTGATGTTTAGGCCTTGTTTGGTGGCATATAAAGGCCTTAAAATGTGTAAACAAGTGTTGGGTTTGATGAGAGTTGTAAACTTAATATCACAAGAGTAAGTTAAGTGTAACGGGAATGACGGGGTAAACTATGGGCGTTTAAACGTTAAGCAAACATGTTACCCCATATTAATAAAAGTAATTGTGATGTTACCAGTTGTACGGGATTTGTTCGAGGAACCTAAAAGGACATGATATAGTGGACCGTGGCGACAGGTATGGTTTCTTGCAACCTGTGTCCTACCGGATTACACTGGCTTGTATGCCAATGTGTTTTTCTGTATGTTTGCCACGTTGTAAGATTAAACATGTAATGAGTTTACAGTAATTCATTTATGTGGCGTGTACAACTCCGATACCATTTAACCTCGGAAGTGTTAACCTTAGTTATCTGAGTCTAGGATCACATGAGAGTTCGGTATTCGGAGTAAACGACCCGAACCATGGGACGTTCTAACCACGGCTATGCGTGTGTTAATTGTGTGATATGTGTTTGTGAATGTAGGGATCTCCCTTGTGTGTTTAACCCAGTTGTAATTCTGTATGGTGTGTAGTTATGATAGACTCCATAGTGGGGTTCTAACTAATATCTAAAGTAAGTATGTACTAACAGTGGTGAGGAATCCGGTTTGGCCGGTCGCGCGTTGTTTGGGAGAGGGTATCCTTTGTAGCCTTACCCTTCTCTTTGTTATGGTTGTTTCCCTCACGGGTTATGATCTCCCATTAGCTTATTCCAAAGCTTAGCTATTCTGACTTATGATCGGTTTAGGGGGAACATGTGTTTGTGTGGTGTGTTCGGGCCTCCAAACCCGAACCGCCTTAACTTAAGTTACTCGTCCAACTATTAGGACGGTAATGAGTGTTGTTGTTATTGTATAACGAGCTTATCATGAGACTGGCAACATTCTCTAGGCTCACCAGTGTATAAACAATGTTTGGGTCGGTTCCTAAGAGAACCATTCCCGTTATGTTATGTATTTTGTTGTGATGTAATATCTATTGCGGTGTTATGTTGTGCACGTGGAAACGTGCAAAGTGTTGTTATGTGTTGTTATGTAGTGTATGTTATATGTTATATAATGTGGAGTATGTGGATCATGGATATGAATCCCAGTTTGAGAAAAGAGGCGTCTAAGGTTAACCCGATTTAAGGGTAAGTGTCGCCTGTTAAGGAAGTAGCTCCATTAGAGGAGGAACACTCTAGGGATATTGCATACCTTGAGTGACTTATTAAGTAAGGATGTATTATCCGATTGTTGAGCCCATTGAGGCAAAATGTTAAGTGTTGTGTGTTTACTGTTACATGCATGATTTAGATATAATCAACCGCATGCTAAGACGACAATTAGTTGTGCGTGGCCCGGTAGCATGTGGGCTGCGGGATTACCATACCAGCAAAGGTGCTGAGCCCCTTGGGGGCCACCCTTTCTCTTTTTTCCTATTTCAGGTACAGAGAGCTGGAAGCCGTCCGAGTAGAGTAGACGGGTAGACATTGTACATGGGTAAACATTTAAGTGTATATATACAGTAGGTGGTAAGACCGAAATTGTTGTCGGCACCAGTTTATTAATACTCGGTATAGTTGGAAGGTGTACGTTGTTGTTGTGTTAATGGAAGGGATAGTAATGTGTAGTCGCTCGGGAATTTAGCCCATCAGACCGGTACAATGTATGTGTATTAGCCTTGTTAGCCACGTGGGTGGCTAACGGCGTGTAACACCAACGAGTTAAGTAATGTGATGAGGTTGTTTTTCCGCTGCAGTTTATTGTAAGTGTGTTAATGTTGGATGGGGTGTTACAAAAAATGGTATCAGAGCGAAGTATCGCTCTGATGACTGAATTACCGAGCTTAGAGAAGTACCGAGTTAGGATTTAAGTACTTTGGGTTAAGGGTTGAGTGATAGCGTGAGAGATACGCTAGATAGGAACTACCAGTGTGTACTGGAAACCTACAATATCCTACCCGCCCTCCACAATCCCTGTTTTATAACTTGGGAAACAACGCCAGAGAGATGGAAGTCCTCTCTTACTCGGGAATACCCGATCTGGCTGTTATTAAATACCTTTAGAGTATGGAGGACCTGTCATACGGTAGATCCCAAGAAGTGGGAATCCCGGAGACGGTTTCCATCTGAACAATGTTAACCGCATTTAATAGCGAAGAATGAAAAATTTCATGAATGAGAGAATAGAATTTCCGGCAACCTGGGTCGACATGCCGAGCAGTCGAGAATAACCAGTTTGCAACGCACCAACCGTGCAACAGGCAAGAAGTGGATTAGTAAAACCCGAGACGAGTGTTACGGGACCACAGTTGATAAATAATACACCAACGGTATACCAACCGACAAGGGAACTACAACGTAGTGCCCAAACACGTGGAACGGGCTACAAAGAGAATACGATGTTAAGAAAAGGGGTCTCCCAGAATGGGAAACACCCTAGTTGATGATCGTCATGTGAAGACAGTAAGAAGTCACCTAGAAGAGTTATTATCAAGACTGTAAGATCAAGTGAGGGCCAACAAGGCCACTGATGACAGTATGGGTAAAAACAATACCACAACCGGTAAGTGCTAAACCGATAGCCAGTTAGCATGGCGCACTTGCCATAGCAAGTGCAGCTATAACAGGGCTGTTCGGGAAATTTATAACCACTACAAGTACTTAGTAAAGTACTAGAAAGTTAAGTGTGATCGTCATAACAGTGGAAGGGCCTGTTAGCCTAACCTTTGTAATTGTAAGTACACCAGTCAGCAAGGAGCTAGACTTGGTTAAGGTAAGAAGATGTTGTGAAACCATGAAAATTTTCTTTTAAAACCCAAAATTTATTCAAACCCCCTTTCTTTTCAAAACCAGATGTTCTTTCAAACCAACACTTCTTTCTAACCTTCTTTTAAACCAAGCCAGTAAAACCAAGGACAGTTGACAAGGATACAACAATGGGTAAACTTTCCCTCGATTAAGTTCGGGAAGCAAGGAATGAATATTGTCACGGGACAATATAAGGGAGTTGACAACAGAATGCTTCACCTAGGCGTGTGACGGACACTACGAGTGTACCAACTGAATTGTGGGACGACCGCACTCCGATAGGAGCTTGTGGGCCTGACAGACCTACTTAAGGGTTAGTTGGGTAAGTAGTAATGTATCAGTATGGTACCCCACATATGTATACAAGTAGAGTCCGAAACACGGGAAGTAGTCGACTCCGTTCTACGGTCAGCAGTATAAGTCAAACAACAGCTAAGGATTACCATGAATGGTTGAAGTAGAGGAACCCAGTTAAGATAACTAGACTAAAGGAACTAGTGAATTCATTTCAAGGATATGTTTAAGAGTCAAGAGGTGCGAAGTGCACTAACTGTTATATAAAGACATCACACATGTCTTAAGAATTCCGAGGAATAAACATGATAGCTGGAACGGTGACCCAGCCTGTACATGGCAAGCAGATGCCTAATGTGGACACATTAATGTGCAATGAACGGGATGAAACTCCCAGAATGAGTACTTACACTACTAGGAAATGTTGATCTTCACAAAAGGAGATAATAAGCCATTTAAGAATGCAAACGGCGTGGCTAATGGAATGTACCAATAAGTGTGAAACAAATGTAAGGCATAACGTAACAACACCCAGGAGCAATCCTTGAGGGGTGTTCGCATCAACAATTGTTGAACGAAATGCATGACAGAAGCACAAGGGTTGAAACTAACACCCAGTTTAGACATAAGTTGTCAGGAGACGGACTGACAAACCTAAGGGGCATCCCATGAAAGGAAACGGAATGCAACGACCTTGTCATGGAGCTCAAGGCAGCAAGGCTTATAAGCCATAAGCAAGATATGCTATGAAAATTTGAGTTAATTATAGAAGTTTATGTTATACAAGTAAATAGAGTGGTAAACGAACCACTGCATTAAGAGTGGGGATACCTCTCGATATTGTGAGACCGCAGGAGCGGTAGTTATGTAAATCAAGTTCAAGAAATATGTTAAGTATGGACAACGTTATTATTGAAAGAGAGCAATTAGCTTAGTAGTATGTGTGTATAAAGTGAAGCACCTGGCTGAATAACGCCGGCTTGTGACTCGAATGATCGATGCTCAAGGAGCATTCAGTAGTCATCCAAATGAGGGATGAACCATAATGTGAATAATGTAAGTTTATGGTGGAAGTTGAGGTGACAGTAGATACGATATAAGCTGATGTTATACAGGGAGTAAGAGCACGGTGCGCAACAAGCGACCGTTGTATAAATGTTGTTAAACGATAATGTAACGGATAAGACCAGTTATGAGTTAAACTCAGTGGAGATGCAAGGTAAGCGATGTTAAACAGACTGGGCAATAAGCCAGTGGTAGGTACTATGTGATGAGGAACTCAGTGTGAATTCCATGGAGAATCGCATAAGAGATTTACTGTCAAGAGTTTACACCTCTGCACTCTGTATGACTGAGTGTTTTGGTATTGCACTTGCGCAGTAATGATCGAGTGGGATAGCTAGGAATTGGAAACATGTTAATTGTGGAGCAATAATGTTATAATGGCCGATGCATAGGAAATGCAAGGCCGCACCAAAAAAAGTACTTGTACAAAACCAAATATGGAGACATGATTAACAGTAAGTGACTACAGTAGCACTAACTGCCAAATATCGGTATGGAATATACCCCAAATGTTGTAAATAGCTGAGAGAGCACTACACACTAGGTAGTAGCTCAATCTCAACCGACAGTAAGTCGGAAGGGAACAAGTCAATCATTGTGAAATACATAGCTGTATACACAGTAAATTGTTATGGAAGTGGATAGAAAGTTTATAACTCACCGAATTCGCTAACGGTAAAAGATACCACACATCGGTTGAGAAACCATTATTACCAAGATAAAGGTGATATGGGGGTGTACAATACAGTAAGAATGACAAATGAGGCAACTAAGCCCTACAGTTGTCAGAGTTGCGCAGCAGACGCTAGTGAACCAGTGATTCAAATGTACAACGTGAATAACGAATATGAGTGGATGGCTAATTATTAACGCCTAGAAGCCTAACAGGCCAGAATCGAAACCAACTAAGAGTTTAAGCAAACTCCAATGATAATTCTTGGTTTAGGAACTAAACCGCCAATATGGTTAAGATCCTCTAATCAGAATCCATTGTGTAATGGACCGCGTGGAAGTTAAGATACTTCACGACGGCAAAACATTTTAAGCTAATGTTTAGTGATTGATTACGTGGGCGTAATCCCTTTTAAGGGGGGTAGAGCGCAAAACCACTTAGTGCATATTATCGTACAAGTGTACGTGATTTATGTTGTGCATAGTTATTGTTTGGATGATTGGTGTGTGTGTTACGTAAACATACACATTCATTCATAGTTTAATTGTGGTAATTGCGCACAGAAGATGCGAATACCATTGTGATAAGTGTGTGTATTTGTTAACAGTTGTGTGTGATAGTACAAGTGTGGGGAGTAGAGAAACTCCCGGGGGAACAAAAGCCCCGACAGTGTATAAGTGTGAAATGGTGTGTTGTATTTTGATAAAATATATATGTATATATACTATATAGTGATTCATGAAAGGGTATGATACCGACATAGAACCTAGTGAGAATGAGATTCCCTAGGTAACAACATTAAAGTGAATGGAAATAACTGATAGGCGGAGTTCTATCCCTTGGAGATGTATGACCATGACTAGAATGATTAAAAGATAGAAAATTGGAAATGAGTGATTTATTTGATGCTTGAAAATGAAGTGGGAGGTGGAACTTGATTTGCATGTGATCAAGGGAAGCCGAACACAAATTGGAGTGGAAAGATAGTTCAACACTGGTGCTGATCACATTAGGTTGGACGATTCTTGAAACTCCCTATAAGTGGTCACAAATAACCACGCTAAGAAAAGAAGCAAAGAGCATAAGTTGGACTTGGAGTTGTATGTGTTTTCAAAAGGATTTTCGATTGGTATTTATAAAACGTGGATAGATACTTTACATAATTAAAGTTCTCTTACTTAACCTCACAAGGAAATTTTAAATTTAAGTGATTGTTTTGATCTCCCAAAGGCACGGGGACGGAAGGTGTCCATCGCGACCGGGTTCTGCGGGATCACAGTGTATATCAAAGATATTTTCGATTGCAATACATGCTATGACATGTTGTTTGGTATGTGTGATAAATGTTATTTTGACTTTGATCTCCTAAAGTGTATGCTATTAGGACCTATGAGTCTACATGCTGTTATGTTATCAAGACCTATGTGTCCAAATGTTGTTATGTTACCCAAGACCAGTGAGTCAAAGGGGTTGTTATGTATGTGTAAGTGTTGTTAAGATACCCGGACCATAGAGTCCGAGGTTATCATGTGGATATGTTATGTTATGTGTGGATGTGAATGTGTTGCCCGGACCATTAAGTCCGAGGTTGTGATGTAAAGTGTGTTTGGTTATGGAAGTTTATTTCCAAGTGATTCCTGTGTTCTAATCTAATGATGTGTGGAAAGTGTGAACTTCGAGGACGAAGTTCTTTTAAGGGGGGTAGATTGAAATACCCCAAACCTTGATATGTGGTTTAAATATCAAACTATGTTATATAAAGGCTAAAAGTGCCTTAGAAACGTTAGTGTACAACTTAAACCATAGTAAAACACAATAAAACACTAAGACACAGTTTGAGCAAAAACATGCTCTAAGCTATGAGTGAAATTGGTTAGGACCCAAAGAGCCTACCAAGACTTGATAACATTTAATTATGATTTGATAGGGCTAAATAAGTCCTTAGGAAACTTTGGTGGACAGTTAAACCAAATAAAACACAAGAAAATACCTTAAAGTCAATATGAGCGAAAATGTGCTCTAAGCTTGGGATAAATGTGTATAAGACCTAATGGTCACACCTATACTTTAAAATATGTTAATGAACATATTAAATCAATTACCAAAGAAAACCAAGCTTGAAAACAAGTTAAAACACAAAATGTGCTTTAAGGAGTCTTAAAGCACGTTTTTGAAAAATTGTCTTGTAAATGAGTTTTGAATGGCTAAATGTCCATCATTACTCTTTAATTAACATGTGTACTATATAGTATCACATTTGGGTGGCTATATCAATGGGAAATCAAAAATTTCACTTCTATGTGCCTTGTTTTAGTGAATAGTGATTTTTATAAGCTAGTTTGTAACATATGATGTTATAAGTAATTAAATGAGTCAATAAAGACTATATTACCCTTAGGCTTAAAAGGGGGCCGGTTTTTGTAGTAATGAGTCACCAAACATGTTAACTTATTAAGTAAATAAGGATGACTCATAAGTTACTATTTGCTTTAAGTCATAAATATCTTCAAAAACAAAACCAAACTCACTTCTCTCATTCTTTCTTCATTTCACACGGTTCCCTTCTTCTCCTACCTCTCTTCCTTCTGTTCTCACGGTGAAGCTACAGCACCAGCACCATTTCACCATCTTCCATTGTCAATATCTCATGACTCACTTAACCAAATCAAAAACAAACACCACCATTCTCTTCCTCTCATCAAGCTCTTCATTCCTACCTTCTCAAAACTTCAAGAGCCCCATTTCGGTGCCATGGAGTTCCACCATTGAAGGGGCTTGAGCTTGTCTTTCCACATATTATTGATCTCCTTTACTCCTAGGTAAGGAATCTCAAAGAAAAATCAAGTTTCCTCCATGTTTTGTGTGTGACCGAAAATATTCATTGATGGAGCTCCTTGTGTTGCTTTGTTCTAGCTCCATTTGAATCTTTCAAGGACTAGGTGGAGTCCTCTCTTCATAGATATTCAAACACCCTTCAAAGATTAAGGTAAAACAACTACATTAATGTTTTGAAATAATGTAAACCTAGGGTTTACAATGAGATGGAGCTTAAAGCTTGAATACTCATTATGTTGTTTGTATAATGTTTAGTAGTTGGCAAGGAACCAAATGCCTTACCGGTTTTACAAGGAAACAAGAAAGAAATTTGTGAGGAAAAGAGGTAAACAAGCTATCTCAATGTAGTTTAAATGCCTTAGGAAAATGAGCTTGATTTGCTTAATAAAATACCTAAGGAGCCAATGGCAAATGAGCTAGTAAAATGCTCTCAAGGAGACTAGTAAAAGAACATATGTATTGGTGTATGTATTTGCAGGTCAAAGGCATTACTTATGTGGGAAATTCAGTGTTTAAGGTTTATGCAATTTAAGGGCCTAAGAGCCATGTTGTTTAAGGGCCTAAGTGCCAAGCAATTTAAGTTATGCACTATATTGTGATGTAGTGCTAAATGTGTGAAGTCTTGTGTATAAAAATGTGTTTGATGGATTTTAGGTGTTCTTGAATGAAATAAGGTAAAAACCTAAGTGTTTGGATGTGAGTAAATACAAGAGAAGCTATGGCCAAATTTGGGGAAATGTGTGAGAAGTTCTAAGTGTTTTAAGAAAGTTTGGTGAACTAGGAAGTGTTAAAGGTGAATAAAGGTTTACTTGAGAAGGAAAACATGTGTAAGGTGATTTAGAGTGATGCAAGGACTTAGGTGTTATCTTGGAAGTTCTAGGAATTCAATGTTGTTTTGAGGATGTATTTAAGTCTTGGAGGAGTTTGTTTAAGGTTTAGATTATGATAATGTGCAAGGTGGGAATAATGTTTAGGTAAGGTTTTGAGAAAGGAACTTTTAGGAAGTTGAGAAAAGGAGATTTGTTTAGTAAGAGAAGATGCTTGGGAGATGATGTTAAGGTAAGGAGGAAACATTTTGGGATAGTTGTAATCAAAGGTGAGAAACACCATTTAGAAACCTAGAGTCAAATGTTATAAGTGTTGGTGTATGTATAAGAAAATTGGGTAACAAGTTGGACTATGTTTAAAGGTGAATCGAAGTGGTATTTTGGCATTAGAATATACCTAAGATCATATGGTAAGTTTATACAATTAATGGAGGTGGAGAACTAAGGCAACAACACTTGAAAAATGCAATTTTGACAATTCTGTAGCTTTGGTCCGGGACCTAGGTCATGGTTCTAGACCCGGACCAAGCTTTTAAAATGGCCGAGAGTTGTAACATGTTGTGGTCCGGGACTTAAGGGAAGTACAAGGTCCCGGACCACCCTATTAAAATCGCCCGAGAGTTTTCTAATGTGTTGGTCCGGGACTTAAGGTAAGGACCAAGTCCCGGACCACTCTAAAAATGTTGTTTAAGGTTGGAAAATGATGTCTAATCATGGGGAATTTAATGGTAATGGTTTTAGGTGATGTTTAGGCCTTGTTTGGTGGCATATAAAGGCCTTAAAATGTGTAAACAAGTGTTGGGTTTGATGTGAGAGTTGTAAACTTAATATCACAAGAGTAAGTTAAGTGTAACGGGAATGACGGGGTAAACTATGGGCGCTTTAAACGTTAAGCAAACATGTTACCCCAATATTAATAAAAGTAATTGTGATGTTACCAGTTGTACGGGATTTGTTCGAGGAACCTAAAAGGACATGATATAGTGGACCGTGGCGACAGGTATGGTTTTCTTGCAACCTGTGTCCTACCGGATTACACTGGCTTGTATGCCAATGTGTTTTTCTGTATGTTTGCCACGTTGTAAGATTAAACATGTAATGAGTTTACAGTAATTCATTTATGTGGCGTGTACAACTCCGATACCATTTAACCTCGGAAGTGTTAACCTTAGTTATCTGAGTCTAGGATCACATGAGAGTTCGGTATTCGGAGTAAACGACCCGAACCATGGGACGTTCTAACCACGGCTATGCGTGTGTTAATTGTGTGATATGTGTTTGTGAATGTAGGGATCCCTTGTGTGTTTAACCCAGTTGTAATTCTGTATGGTGTGTAGTTATGATAGACTCCATAGTGGGGTTCTAACTAATATCTAAAGTAAGTATGTACTAACAGTGGTGAGGAATCCGGTTTGGCCGGTCGCGCGTTGTTTGGGAGAGGGTATCCTTTGTAGCCTTACCCTTCTCTTTGTTATGGTTGTTTCCCTCACGGGTTATGATCTCCCATTAGCTTATTCCAAAGCTTAGCTATTCTGACTTATGATCGGTTTAGGGGGAACATGTGTTTGTGTGGTGTGTTCGGGCCTCCAAACCCGAACCGCCTTAACTTAAGTTACTCGTCCAACTATTAGGACGGTAATGAGTGTTGTTGTTATTGTATAACGAGCTTATCATGAGACTGGCAACATTCTCTAGGCTCACCAGTGTATAAACAATGTTTGGGTCGGTTCCTAAGAGAACCATTCCCGTTATGTTATGTATTTTGTTGTGATGTAATATCTATTGCGGTGTTATGTTGTGCACGTGGAAACGTGCAAAGTGTTGTTATGTGTTGTTATGTAGTGTATGTTATATGTTAATAATGTGGAGTATGTGGATCATGGATATGAATCCCAGTTTGAGAAAAGAGGCGTCTAAGGTTAACCCGATTTAAGGGTAAGTGTCGCCTGTTAAGGAAGTAGCTCCATTAGAGAGGAGGAACACTCTAGGGATATTGCATACCTTGAGTGACTTATTAAGTAAGGATGTATTATCCGATTGTTGAGCCCATTGAGGCAAAATGTTAAGTGTTGTGTGTTTACTGTTACATGCATGATTTAGATATAATCAACCGCATGCTAAGACGACAATTAGTTGTGCGTGGCCCGGTAGCATGTGGGCTGCGGGATTACCATACCAGCAAAGGTGCTGAGCCCCTTGGGGGCCACCCTTTCTCTTCTTTTCCTATTTCAGGTACAGAGAGCTGGAAGCCGTCCGAGAGTAGGACGGGGTAGGGTAGACATTGTACATGGGTAAACATTTAAGTGTATATACAGTAGGTGTAGTAAGACCGAAATTGTTGTCGGCACCAGTTTATTAATACTCGGTATAGTTGGAAGGTGTACGTTGTTGTTGTTAATGGAAGGGATAGTAATGTGTAGTCGCTCGGGAATTTAGCCCATCAGACCGGTACAATGTATGTGTATTAGCCTTGTTAGCCACGTGGGTGGCTAACGGCGTGTAACACCAACGAGTTAAGTAATGTGATGAGGTTGTTTTTCCGCTGCAGTTTATTGTAAGTGTGTTAATGTTGGATGGGGTGTTACAAAAAAATGGTATCAGAGCGAAGTATCGCTCTGATGACTGAATTACCGAGCTTAGGAAGTACCGAGTTAGGATTTAAGTACTTGGGTTAAGGGTTGAGTGATAGCGTGAGAGATACGCTAGATAGGAACTACCAGTGTGTACTGGAAACCTACAATATCCTACCCGCCCTCCACAATCCCTGTTTTATAACTTGGGAAACAACGCCAGAGAGATGGAAGTCCTCTCTTACTCGGGAATACCCGATCTGGCTGTTATTAAATACCTTTAGAGTATGGAGGACCTGTCATACGGTAGATCCCAAGAAGTGGGAATCCCGGAGACGGTTTCCATCTGAACAATGTTAACCGCATTTAATAGCGAAGAATGAAAAATTTCATGAATGAGAGAATAGAATTTCCGGCAACCTGGGTCGACATGCCGAGCAGTCGAGAATAACCAGTTTGCAACGCACCAACCGTGCAACAGGCAAGAAGTGGATTAGTAAAACCCGAGACGAGTGTTTACGGGACCACAGTTGATAAATAATACACCAACGGTATACCAACCGACAAGGGAACTACAACGTAGTGCCCAAACACGTGGAACGGGCTACAAAGAGAATACGATGTTAAGAAAAGGGGTCTCCCAGAATGGGAAACACCCTAGTTGATGATCGTCATGTGAAGACAGTAAGAAGTCACCTAGAAGAGTTATTATCAAGACTGTAAGATCAAGTGAGGGCCAACAAGGCCACTGATGACAGTATGGGTAAAAACAATACCACAACCGGTAAGTGCTAAACCGATAGCCAGTTAGCATGGCGCACTTGCCATAGCAAGTGCAGCTATAACAGGGCTGTTCGGGAAATTTATAACCACTACAAGTACTTAGTAAAGTACTAGAAAGTTAAGTGTGATCGTCATAACAGTGGAAGGGCCTGTTAGCCTAACCTTTGTAATTGTAAGTACACCAGTCAGCAAGGAGCTAGACTTGGTTAAGGTAAGAAGATGTTGTGAAACCATGAAAATTTCTTTTAAAACCCAAAATTTATTCAAACCCCCTTTTCTTTTCAAAACCAGATGTTCTTTCAAACCAACACTTCTTTCTAACCTTCTTTTAAACCAAGCCAGTAAAACCAAGGACAGTTGACAAGGATACAACAATGGGTAAACTTTCCCTCGATTAAGTTCGGGAAGCAAGGAATGAATATTGTCACGGGACAATATAAGGGAGTTGACAACAGAATGCTTCACCTAGGCGTGTGACGGACACTACGAGTGTACCAACTGAATTGTGGGACGACCGCACTCCGATAGGAGCTTGTGGGCCTGACAGACCTAATTAAGGGTTAGTTGGGTAAGTAGTAATGTATCAGTATGGTACCCCACATATGTATACAAGTAGAGTCCGAAACACGGGAAGTAGTCGACTCCGTTCTACGGTCAGCAGTATAAGTCAAACAACAACTAAGGATTACCATGAATGGTTGAAGTAGAGGAACCCAGTTAAGATAACTAGACTAAAGGAACTAGTGAATTCATTTCAAGGATATGTTTAAGAGTCAAGAGGTGCGAAGTGCACTAACTGTTATATAAGACATCACACATGTCTTAAGAATTCGAGGAATAAACATGATAGCTGGAACGGTGACCCAGCCTGTACATGGCAAGCAGATGCCTAATGTGGACACATTAATGTGCAATGAACGGGATGAAACTCCCAGAATGAGTACTTACACTACTAGGAAATGTTGATCTTCACAAAAGGAGATAATAAGCCATTTAAGAACGCAAACGGCGTGGCTAATGGAATGTACCAATAAGTGTGAAACAAATGTAAGGCATAACGTAACAACACCCAGGAGCAATCCTTGAGGGGTGTTCGCATCAACAATTGTTGAACGAAATGCATGACAGAAGCACAAGGGTTGAAACTAACACCCAGTTTAGACATAAGTTGTCAGGAGACGGACTGACAAACCTAAGGGGCATCCCATGAAAGGAAACGGAATGCAACGACCTTGTCATGGAGCTCAAGGCAGCAAGGCTTATAAGCCATAAGCAAGATATGCTATGAAAATTTGAGGTAATTATAGAAGTTTATGTTATACAAGTAAATAGAGTGGTAAACGAACCACTGCATTAAGAGTGGGGATACCTCTCGATATTGTGAGACCGCAGGAGCGGTAGTTATGTAAATCAAGTTCAAGAAATATGTTAAGTATGGACAACGTTATTATTGAAAGAGAGCAATTAGCTTAGTAGTATGTGTGTATAAAGTGAAGCACCTGGCTGAATAACGCCGGCTTGTGACTCGAATGATCGATGCTCAAGGAGCATTCAGTAGTCATCCAAATGAGGGATGAACCATAATGTGAATAATGTAAGTTTATGTGTGGAAGTTGAGGTGACAGTAGATACGATATAAGCTGATGTTATACAGGGAGTAAGAGCACGGTGCGCAACAAGCGACCGTTGTATAAATGTTGTTAAACGATAATGTAACGGATAAGACCAGTTATGAGTTAAACTCAGTGGAGATGCAAGGTAAGCGATGTTAAACAGACTGGGCAATAAGCCAGTGGTAGGTACTATGTGATGAGGAACTCAGTGTGAATTCCATGGAATCGCATAAGAGATTTACTGTCAAGAGTTTACACCTCTGCACTCTGTATGACTGAGTGTTTTGGTATTGCACTTGCGCAGTAATGATCGAGTGGGATAGCTAGGAATTGGAAACATGTTAATTGTGGAGCAATAATGTTATAATGGCCGATGCATAGGAAATGCAAGGCCGCACCAATAAAAAGTACTTGTACAAAACCAAATATGGAGACATGATTAACAGTAAGTGACTACAGTAGCACTAACTGCCAATATCGGTATGGAATATACCCCAAATGTTGTAATAGCTGAGAGAGCACTACTACACACAGGTAGTAGCTCAATCTCACCGACAGTAAGTCGGAAGGGAACATCAATCATTGTGAAATACATAGCTTTATACCAGTAATTGTTATGGAATGGATAGAAAGTTTATACTAACTCACCGAATTCGCTAACGGTAAAAGATACCACACACTCGGTTGAGAAACCATTATTACCAAGATAAAGGTTATATTGGGGGTGTACCATTCGAGTTCCTGGAGCTGGCCAGGTTCGCTCCTACGATGGTTCCCGACGAGGCGTCGAAGGTGCAGAGGTTTGTGGGTGGGCTAAACTGGAGTCTGCAGGAGGCCCTCAGCGTGCTGACAATCCCGACGGTCCAAGATGCGTACGGGAAAGCTGCTAACCTGTACAGGGTGCAGTAGAGAGGAAGGAGGTCCTGGCTGGTAATAAGAGGAAGATAGGGAGGAGAGACGAGCCCCGGGGACGAGAGGATCAATCCCACAGGCATCATCAGTAGGAGAAGAGGTGGAAGCCTCACTCGGACCGCAGAGATGGGAGACCGAGACATGGGGGAGATCAGAGGGGTGATCAGAGGCGAGGTGACCAGCCCCAGCACCAGACTCAGAGAGGGGAGTACAGGCAGGAGAGACACTTCTACTGCAAGAGGTGCAACAAGGACCACCCGGGGAAGGATTGTGAGGGGAACTCAGTCACCTGTTTTCGTTGTGGAAGGCGGGGACACCGATTATTCGAGTGCTTTCAGAGTCCCCGGGGAGGTAGTCAGCAGAGAGGCTATAGTGGCGACCGCTCATCCAGGCAGACTGACCAGTAGGGCAGAGGCCCGAATCAGAGTCAGCGCGGGGACGCTCCTCAGCGTAGTAATGGAGGGGGCGGCAATGGTGGCAACAGAGGCCAAGGGGAGTACCGAAGCAACCAGCAGCGGGCTCCAGGGAAGATCAATGTGATGAGTCGGGCCGAAGCCGAGGCCGAGGCAGACGTGTTAGCAGGTACCTTTACTGTTCTTGGTACTCCTGCGTGTATTCTTTTTGATACTGGGGCTACTTACTCTTTCATATCTGATAGCCTAGTTGGGGAATTGGGGATAGAGATTTGTGAGACTTCCCCTATAGTTGTATCTATACCATCGGGACGGGTGATCACTTGTAAGAATGTAATGAAAGACGTAGGCATAGATATCAAGGGGGAGCAATTTGTAATAGATTTGATCCAGTTCGCCTTGACCGACTTTGATATAATCCTGGGAATGGATTGGCTGAGCAAATACAAGGGAAGGATAGACTGCAGCGAGCAGAAAATTATTCTCAGAGGACCGTCGGGATGGAGAGTCTCGTACAGGAATGTGGAGGAGAAGCCCGGAGTGAAGCTCGTATCAGCAATGACAATTCTCTCTGAAATACCCTGAATAATTAACAGTCCAAATTCGTGAAGGTTAAATTTAATTATGAGTAACCTTTATGATCATACAACTAAAACGCGACGGGAATATCCGAAAATAACACGTTATATAAGTCGGACATAAAACAATGTGTGAATAATTAAATTTAGTGTATACGTGTCCGGAAGCGTGACGACGTTACATAATAATATAGTCACGTACTTATACATGTACGTAACGTTACGATATTGTAACGTTGTAATAAGTAATAATAACGTCGCGTAACTTCGTAACAAAAAAAAATAAAAATAATAACACGATATAATATATAGTCTTACATATAAATATAAATAGACATGTGTATAGCTTATACAAAAAAAAAGAAGAAAGAAAAAAAGGAACAAATACTCCCGTTGAGGTTTGAACCCCGTACCTCTCGTATGTCTAGTGAATGCCTTAACCGATTAAGCTGAGCTCGTATTCAGTAATAAATCACACTCCAGGATACAAGAGTGATGAGACCCGATAGACTAACCCAGTTACTAAATTAAGTGCGGGAGTAAAAAAGAAAAAAAAACCCAGCAGTAGCCACTCACCTTATTCCCCATGGCCGACAGGTGTACAACAGCACCATGATCTGTTGTTCTGAGTCGAGGGAAGACACAAACATTGGTGCCCAACATTCACATACTCCTCATCTTCAAACCCATCCCTCTGCTCAAGATCTCGAACAGCATCAATACAGATCACCCATCTTTCTCTTCTTTTCACTTACGACAGAAGGTATCCTCCCCTGCCCATTTACGAACTCCAACAGCAGGAGCAAGGTGAGACTCAAAGCTGCGCAAACAACCTGCAGTAACTGAAACCACAAAGAAACTCATCCCGTTCTCCCTCGACTGATCACCCAAGTTTAGAGAATTTATAAGATGTGCCTGAAATAATTACACCTCCTCTTCGAAAATCAAACAAGGTAAGAAAACCGTGCTCAGTGCTCTTCTGCTCCTTCTTACCTTCTCTTCTTCCCTATTCTGATTTTTCTACCCGAAAGTTCTGATGCATGGCTACTGATTCCTGTCCCATTTTCATGCATCTCCTCCACTGAATATTTCTTCAAAGAGTGCACTGGAGTTACCCACGCAGTCATCCACCTTGCAGCTTGACAATCATTAAAGGTGAGACCATGAAACAAGTGCTGCTACAAGTCTCCTCTTCTGTTTTCCTTTCTCTGGTGCCCATGACATCACTGTCTCATTCACCCAAATCATGTGAACCTTTCATGCAGTTATCTTGGATCTGTCGAAACTCATTTGAGAAGGGGCTGCTCAATACCCTCTGAAACACAAACAGGAAGGTAACAGCTCCAAATAACCTTCGGATTTTTTTTTCTCTAGCCAATACCTTGTTTGTCTGGGCCGTCCAGTCTAACTCATGGAAATCCTCTTCAGTGATGTCGAGCGACCAAAGTACTGGAAGTTTTCATGTGTGCCAATAGTTAACCACGGGAGATCAGCTAAAACACTCAAGAGGTGAGCTAGCTCTAAACCTATTTGCATAATCAAAAAGGAAACACACAGTAAACCTGTCAAGTTTCAATTATCAAGTTTTTTGAATTAAGTAGACTTTGTTTCTGGGTAACGAATTCCAGAGGTGTTGTTTACCTTGGGGTGAATCTGTTTGAAGTTTAGGGCCACTCTAAGACACCTAATTAAGTGGTTACATGCCCTGAGAAAATGAATTCGAACATAAAGATAGCAACAGAAAGATAAATAAAAGAAAGAGCAGTTTCTGGTTTCTGAGTTGCAGGTTGCAGTTTTGTGTAAGAATTTTCAGTAGTTTAAACCATATTGTTCAAGTATGTCCTTGGAACAAAAGTCAGGGTGAACCACTTAACTGAGTAAGAACGTAGCTTGGGGAAAACCACTAATCAGATTAAAAGAACAGAGGGAACAGTAATAAGAAGTAAACATCATCTCAGATTTCAGTTCTTATCAGGGTGTTTTCAGTTTTTGCAGATTTTCTGCTTCAGTATATGAAATACCTCAGTAGGTGTGACAGGGTTACCTAAGTAGTTTTTGAAACTGAAACAGGTCTAGAATACTGAATTAAGTAAGTAAAAGCTTGGAGATAAACTTAATGACAGATACGTGTGTTGACAGAAAAAAAAATCAATGGAAGTTATCAGGTGCTGTTGGGCATTTTCTTCTGTTCTGTATAATGGAATTCCAGTAGTTGTAACAGCATTGCTTTGAGTTGTTTTAGGGTCACAATCTTGTTAAAACACTTAACTAAATGGGTGAAAAACCTGGGGGAAAATGTAAAGTCAGACTGGTGAGTCAACAGAGAAATAAAAGAGTGAATTATCGGATATGGGTATTTCATTTTCATACCTTTTTTCTGAAAACCTGAGTTTCTGTATAACCTGGTTACAGAGGGGTTATAAGGGGTTGTATTGTGTGTTAATGAACCCTAAACATTTCTAACACACTTAAGCAAGGCTATGAACACTTTGAGAAGAAAATAAATCAATGTAATACATGAAAGGAGGAGTGCACTGAAGTATGAATTCAGCTTCTTTCTCAGTTCTGCCTTCTGTAAAATGGGTCTCTAGAAGTATGATCAGCATTGTCTTGGATTAGTCTTGAAGGTTAAAACATTCTTAAAACAGTAACTAAGCGGGTAAATATCTTGAGGGGAATTAGAAGACAGATCAAAGTATTAAAAGGAAGATACAAAAAAACTATATATATATATATATACACCAACCTTATGTTTAGCTTTCCTGCTCAATTGCCCAGTTCTGCTCCATGAAGTCCAGTAGCTGAGTAGTATTGTCGTGGATCTGTCTAGAGTTTCCAACCTTGGTAAAACTACTAACTACATGAGTAAGTAAGTTGGGGAAACTAGGAGACGGGTTAAATGACAGAAACAAAGCAACAGAATGAGTGATGGGATAAAACATACCAGCTTGTTGTTTCAGAAAGTCAGTTCTCTGTAACATTTGTCCTCTGTATAAACAAGTTCAGAGGGATTAGAGAAACTGCAGTGGCTCGATAATGGGTCTACAATGTCGCTAACGTACTGAACTAAGTGGACATGTACATTTCAAAGAATAGCAGGAGTAGGATAATGTAGAAATGAAATCAAATCTCAGTGTTTCAGTTTCAGTCAATTTCAGTTTCAGTAATACGAAATTCAGTGGCTTCAACCATGTTATGGTGGGTCTGTTTTAAGGATAAACCTATTTAAATACCCAACTAAGTAGTAACTAAACTGATAGGGTTTGGAAAAAAAAATAGTCACACACTAGAACAGAAGTTAGAAGTTGAAAGGTGCAGAAATGCAATTGCTGTTTCTGTTTTCTGTATAAGGAAGTTTCAGAGGTGTGGCCCTTGTTGCTTGGGTGTGCTTTTAAGTTTCAATCTTGATAAAACATTGGCTAAGTGGGTACAGAATTTGGAGGGAGTTGTAGGTCAGTTTAGAGGGACAAACAGAAGAACCACATAGGAATATATCGGTTATGACTGCAGATTCTTGGCTTTCAGATTCTCAACACTTGACTGTTTACGCACCTGGTATACAGAAGGTGTAACTGTGTTGAATCAGTTTAATAAAGAACTCAAATCACAGCTGATACATGTAGCAAGGTTGGTAAAACATTTTGGGAGGGGTAAAAGACATATTGAGAATATAAATCAATGACTAAAGAAGAGTACATGGATTGAATGTTTCAGTTTTCTGCAACGCTCACCGGTTCTGTACAAGAGATTTTCAGAGGGGTTGTCCATGTTGTTTTGGATTGGTATTGTGTTTTAAACCTAGTTAACACACTTAGCTCAGTGGGTGAAGACTTAGGGGAAAGATTAGAACTCAGTAATTAGCTAGAATCAAGAGGAAACATCCAAATTCAGTTTTTCAGCTCTTTCTTTCGATAGTGGGCTGTTTCTGTATAACTGAATACAGAAGCTAGGTGAGGTTTTGATGATTTGATTTTGAGGTTAAACATTGTTCATACCCATAGCTGGTTGGATAAGTACTGTGGGAAGAATCAAACACCTGTTGGACTAGCTAGGTGTGAGAAATCCAGAAGGAATACGTAGATTGTTGTTTCAAATTTCATTAAGGTTGTAGCCCTGTATAACTGAGTTACGCAGGGATTAGGAGTGTTGATTGGTCTGGAGATGAACCTAAAACCCTGTTAATACGTCTAACTAGGTGATGAAACATTTTGGGGAAAGTAAACATGAGTTGAAACATTTAAGGAGAGGTTAAGTGAGATTAAAATGCCAAAAGTATGCTGCAGTTTTATAAACCTGGGGGCTCCTATATAAACGGGGTTTAGGGGATTGTAAAAATTATAATGTCATGAAAAAGATTAAAACCTTGCTAACTTACCTAGTTGAGGAGGGGAGTACATCTTGGGTGGACTAAAATCAAATCGTAGGTTAAACTTGTCATGTGATTGGTGTTTGAAAATACTCTAGTACAATAACTGAGGGAGTATTTAGTTAACTTGTACAACAATGGTATAAACATCCTACGAGGCAATAAAAGTCTAAGGTGAGTACTTGAGAAGTTCTAAGGGCTAGAATAAATTGTACAATCGATAACTCACCTAGGAAATTACACCCGATAATAATGAAATAAATTCAGGAAGTGGCACAAAGGTCGTCACATAAAATCATAGACTGACACTCTATTTTAATTAACACTAGGGCCGTAGCGAACTCCGACCGGGACCCCGTGTGTGAGACGACATTTGCTTCTGATCCAGGTATGGACATGTGTGGTTCGTATGTTGCCGTGTTACACGGCTTGTGTGCTGTGTGCCTTGTTTGTTTATGACCACAAGACTAATGCATGAAAACGGATGTTTGGTTTACCGTGCTTATTTGTCTGTTGTGAGCTTGTGTAAGGCATGTGAATGGATTGATTGTTTTTCCTTGCTTACCTGCTTGCTATTATTGTGCATATTGCTTGCGCGCACACCGTAGTGTAGTCCCTTCTCGTTGATGAAATCTTGAGATGAAACACAAACGAACTTCGTAAACAAACAAAGGAACTACATGCAGATGGTTATTTTCTGAGTGGTTTAAACTGGTGTGAAATTAAAAGAAAAGGAATTAAAAACACAAATTAAACGTCGGGCTGCAAACAAATCCCGGTCGTAGTTAGTAAAACAAGTGTCGTATCCACAGGGAGATTGTTCAATTTATCCTAGTCTTGGTAGTTACTTAAAAACTGTAAAAAGGGGTTTAGCCGGAGGCAAGCTTGATTTGTTGTTGGATCAGTGCAAATATATAAAAAACAGTAAAAAGGTGAATTAAGTGATGTGAATGGAAAATGTATCCTAGGATAGCGGGGGAATTTTCCTAAATTACTTAAACAGATTTATAACCCTGTCTCAATTATTTATTGCCTATTAGAGTTAATAATTGTCAGTTACGAACTCTTAATAAAAGCCTTAATATTTTCCTACTCAGTCCGGAGTGTAAATACTAAGATTAATTCCTTTGTGGTACCTAGACTATCTCAAAATCATGTGTTGATAGTTACCAAATAAATGCAGTCGTTTGTCGCGCAAAGCATTTAGCAATATTAGTTGAAAGGAATTAAAACAAGTTAAAATAAGAGAGACAGGTGATAAATATTAATTTACGTAATATTAGAAATCAAACCCCCATCCTAGGATACAAAAGAAAATTACTCAGACATTAACGGAGATAAGAAGATTACACAGATAGATTTTGACATTAATTCGAGGAAGAACTGGTCTGCTCTCCTCTCACTGCTGCTCTTCTATTTCTTTTGTTACTGTGAGTGTGGAATGATGTGGTGTTACGGGAGGAAAAAATGGAAGGGAATGGATGAGTGTGGTGGGCGAATTCTTCAGACTCCCGTCGTGTGTGGTGTGCGTGGTGTAGAGGTGATCATTCGGGCGGGCGGGCCGGGTTCGGGCCGGGCCAAAGGAAAATTTTAGGCCCGTCGGGCCTATTTTTAAAAACCAAGCCCGGTTTTTTACATGTTCGGGCCGGGCCGGGCTAGGCCCGGTTTTTTTCCAGGCTTTGCCGTAGCCCGGCCCGCCCGGCCCGGTTTTTAATTTTTTTATATATAATAAAAAATAAATTAAAATTAATATATTTTAATATATATTTATATATTATTATATAACTTATTTAAAATTTATATATATATAATTTTTGTATATTATATAAAAATTAAATATGTATATATTATATTTTTAAAAATAATAATAAACAATATAAAATCGGGTCGGGCCGGGCTTGTCCACGGGCTCAAAGAATGTGCCGCGGCCCGGCCCGGTTTTTTATTCGGGCCTGATTTTATGTCCAGGCCCGCCCGGAAGCCCAATCGGGCTCGGGCCCGTCGGGCTTTTTTACGGGCCGGGTCGGACCGGGCTGCCGGGCCGGACACATTTTGATCAGCTCTATGTGTTATATAAAGGTTTGGATCCGTACGAATTTGATTGCAGATGAAGAAGAGCATTGATTGCTTCATTGATTGCGCAGGGGACAGAGCTGAATACGCGTGCGGAGTAGATGGATAAGTTGCAGACAGTGGGCGAGTTGCAGAAGACGGCGAAGACGGGCGAAGAAAACTGGGTCGCGACTGATTTTTAGTCACGACCGCCTCACCGTCCGCCTCCAAACAGGCGGTTGTTGTTATCTTGTCCGCCTCCTTGACCGCTTGATAGTAGGCGGTTCCTTATGTTGCTGTCCGCCTCCTTGACCGCTTGATAGTAGGCGGTTCCGCCTCCTTCACGTCCGCCTGTTTTGATGATGTACACTTTGTCTCTTGTCCGCATGATATCGCGATGTACAAGCTTATTTCTTCTACGAGCTCTAGATTCTTCGTTTGGACTCCGTTTTCTGAGCCGTTTGCGCCTATGCGTTCGTCTCTTCGTGTACTTTGCTCCTAGCTTGGTTTTTCCTCATGTTTAAACCAATAAATTTGTGAGATAATCAATAAAACATAAACTAGAGGAAAAACATACGATAAGTGAGAAATGAGCAGAAAAGTGCTGATATAATATATGAAATACACCCATAAAACATGCTCATTTAGACACTTATCACACCCCCACACTTACCTTTTGCTTGTCCTCAAGCAAAACCATGTACCCAAACAAGTAGGGAATGCTCAATATTAACAAATACTATTATGAAGGGTAGGATAAAAAAGTCAATAGTACATGATCTTAAACTTTTTAGAGGAGTGTGATCCATCACCTACTGGTGGCATAGGTGTACTCAGGGCAAAAATAAAAATTAGAGTTTCGGGGTATGATCCGGAGTACTTCAATGCTTCTTGATTTAAGGTGACTTTGAGAACTTTTACCATGGTCAACTTCTCTCAAGAATGGGCATTGAGGAGAAAACAAAAAGGAAAAATAGAATTAAGCATTTGTTTCACTTTTGCATAAGAGATGAGAAGATAATATGTAGGCATTAAGCCTTTGTATTTAAAAGAACACTCAACTCTCTTTGTTGGTTACCAATGGTGTCTCGAAAGTCCCTTATTATCATTATTTTTTCTTTTTTGACAGAGAAGCACCCCTTAGCAATCCCTAAGAAAGAAGACAGAAAGAACCCCTGAGTAATAAAAATTCATCCATTTCAGATCATTTGGTCACACCGCATAAAAAATGCTCCTCAAAAGTAATCAAAATTTTAAAATTTTTGTACATTTAATACCATTTATCCCACAATTCATAACAGTATTTATTCTTAAAGAGAACAACCCACATAAAAAGGGTCCACGATATTGAATTTGAACAAACGCAAGATAAGCAGAGAGATTAAGCATTTAGCACAAAATTCACCGAAAAGGGCACACTCCCCCACACTTAAATTGAACAATGTCCCCATTGTTCACCAGAAAAAACAAGGGAAAGTTTCAGAAGGCCTTTTCGGTAAGTAGATAAAATAGAGAGAACACGAAGCTCACGAATATTCATTTAAGCATATAAATTCTCCTCTGCATATTTTATTTAAATAAAAGCATAATTTAAAGAAACTAGTACTCCCCTGAGATTATTTTTGCTAGCGTGTATTGAACTTCCCCCACACTTGAGCTTCAGCCTCAAGTAGCGTAGCTTGGTTGCGGTGTAGTCATGAAATTGTACCTGCATAAGACACTAGAAGCAACCATACTACAAACGGGGTTAAGAGTTAGCAAAAACAAAATTAAAGGGAACCTGAAAATTAAAACAGCATAAAAACATATAAAAGAAGATAAGTTCGTCCGGGTTGCCTCCCGGAAAGCTGCCCTTCTTTAACGTCTTTGGCTAGACGCTTTGTCGTTAGATCGATCCTGGGGGGTGGTTATGAGGAGGAGATCCAAAGCATGACTCGATGGTTTTTGAGAGTCCACCTGGATGCATGTTTTCTTTTCTTATCCCGCTCTTCATCCGGGATTGGTGGTGGTATCTCTGTAATAGACATGCCGTCTAGAAGGGTGATAAACAGAAGTGGGGATGATGATGATTGAGTATCCCTTACGAACTTGAGATCTTTGGATTTGCTATCTGGAGATCTTCCTGATGCAAACTCCAGCTTTTCGTTATAAGCTTGAAGGGTGATTTTCCCCTGGGCTACCCAAATGTGCACATCGGCTGTGGCAAGGAATGGTCGTCCGGAGATGAGAGGTGTAGTGGAGTTCTCTTCGATGTCTAGAATGACAAAATCGCATGGGAAGTATAAGTGCTCCACTTTAATGATAACATCCTCCACCACTCCGCTTGGGTAAGCTACTGAACCATCTGCCAGTTGCAGGGTCATCTTAGTCTTTTTCATCTCTCCAATTCCCAGCTTTTTGAAAGTGGAGAGGGGCATCAAATTAATGGAGGCACCTAGATCGCATAGGGAGTATGGAAATGAGGTGCTACCAATTGTGACTGGAATGGTGAAGCTGCCCGGATCATTGCATTTTGAAGGTAGTGGTTGTTGCAGAATGGCTGAGCAAGCTACATTGAGAGGTACCGTACCGACTTCGGCCAATTTAGTTTTGTTGGATATGAGGTGTTTGAGGAATTTGGCATAGTTTGGCATTTTGGCAATGAGGTCTACAAACTGTATGTTGACGTTTAGTTGCTTCAGCATTGCCAGAAACTTACCATATTCATTATCCAATTTCTGCTTCTGGAGTCGGTGGGGAAATGGTATAGGCGGTTCTTGTGAAGAAGGTTTTGAAGCTGATGGAATAGTGAGGTGGGAGATGTTTTCTGTTGGAACCTCAACTTTTTCTTCACTATCCTCTTTGGATTCTTCTGATCTTTGCGGGATGTGAATCTCGTCGGTTTTCTTACCGCTTCTCAAGGTTATCGCCTTAACCTCCTCTTCTTCGTCTTCAAATTCGAGCTTTTCATTTTCATAACCGGCCACCAAGTGCTCAAGGTAGGTATTCTCAGATTGAATGCGATTATTATAGACTTTGGCGGTGCTTTCAAGTTCAGCTACATTCCTTTTGGAAGTTTCGATTGCTACAACCCACTCTTGGAGGGAAGGGTGTAGTTCTGGAATCGTAACTGTTTTAGCCACCTCCATCTTTTCTTCATCGTGCTCCTTCACATAGATGCATTTGGCTTGCTCTCTTGGATTTGGTTCATTTTGGCTGGGGAGAGCCCCTGGCGGTCTTCGAGCAAGATGTTCTGCAAGTTGATTGAATTTACCTTCGATTTTCTGGTTGAAGGCTTCTTGTGCAGAGAGCTGGTTCTGAGTTATGGACATGAATCCTTTCATCATCTCTTTGAGTTCCGCGTTTGGATCAACAGAGGATGAAGATGGTTGTTGTTGTTGTTGTTGTTGGAAACCTGGAGGGGCACCTAGTGCTCTATAACCCATATTAGAGTTTGGTTGGGGTCGGTTTCCCTGATAGGTATTGGAATTGTTGTTCTGCCCTCCTTGGTTCTGATCATTATTTTTCCATGAGAAATTCGGGTGATTTCTCCATGGGTAGTTGTTGTTGATGTTATTGTTGTAGGAATTATCGGGGCGGTTTCCTATGAATTGTACTTCCTCGTACTGGCCTTTCCCTTCGCATTGATGAGTTTCATGAGGACCGGCGCATATGACACATCCTTCTGTAGGTGGAGCTGGTGGTGAACTTGTAGGTGGGGAAGCTATTGTTTTTACAATTTCGTTTTGTGATGTTGTTAGCTTTTCCACCATCTTTGCAAGGGACGAGATCTGAGCTGATAAATGATCCGTAGGCTCAACGTGGAGTAGGCCTGCTGCTCGTGGCGTTCTTCCCTTGGATCTCGTCCACTGTCTGGTATTGCTCGTCATGGTTTCAAGAAGGTCCATTCCTTCTTTAGGAGATTTCATCATGAAACTTCCTCCTGCAGAAGAATTGACGAGTAGTCGGTTCCCATCATCCAGACCGTTGAAAAATGACAGGCAGAGGGATTGATCGTCAAGACCATGGTGGGAACACTTCATTAGCATATCCTTGAATCTGTCCCACGCGTCGTATAATGTTTCTCCCGGCTCCTGACAGAATGTGTTGATTTCACCGATCAATTGCCTTGTTCTACTGGTTGGGTAGTATTTGGCAAGGAATTTTTGGGCCATTTGTAGCCATGTGGTGATTGATCGGGAGGGAAGGCTTCGGTACCACCTGTTTGCTGAATCCGATAATGAGTGAGGAAACAGTTGTAGACGGATTCTTTCTTTGACGTTGCCGGTCTGACCAAAGGAATTGCAGAAGTCTAGGAAGAGACTCAGATGATTTGGGGCTTCATCTGGGTTCGCTCCACTAAACTTGCCTAAATCCCGGACGGCGGTGATGTAGTGGGTTTTGAAAACCCATCGTCCGGCTTCTTCTGGTGTTAGTTCGGGGAGAACTATGGCTGATGCTCTTCCTTCGGTATTAGGTTGGTGGTAGTCAGAGAGAGCACGGTGTTCTGGTTGATTTGCATGGTCTATTTCATTTATAACTTCGTTATTGGCCATGGCTTGGTTTCTCAGGTTTCTTTGTGCTTGTAATAAGGTGCGCTCGGGTTCGGGGCTCGGACTGATCGGTGGAGAACCTCGGGTTCGAGTATTTGGCATGCACAGAAGATAACTTGTGGTTTGTCAGAAACTGCAAAATTAGTTAGTAAATAAAATAAGAAAGGCAGAAATATTGGTTAGGCTGATAAACGTTAGTTAAACAACACTGATATATTTTTTTTGTATTTTTTTTTTTTTTAACAAGAGTAAAATGACAGAAAATTGAAATGACAAGGGAAAGAAATGACAGAAAATTAAAGTTAGGAGTTAGTATACAGAAATTATAAGTTAGTAGTTAGTATACAATGGAAAGAAATGTTAAGGACAATGGAAATGAAATGTTAAGGACAATGGAAAGAAATGACAGGAAATTTTAAGTTAGTAGTTAGGGACAATGGAAAGAAAGGACAATGGAACGAAATGACAATGGAACGAAATGACAATAATATTAAGATGTTAGGAGTTAGATGTCCAAAGTCCGAAGTCAAATGTCCAAGTCAGGTCAGAAGTCCGATGTCCAATTCAGATGTCCGAGGTTAACAATTTAATAGTATTAACAGATTATTATAATATAGCGAGTGAACTACCGGAAACTAGGGAAATTGATGGAATCAATCTCCCTGGCAACGGCGCCAATTTGCAGATGGTTATTTTCTGAGTGGTTAAACTGGTGTGAAATTAAAAGAAAAGGAATTAAAAACTCAAATTAAACGTCGGGCTGCAAACAAATCCCGGTCGTAGTTAGTAAAACAAGTGTCGTATCCACAGGGAGATTGTTCAATTTATCCTAGTCTTGGTAGTTACTTAAAAACTGTAAAAAGGGGTTTAGCCGGAGGCAAGCTTGATTTGTTGTTGGATCAGTGCAAATATAATAAAAACAGTAAAAAGGTGAATTAAGTGATGTGAATGGAAAAATGTATCCTAGGATAGCGGGGGAATTTTCCTAAATTACTTAAACAGATTTATAACCCTGTCTCAATTATTTATTGCCTATTAGAGTTAATAATTGTCAGTTACGAACTCTTAATAAAAGCCTTAATATTTTCCTGCTCAGTCCGGAGTGTAAATACTAAGATTAATTCCTTTGTGGTACCTAGACTATCTCAAAATCATGTGTTGATAGTTACCAAATAAATGCAGTCGTTTGTCGCGCAAAGCATTTAGCAATATTAGTTGAAAGGAATTAAAACAAGTTAAAATAAGAGAGACAGGTGATAAATATTAATTTACGTAATATTAGAAATCAAACCCCCATCCTAGGATACAAAAGAAAATTACTCAGACATTAACGGAGATAAGAAGATTACACAGATAGATTTTGACATTAATTCAGAGGAAGAACTGGTCTGCTCTCCTCTCACTGCTGCTCTTCTATTTCTTTTGTTACTGCGTGAGTGTGGAATGATGTGGTGTTACGGGAGGAAATTAAATGGAAGGGAATGGATGAGTGTGGTGGGCGAATTCTTCAGACTCCCGTCGTGTGTGGTGTGCGTGGTGTGTTATATAGAGGTTTGGATCCGTACGAATTTGATTGCAGATGAAGAAGAGCATTGATTTCTTCATTGATTGCGCAGGGGACAGAGCTGAATACGCGTGCGGAGTAGATGGATAAGTTGCAGACAGTGGGCGAGTTGCAGAAGACGGCGAAGACGGGCGAAGAAAACTGGGTCGCGACTGATTTTTAGTCACGACCGCCTCACCGTCCGCCTCCAAACAGGCGGTTGCTGTTATCTTGTCCGCCTCCTTGACCGCTTGATAGTAGGCGGTTCCTTATGTTGCTGTCCGCCTCCTTGACCGCTTGATAGTAGGTGGTTCCGCCTCCTTCACGTCCGCCTGTTTTGATGATGTACACTTTGTCTCTTGTCCGCATGATATCGCGATGTACAAGCTTATTTCTTCTACGAGCTCTAGATTCTTCGTTTGGACTCCGTTTTCTGAGCCGTTTGCGCCTATGCGTTCGTCTCTTCGTGTACTTTGCTCCTAGCTTGGTTTTTCCTCATGTTTAAACCAATAAATTTGTGAGATAATCAATAAAACATAAACTAGAGGAAAAACATATGATAAGTGAGAAATGAGCAGAAAAGTGCTGATATAATATATGAAATACACCCATAAAACATGCTCATTTAGACACTTATCACTACATAAAGAGAAAACTCCTCTTAACTATAGAGGACCTCTAATGACACCCACTATGGTGTCGAACTATCAATGATGATGATAAGCCAATACCCGTTAAGAACGAATAGGGAGACGGACCCTTTGTATCCGGGGTAAAGACCAATAAAATAAAGAGGAATAGGGAGACGGACCCTTTGTATCCGGGGTAGAGACCAATGATATTGAAAGGAATAGGGAGACGGACCCTTTGTATCCGGGGTAGAGACCAGAGCATAAAAAGGAATAGGGAGACGGACCCTTCATATCCGGGGTAGAGACCAGAGCATTAAAAGGAATAGGGAGACGGACCCTTCGTATCCGGGGTAGAGACCAGAGCATTAAGAGGAATAGGGAGACGGACCCTTTGTATCCAGAGCAGAGGCTAGTAACATGGAAAAGGAATAGGGAGACGGACCCTTGGTATCCGGGGCAATGGCTAGTAACATTTAAAAACAACAGAGAGAGAAAGAGCTATCCGGGAATGGAGGATTAGCTATGGACAAGATGTACTCCAAATTGTGGTGATAAGAGAATTCACAAATAACCCTTAAAGAAACAAGGAAAGATTAGCACCTACATGAGATGGTCACGGGATCTAAATTACATCCCCAGACCTGGTGCAAGGAAAGAGAAAGAAAATACACTTTAAGGGAACAAGAAAAGAAATGAAAACACACAACGCTCGTACGATCCCATAGTGAGGATCATGGGTATTACATACCTATGCACACGTTTTATTATGTACATGATTGTTGTTGTGTTACTAGCA